>JAZEWT010000012.1:22243281-22281070 GCA_036362905.1 Mordacia mordax
AAAGTTACCTCTCACCTCTGAGGCATTCTTTCTTCAAATGAATTGCACATGTGTCACGCATTATACGTAGCATTCATCATTATTATTATTATTATTATCTGGGAATCATAACTCGGGGTGCCAGCTTCATAGCACAGTTCATCAAGAAAATACGTCCAACACAGAGTGTCAGGAGTGTAGATCTAAGCACAGAAACTAATTGCCCAAAGGTAATTCCCTTCAAACACCGACAACAGCTTCCGTGTCAAAAGCTGATATCAAGTCGTTAGCACATCCTGCTCCTGGTGGAGGTGATGTGTGGAAGGAGAGAAAGAAATAATAGGTGTCACACAGCACCTTCTGTTGGCTGGTGTTGCAACCTTGTCGGTTTAATTGCCCAAGTTAGACGGCTGCTTAACACCTTGGAATGAAAAGTAGAAAATTGTCTCGTTTAGATGAAACAATATTTAGGTATAATTAACAAAACTACGGTAATGCTGTTTGTCGGATCTACTTGTAGCGATACGTGTGCGTGCACGTTGGTCATGAGCTCATTTGCGGACCGATTCATGCGCACGTTTTTTATATTTACATTGTAATAGTCTCAGTATTCTGATACTGCGATGGGGTAAACGTGTAAACTATGTCAAGTGGTAAGGTAGGCAGGCAAATAAGCACAAGGCGATGCTCCAAGTAAATAATTGTGACAAAGTCAGTAACTCGTGTGAGGCAGTTGGCCAAGTGAGAGCTGGGTGGACCCTCGAGCGGATTAAAGGCCCCAGATTCAGGCCAATATTGTAGTGTACCAAATATAGGTTTGAATAAAAATCCTAATGTAAAGGACAAAAGCCGCAATTCTAATAATACTTAAAATACGACTGATTTGTAATTAATCCATTAACGCAATCTATTAAACACATCTGTGTGAAAACATTAAGACATGTAGCCATTTGACGGACAATCTAAAGTCCCTCCGAACAAAGCAGGCTGGCATCAGGACTGGCATCCTGGCCGTGAATTTCTGCTCCAATACCCCCTCCCCCTCACCACCATCGGACAGTGGTCATTAACAACGGCGGCGCTCGAACAAGCCATGTGATGGACTGGAAGTGGCACCAGTGAGGAGTGGAGGCTGAGCTCCTGCAACGGGAAACCGCATCCCTCGGTAGGCCGAGTGCAGTGTCCCATGTGCTGTGGAGAGAACTGCATGTCAATATCAGAGTGGATCAATTCGGGTAAAATAATGACTGCAAATCAATGTAGGACATAAAATAACAAACAATTGTTAGACAAACAAAGAATGGAAGTCTTCCTGAACAAGCGCAACTCAACAACGCAATTTTTTTAATGTTATTGTTGATTTGCCGTTCATATGTTGTTGTTGTTGCTGACATGCCATTCTCTCCACAGCTCTGTGCAGCGCTTTGTGACGTTTTGGGTGAAAAGCGCTCTAGAAGTGCAATTATTATCATCATCCAAGCACCGAACAGTGAGCAGCATCAACAGTTCTAGCCAGAGGGCTTCAAGGCCTTTTAAAAGAAGTGAACCCTGAGACGAGATTTGAAGATGCCAAGGAACTCAGCTGACCGAATCTCCAATGGAAGGGAGCTCCAGAGTCTCGGAGCAGCGCAGAGCGAGAAGGCTCTGTCACCCATCGAATGGAGGTGCGATTTGGGCACAGCAGCGAGCCCGTGTTGGAGGTTCGGAGTTGTCGTGTTGAGGATGGTGCCTCGAGTAGGTCACAGACGTATGTCGGAGCATCGCCAGTAACAGCCTTGTAGGTGAGAAGGAGGGTTTTGAATTCAAATCCTATATTTAACCGGTAGCCAGTGGAGAGACACCAGCACTGGGGAAATGTGATCGTGGATGGGAGTGAGAGTGAGGACCTCTAACAGCCGCATTCTGCACACATTTGAGACGATTGATAAGGTTACGCTGGGATGCCTGGGAGTAGTGCTTTACAGTAATCGATTCGTGAAGAGATTAAGATGTGGATGACCTTCTTAACGTCGGAGGGTGACAGGATGTTGCGGAGTGTGGCTATATTTCTGAAATGGAATTAGGCTACCTTCGTAACCTTGTTGATGTGTGTTTCGAAGGTGAGTGAGGAATCAAGAATCACTCCTAAACACCATTACCAAACTGTTATCACACCAACAGCTGATATATTTAATCTCGTGTCTGCATTCCCCTTCGAACATCTCCCATACAACTCTGTTTCTTGTCTCACTTCACTACATGCATGTCTCATCTATGTAGATTTATCTCACTACACCTCTACATGTTGCCTACCTACCACTTTCATTTTATTATATCCCATTACTGTGTCGACATTTTAACTAATTTGACTCCACCTTGTGTCTACACTCCTGTTCTGTCACTAAGCGTTGTTTATTCAAAACTAAGGCCCAAAGAAGTATGGTTGCTGGATCTCCCACTCGGCTAGCACCACCAATGCAGGGCCTAATTAGATCCGAGTGACATTAGCTGCACTCCTCTACAGGAACATTTTAGATCAGTGAATTTACATTGGCAGAACGCTGTGAATTTTAATTAAATACTCAACCATTTAACACTCTACTACTTCCAGAATCAATATTTATGCAGCAGGGCTACACACGGATTTACATAGCAAATTCCACATTGGAAAGTCAAACGTCTGAATATTTAGTTTCACAATGCCTCTCATTGTCTATTCACTGACACATATGCACCCGTTTAATGTCACGGTGCTAAACAGTGATCTTTACACAAAACCATGAGAGCGCCCATTGCTATGGCTGATCTCTGTTTCAAGGGAGATCTGAGAACACATAAGGCAACAACATCTCATGTCATTGTCAGAAACCGCCGAGTCCTGTACAGGGTTGCGGTGAGCCGGAGGCTATCCTGGCAGACACAGGGCGCACGGCAGGGATATACCCACGATGGGACGCCAGTCCATCACCGGGCACTGAGGGAAATTTAGTCTGCAAGCCAATTAACCTATGCAGCAGCATGTTTTTTGGACTGTGGGAGGAAAACGGAGTGCCCGGCGAAAACCCACGCGGACACAGGGAGAGAGCATGCAAACTCCACACAGAAAGTCACCCGAGCCGAGATTCGAACCCGAGACCTTCTTGCTGTGAGGTGACAGCGCTACCCACTGGACCACCGTGCCGCCCTAAGAAGACAACATGTAAAGTACAAAACAATCATTGCGATGTAAATGTCTAATACATAAGTACATTGAGTCATGTACATTATAGAATTGAACAACATATTTTCTTGGTTACAAAGTCAACACTGCAACAGTAAATATCCAATCGTGCTTTTCATTATTACACTTGACACATTATATAACGCAATTGTGGAGCCATCTATAGTCAATGTCACATGTAATATTGATGTACTGTATCAGGCGAAATGTTGCACTGACGCTCTTTAACCAGGAAATCCTCAATAAGCCTCAGCAGGGCCCTGCATTGGGATATTTGGTCAATTCCATTAAATGTTTGGCACGTGGAAGGAAAGTGGAGTACACGGACAAAATCCAGGCTCAAAACTTTTCACAAATAGATTCAAGAATTCATTGCTGTATTGTGCTGAAATGGACACCTTGCAGCCATAACCTTGAACTTCCTGGTAATTCCAGGAAGTTTCCAAATTAGTAATCGAACTCAGATATGCTTAGCTTCCAAGGTCTGACAAAGATAATGCTCATAACGGTCACGTATTGCTATTTTAAAGTTTCACAACAGGGCCCAATACCCACGCACATGAGATGGCTTGCATCATTCCCCTAGCACCTGCTGAATACTAAGTGTGAAGAGGTTAACAGGCTATGTACAGTAAAGTACATTATTGTGTGAATTCCATTAAATTTAAAAGAACATAAACGCAGTATTCTGCAGTGACAAAAGCATTTTGAATATTTGCACATTTAAAGGTGATAAAGCAGTTTGCATTTCGAAGCAGGGTCAATATTCCCCATTACGTATTAATATTGTAATCCTACATAATATTTAGGCACTCTGAGTTGCAGCGCATATCCCAGCCGTGAAATACCATCTGGACTGCATTAATAATGCAAACCCCATTATTGCCTTTTAATGAGTTGTGCTAAAGAGCCAATGTGAGCAACTGGACACAGCCCATTGCGAATGCCAACACCAAAGTACGGGGAAAGACGTTTTACATCAAAGGCTGTGGTGACGCTAAACAGTTGCAACAAAGTCCTGAAGGTCTCTCTGCCTTTGAATTTTGGTCCCTTCAAGGCAAGGCGGTGACAACAACGGAAGTCTTAATTTGGCATGATGTCAACAAAGTACACCGACAAAGTTATGACTTGTATAATTTCTATAACGCATATAATCCCCAGTGTGTCAGCTGAATATGTGAGCACATTTGTTTAACTATAGTTGATTATATTGTGGATTGCTCGATTCAGAACAGGTGTCATTACTTTTGTCAGCTGCTCTTCTCTTACTGCCCCCTGTATAGAACTTTGATACTATCTGGATGGAAGGGATCTCCACAATTACCTCTCACCATCGGCTGCTAATTCGGAGATGACACAAGCAGCAATACACTGATATCATCGAGTCTCATGGAAGCCTCCCACATTTAAAAATTACAGAACTGCAAACAAGTAACACCCCGGCGAGTCAGCGTCTGGGAAGGCAGAAGAGAAATCTGATTACGTATGAGGCATATTTCAGGGTTCCACACCAAATATAAACGCTACATGTTCAAGGATGGTCATTACTTGTTATTGTGAAGCCAAATACTTCTGCATAACCGCTCACAGTATGGGCTAGTCATTAATCGTTCAACTTCGCCACTATTCATAATAATAATAATAATTGCATTTCTCGAGCCCTTTTCACCCGAGGGTCACAAAGCGCTGCACAGAGCTGCGGAGAGAACGGCATGTCAATAACGACATCAGCACAGTTCAACTGAAAGTCAAATAGTAGCAATAAATGATAGGATTTATAGCATATAGCATAAGCTCATCTCATCTCATTGTCAGAAACCGCTTAGTCCTGTACAGGGTCACGGTGAACCGGAGCCTATCCCGCCAGACACAAGGCGCAAGGCAGGGATACACCCACGATGGGACGTCAGTCCATCACTGGGCACTGCGGGGAATTTAGTCTGCAAGTCAATTATGCAGCAGCATATTTTTTGGGCTGTGGGAGGAAACCAGAGTGCCCAGCAAAAACCCACGCGGACACGGGGAGAGAACATGCAAACTCCACACAAAAAGGCACCCGAGCCGAGATTCGAACCCGGGACCTTCTTGCTGTGAGGCGACACCACTACCCACTGAGCCACCGTGCCGCCCGTATAAAATAAGCGATATTTTTTTTTAATCTTCAACAAACAAGGAAGGAAACATCTCTCTGTACCAGGTAATGATTATTATGATAGGGTGATATAAGAGATTGGGGAATTAGGGATGCGATGCGAAATAGGCTACCGTGCTTACATGTAACGAGTCACCCTTTAAAAGCTTCCATCGCAGTCCCTCGTCACTCTCCATTTACCCTTGACTGTCAAATAAATGCCCCCTAACACGTTACGTTAGTCACAGTTAAGCATGCATTTATTGCCTCAAATGCAGTTTTGCACAGTGGCAGAATAACTGTTTTGTTTTACCCAGCGTATCGAATGTTCTGGAAATTTGCTAGCTGAGTGGAATTGAGGTGTGCAATAGCTTACTCACCTCGGAGTAACACAGGTCTCTGGGTTAGTGCTTTTGTCTCAGGACCACTGACAGAGTTAGATGGGTTTGTCAAAAAGATTTTCACACATCTCAAAGCCACCATGGCACGGATGCCAGGTGACGTCAGGATCATACGGCACACACTCTCTAATTAAATGGGGACATAAAGCCACAGTTGCCTCTAACAAAGCACAGGAAATACAAAGGGTGCACAACTCAACATATTAAAAAAATAGTCTTGAGATTCTGAGGCTGTCCTGGGTAATAAAGAATTTAAAGTAGTCCGTCTCAGACCTAAAATCAGCATGCAGGTACTTATCTGCATGGGCAGCCCTGAACCAGTGGTGACATTTCACATTCCTTTGGCAGAGACCAGAGTAGAACCACTCTAGACTTCCCACAAAGCAGTGCTCATTCAGCTGATGGTTGGTCGAAATGATCGCGGACGATAAAAAAAACTGCGAGTCAACGACAACCGTTGTTTGCTACTAACTGGCGGTGAGGTCTTCGTGATGCTTGTGCCAGGCCAGGTGTATCTTGAGGCCAAGTGAAAATCATGGAACGGACCCAGGCACCACCTGTTCTCCCTTCCCTGCCAAACTGCGAGTGCAGCGTTATCAGAACATCAACCATAAAGTTAATATGCACAGTGCATAAAAATACATTCGTAGCTGCGTTGTTTTTTTTTCAAAAAGCGGGTGGGAAAGCGTTAAGTAGGTGCCAATTTCCAATTGCAAGTTCCGTTTATTTATGGAATGTGAATGCACGTTGCGCACGTGGCGTTCAGGTGCTAAATACGCACCCCAAGGGGGAGCTAAGAATGAGTCGGCGAACTCAGGGGCATCACGACACACGAAGTCCACGTAAATTGTATAAATTCAGATTGCTTCATACAAAATCCATCCGGGTGGTGCTGTGTTTAAGATATGTAGCTCACAAATCAGAGGGTTCTGGGTTCTAATCTTGGACAGGCATTGGCACAGCTCTTCATCTCTCTGTCTCGAAGCCAATTAACGGAGCCACACTTTGTGGGAATGTCACAGGAGGTTGTATTTTAGAATAGCTCACCCCACCGTAGGAATATGTAATGCATTCTACGGGCAACTGGGCTCAGGGCTGTAAATGGAGATGAGCACCGCAACGCAGTCAGTTGAGCAGCAAATCACTTGATTCATGCGCAAGCTGACAACATGTACCACACACGCACACAAACTCAAAAAAAAACACGGGGTTACGGAGCAGCAGCAGCTTGTTACGTAGCATCAACAGCTTAACGCAGTGGCCACACGGAGTGACAGCTTGCAGCGAGCCTCCAAAACTGCACCAACTTCTCGACCAAATGTATTTCCGGAAACAAAGAGGGCGCTGATCCAAATTTAATAGCGTTGCTTCATCCGTACGACGGTTGGATAGCAGACGTATGAAATGTTGATGCTATTTCTGAGCATGGAAGGGAGATGTACGTTTGTCTAAGCATATATTTAATGCAGCCAAATGTCTCTTGTCTGGATCCAGATTATGTGCTCTCCTTGTTCCTGAATCAATCGGTTGATAAACACTGTTATCTAAGCAAATTATTCCTATTATCAATGATTATTCATGGATGGATAATAATGAAACAATATTCAAGCAGCACCAAATTCATCTGATGCAGGGCTTTAAAACCCTTGGGTGAAAAGCACTCGAGAAGTGCTATTATTACAGATTATTACTGGGTGACAGAGCCTTCCTGCGCACTGCTCCCAGACTCTGGAACGCCCTTCCATGGAGATTCGGTCAGCTGAGACCCTGGGTATCTTCAAAACCCGTCTCAAGACTCACTTCTTCTGTAAGGCATTGAAAGTGCTCTGGAGAGGACTGTTGATGCGGCTCACTGTTGTCGTACTGAGATTATGGCTCCCTGTTGATATCCACCTGCTCAGATACACTTATTCTTTCCTTCGTTTGCTTCACAAATATTTTGATCGCTCATGTTATGCTCTTCTCTAATTTATAGCCATGATTTGACTTTCAATGAAATTGCTCTGATGTTGTTGTTAACATAGAGTGAAGATGATTCAAAATGAGTGCCTTGCCATTCTTTCCACAGTTTAGATTTGTAACAAAACAAACAAAAACATTTATTTTTATATTTGGTAATTTGGGGTGGCACGGTGGCCCAGTGGTTAGCGCTGTCGCCTCACAGCAAGAAGGTCCCGGGTTCGAATCTCTCGGCTCGGGTGCCTTTCTGTGTGGAGTTTGCATGCTCTCCCCGTGTCCGCGTGGGTTTTCGCCGGGCACTCCGGTCTCCTCCCACAGTCCAAAAGCATGCTCCTGGATAGCTTGATTGGCTCGCAGACTAAAATTGTCCCGCAATGCCCGGCGATGGACCGGCGTCCCGTCGTCGGGTGTATTCCTGCCTTACGCCCTGTGTTTCTGGGATAAGCTCCGGCTCACCGTGACCCTATATAGGATTAAGCGGTTTCAGATAATAAGATGAGATGAGATGAGATTTGGTAATTTGCTATTCATACGTCGTTGTTGTTGCTGCTGACGCGCCGTTCTCTCCACAGCTCTGTGCAGCGCTTTGTGACCCCCGGGTGAAAAGCGCTATAGAAGTGCAATTTTTATTATTATTATTTGCAACCACTGTCTACAGGTAAAAAGGTCAGGAGTGGAGATGGCCTGGCTAAACACTAGCAATAACAACACTTGGAAATTACGGTTATTACAAAGATTATTTCTTTCCATGTGTATAATGGAGGGTGCACATTTGGAGTCAATCAACATGAAAGTATCAAGCAGCGAAAATATATCGAGCAACTGACAACATCGTTTCAAACAACACGCAAATAAAGTTTAAACAGAAGTCAGCCTTTAAGCATCGTGCAAACACAATCGGTTCCCGAAAAACTTTATTGTGGTCCTCTGGTCTATGGTCAGCATCTAAATATGAGCAAATTTGTCACCGACTGCTTAATATTCCAATATTTCAGCCTCAATCTTACACCAGTCGTAACGGCTTAGAGGCAAAGACGATTTCAGCAGAATGAAGCCCAGCTTCACCGACACTTCGTTCGCTCGCCGGATAATGTTGAGTGTTCCATGACGCATAGCCTGGTCCAGCAGAAGTTGGACTGCCAGTCCTTGTCAGCCACAACTAAGCCATTAAAAAAAAAAGCACACTTTTGGCAACGTAGAGTGAAAATGACCCAAAATGAGAGTCTTGACTGCGCAACTTGGCTTATAAACACCATTTATAGCAATCCATCTAAAAGCACGCCAAACTCCCTTAGGCTCCCCTTATCCATATGCTCCTCTTTGGGAAACATTCCAATATAAGGATTGATGGTAAAAGTGGAAACTTATGGATGGAGGCTGCAATTTACGAGGTCAAGGGCCTGGTGAATCCATACAAAATTCTTGAGACGTTTCATGTGATTAATAGATCCAATTCACCTAACTGCCCTTTTTATAAAAAAAAAACAAATCAGGAGTGCCCTCATCTTAATGTTAATATTTACATTTCTAAAGCTGCACAGAGATACTGAGAGAATGGCATGCAAACAACAGCATCAGAATAGATCAATTAAGTAAAATAATAACTGCAAATTAATTACGTGCATTATATTGAAAATAAAATAATTGTTAAAACATATAAAGGAAGAGAGAAGTGTTACTGAGCAGGTACAGGTCAACAGCATGAACCAGTTTGAAAAACCCTCATATGATCATCCCATTTTCAAACGATTGTCTGTAACTTTCTGAAAAAATACATTCCCGACACGCAAGCATTGCTGCAGTTTGCCCATGACACTTGCAGAAAGCAAAAAAATATGGACCTTTGGGACGGTAGAGTGAATGGAGCATTTGGAGTTAGAGATTGTTAAGAACTGTGAAATGCAGTCAATCTATGTCAGATCGAAATAAGCTTCCCTGCAATACAATTAACATTATCAACGATGGACCGGCGTCCCGTCGTCGGGTGTATTCCTGCCTTACGCCCTGTGTTTCCGGGATAGGCTCCGGCTTCACCGTGACCCTATATAGGATTAAGCGGTTTCAGATAATGAGATGAGATGAATAATGTTACAGCACAAATCGTGAAGACCAATCCACGAGTTTTCCATGATATCCACGAGGCTCTCTCCAGACCTCTATCTCTGCTCTATCAATACCCGGTGGCATCGTTTTACATACATAGCTCGGAATGCCTCACGCTTTCTTATAACCAAATACAAGCTCACCAAGTTGCACTAAGGCATACAGGCTCACGAAACCACAAGAGATGTTCTGCAATTCATTCTCATCTCATCTCATTGTCAGAAACCGCTTAGACCTGTACAGGGTCGCAGTGAGCCAGAGCCTATCCCGGCAGACACAGGGCGCAAGGCATGGATACATCCACGATGGGACGCCAGTCCATCACCGGGCACTGAGGGCAATTTAGTCTGCGAGCCAATTAACCTATGCAGCAGCATGTTTTTTGGACTGTGGGAGGAAACCGAAGTGCCCGGCGAAAACCCACGCAGACACGGGGAGAACATGCAAACTCCACACAGAAAGCAGCACCCGAGCCGAGATTCGAACCCGGAACCTTCTTGCTCTGAGGAGGCGACAGCGCTACCCACTGGGCCACCGTGCTGCCCGTTAGAAATATATTTGCGCATGTATTTCCTAATGGCTTTATATTCAAGTCGAAATTAATTCTCCTTACAGGGCTTTAAGGGTTTGGTGGATTGACACACTAAACTTCACAGCTTACATCATTAACATCTGAACCGGTTCCTGGTCAATTAAGCCTTAAATGTGTACCTGGTGTCGTACTGGGAAGGCAAAGATGACAGCATTGGGATTGCATGGGAAGATCTCCATCCAGCACCGTACATTAAATTCAGGATGCCTCTTATGTGTGAGGCGAAACACCGCGAGGTGGAGAGAGGAAGCGATCGACGCGGCTATCCCGAGAGAGCAGCTTTTTGAAGCAATCATAAATTCAGATTGTGGTCAGAACACTAGGTTTAAGGGCCTTATTTAGACTCACTCATTTTTCCCCTTTAAACATACTGCTGTCTTTGCTCTATTTCTATTCAATTTTATAGAAACAGAAAACAATGTTTGTAGCAAACGGGCGGCACGGTGGCCCAGCAGATAGCGCTGTCGCCTCCTCACAGCAAAAAGGGCCCGGGTTCGAATCTCAGCTCGGGTGCCTCTCTGTGTGGAGGTTGCCTTGTGCCCTGTGTCTGCCGGAATTGGCTCCGGCTCACCGCGACCCTGTACAGGACTCAGTGGATTCTGAGATGAGATGAGCGCTAGTATCAAACACGTGCATGGAATCATTACAAACATTAAAAACTGTAAATTCATTGCAGAAAGCGTGTTACTGACCACATTACGTTACACAAATGCTGACCTGGTTTTCTTTGTACTGTGCTGCTTTTTTATGTAGTAGGTACACATCCTCCAACACAAAGAGTCAATACTCTAGGGTCATTTATTATCATTACGTTATTCTATAGAACATCTTTCACACGTTCCGTAAGTAACCCTATTTTTTTCATAGCGTCCATTTTAAAATGATCACAACCGCTGTCATCTGCAACAAAGACAGGAATCAACACATCGGCTTAGTAAGTGTTTAATTAAGCCATTAAATCCACACTGGCACAAGCTGACAGGTCCACTGAAGCTCTATTGTTATTTAATTCAGCAAGTGTCTCGAGTTAATTGCCTCAATCACAGACCTTCGTGGCTATTGCTCATGCTCTCTCTTGGGGGGCGATTACACTGTGACATTCATGTTGCCAACAGGACATCGCTGCTGAACAACAGATTCAGGACAAAGGCAGTTAATCCAGACCCCTGGCTTAAAACGGTAATTCACCGTATCTCTACGCAGCCTCAACTCCCAACCAATACCTCAACAAATGTTGCTTCCCCTACCTTAATATCAAAACTCTAGGATGTTTCTGAGTGAACAGAATCCGATGTCTCTTCATTAGTTACCAGTTCTCAGCCGACAAACTGCTGCCTGGACTCCTCATCCAAACTCATCCAGGCACATTTCAAATCTCTTGCCACTATTGTCACTAATATCTTCAATAACTCACTTTGCTTCAGCATCATTGCCCAACTTTTGAAATGTTACCCTCTGCTTAAAAAAACCTGGCCTTGATTGCAATATCCCTCATAATCATCGCCTCATCTCAAATCTACCAATATGCTCTCAGGTCCTTGAACGTGCAGTCGCCGTGCAACTCCAGAAACACGTCCTCAATAATGACCTCCTCGATCCTTTCCAATCTTCATTCAGATTCGGCCATAGTACTGAAACTGCTCTGGTCAAAGTATTAAATGACCTACTTGTCACTGCTAATGAAGGCTTGCCAAGTGTTCTTGTCCTCCTCTACCTGAGCACTACCATTGATACCGTTGACCACCCTACCTTACTTGAGTGACTAGAGAGGTATAGGAGCCTCTGGCTGTGCCCTGCATTGGCTGAGCTCCTACCTCTCCGACCAGCCTCGGAGGACATAACTCAGAGATCCATCCTGTATTGTCTGAAGTTCTTCAGGGTTCAGTTTTCGGCCCACTCCTATTTACCATCTACATACAACCACTTGACCACATCTCGCACAGCCTCAATCTCAGCTACCATTGCTATGCCGATAACATCCAAATCTATATCCACGCAAAGCCATCCATCAATGCGTCTGGTCTTTGCATGTCATCTTCACTGTCAACTATGAAGGCCTGCCTCAATTCAAAATTCCTAAAACTAAATGGTGACAAAATAGATGTTTTGGTTGTCAGATGCCATTGTCTAAGGCTGAACCTATCCAATTGATGCTTGACGCCCAGACCATTGAAGTTGCTACGGCAGTCCGGAGTGAAGGAGTGACTCTTGATTCCTCACTCAGCTTCGAGACACACATCAACAAGGTGACGACGGTAGCCTATTTCCAATATTGCAATGCACTGCTCCATGGCATCCCTGCCTACCTGATCAATCGTCTCTAGCATGTGCAGAATGCAGCTGCTAGAGTCTTCACTTGCACACCTATCCACGGTCACATATCCCCAGTACTGGTATCTCTCCACTGGCTACAGGTTAAATATACGATCGATTTCAAGATTCTCCTTTTCACCGACAAGGCTCTCACTAGCATTGCTCTGACATACATCCATGACCTACTTCAGGCACCCTCCTCAACACAACAACTTCGATCCTCCAATACGGGCTTGCTGCATGTGCCAAGATCGCACCTCCATTCGATGGGTGACAGAGCCTTCTTGTGCGCTGCTCCCAGACTCTGGAATGCACTTCCATTGGAGATTCGATCAGCTGAGTCCCTGGGCATCTTCAAATCTCGTCTCAAGACTCACTTGTTCCCTCAGACTTTGACATCCTGCGGCTAGGACTGTTGATACGGCTCACTGTGGCCGTGCTGGAATAATGGCTCACTGCCAACCGGCCCCTGCTCGGGAACCCTTATTCCTTCCTTTGTTTAACAATTATTTTATGGCTCATTTTATGCCCTTCTCTAAATTATTCGCATGTCCATTAAACTGCTCTAATGTTGTTGTTGTTGACATGCCGTTCTCTCCATAGCTCTGTGCAGCCCTATGTGACCCGCGGGTGAAAAGCGCTCCAGAAGTGCAATTATTATTACTATTTCCAAACAGCTGTTACCGAATATATTTTAACTGCTGACACAATACTGATAAAATACAAACAAATATATTTGTCGAAGATGATCAGAGGCTGTATTCGTCACAGCGCTGTGTTAACGTATCAAATGGTTAACTGGCAAAAAAACCTACTCTAATTTCATTTAATGCAAGTGACTATTTAGTATGCTTGTCATGTTGAGATTCCTGCTGTTATCTTGTCATTTAGTGTAGGAATGCCGGAGTATGCTGTCTGTTTCACAGAAACAGTGGCATCACTCTGTACATTCAAAAAATACGTTTAAATAAGACAGTGAAAAAATAACGAAGATCCCTGTATAGTCACGATTGCCAGGTATCCCATGCAATGGGTAATTAATCTCAAGCGGATTTCACCTCGTTACATAAAGGATTTAATTGATTTACTGCAGTAATTATGCCCTTTTTGCTGAACGTATGTTAAACATCCCGGCCTGTCATTTTCTTTGTTCATTTTGTTAAATAACCTTTGTGATGCAATGAGTAATTGCAAGCGCCTAAATGTGGTCACCATGGACACAGTATGGTGCCTGTGTTGTACTGCAGCTGGTTCACTGTTGCACGAGCAAAATAAACGAATAAATACGACTGCATCTTGCCCATGGCCTCGCACATTTGCAAGATTATTTACTTGTGTTTTAAACCAGAGCACTTGTGATGCACACGTGGAAAGCACGCTCGTAATGCGTTGTACACGAACTTTTAAACAAATACGCGTTTACTGCGTTCACAGTGTTAATCTAATAATCATAATTGCATTTATAGAGCGCTTTTCACCCGAGGGTCACAAAGCGCTGCACAGAGCTGTGGAAATGTAGACGCCGAGATGTCCATTCATTTTCGCTCAGTGTTCCTATTGGTTGGACGTTGCACGTAACAACTCTGCATAGGACCCAAACCCAACCAATCAGCCGTAGGCTGTTCTCTCGGCTCGAAGCTGATAGCATCTTGAGGCAAGGGAGCCTGCCTCACGAGTTTCTTTCACATGGCGAAGTTGATTTTTGAAATGGAGCAAAACTACCGATTTATCAAATTTCTTCGTGAAAAGTTGCCAACATTGCGTTGTGTATTTCCCATTACGTCAGCACTGGGTCAATAACTTCTAATACGGATGTGTCGTCAGTCTGACACTATTTAAGCTGGAAGGAACGTTAAGCCATGTAGCTATTTTTAACAGCTGTCCAGCGGGGAAAGGTAACCAAATCAGTGAATACCTTTAACTATACCTGGGATTGGAGAGCGGTTCATCACAGGCCCCCCGCAGGCAATTTAAGTCAGGTTATTTCACCTCGGCAGCATGTGTTTGGACTCTGGAAGGCAACCGGAGTGCTTTGCAAAACCCCACGTGGACACAGGCAGAACATGCACGCTCCACACAGAAATGCACCCGAGCCAGAATTGAACCTGGGTTCTTCTTTCATGTGAAGTGGCCGTGCTACTCACTCTGCTACCAGAGATTTAAACCAGGCCATGTAACGCTATAGTTTAAATGCCGATCTCTCAGTAATGTGCAAGTTTCAATTCCTGCTTGGTGGTCCACTCTGCCAATCTTCATTCTAAAACCCATAAATAAGTACCCAGCTCTCCTTGTTGTAAGATACGCGTTCAATACTTTACAACAGCAACGTTCCGCCAATGGTGCGGTACTTTAAAACAGATAAATGACTGCCCCTCACCCCTTCCACCTGCCAGAGATCCCCGCAACTTCCCAGTGAGACGTGCGTGCGACTTAAAAAAAAAATGTAAAACCAGATATTCTGAATCGCCTTCACACCCATTATCAAGACATTTGTACGAGGCGTGCCTCCGCAGGGACCGTCCGAACATGAAAGTAATTAATTGTAGAGTTACTGCACCACAGGGAGACTTCCTTTCATTCATGTTCCGTAGGTCTGTAAGAGCACTCTTGAGGTTATACCGAGCACGATGTTCCGCACTGCAAGATGTTCCGCGGCCATCCCACGCTGAAGCATCTCAGCGAACTCTCATGACACATGTGCCTCTTCACAACACCTCCGCCCTTGTAATGATGTAGGTTTTCACGGCCCAATGCATGACGGCTGCTTCGAAGAGCTGAGCTCAATGCACACACGGACATCTTCAGCGCCTGAAGATGCCTCTAACGTGTGACAGCAAAACGCCACGATGGGGAGATGAGAGAGGGAGCGATCGACGCGGCTGTCCCGAGAGAGCAGCTTTTCGAAGCAATCATCTCCACCCTTTGTCTAATCACCACACTGAGATGACCGCACATCTCCACAGAGCTCCTCCACATCCGCAACAATCTCCAATGTACTTTGAAAAATGACCAAGCAGTGCATTTGCAACTGATTGCAAAGGTGCAGAGGTTGGACTGAATTCTGCAGGCCGCACTTGTTTTCACTGCGTGTGCATTAACCTCAAATTGCAGGCAGTCTGCTGCACAGTGGACATTCGATTCCTTAACATGATTCAAAGCTTAGAGACCATGTTGAGCTGCTTTCAGACAAAGTTTGCCCGATTTAAAAGAAACTTCTGGAAAATTGCTCAACTGGTATTACATATAGCAATCATTGCCCCCTACTGGTAAACAGATGCCCAATTGCAGTGCAGGTGTAGAGACACCTTGCACCGCAATGCGACAGTTTCGACTGGGGGTGCCTCTCCAACTGTTTTGAGATGAGATGCAAGGCACTTACCGCTCGTAAAGCGTTCGGAGCGGCCTCGGTGTAGACAATGGTGGTCAGCAGCCAGAAAATTCACCGTCTATCCCAATGCTCTCACAACAACGTGAACATTCCACTTCAATAACGCAAACACATTGTTACATCGATGCCCAAAATGTGTTGCCACTAAATTCCGTGAGCGAAATTATTTAGGAGAAGTGACTGAATGTTCACCTGGGACGTCACCTACAGTCCTGAGATGTTATCCCGAGAGTCCGTCTTCGCAGCTCAATGCATGAGGATTGCTTTCCAAAAGCGTACTGAGGATGCCTCCAAAACGGGAGGTGAAACGTCGTGAAGGAGAGAGGAGGAGCGGTCGACACAGCTCTCCTGAATGAACAGTTTTGGAAAGCAACTGTCAATGTGGAGAGTTCACTAGGTTTAAAGCAGTCATCTCACGAATAATTTCGTACAATTTCTTTAAGCACGGCCACAAACAAAGATCAGAGAAATCTGTAAACGACCATGAGGCGGTATCTGACTTAGAGCTACTCTGTCCACGGGACGACTACATTAAACTTCCCAGTGAGTAGGGGTGATGAGCCAAGTGGCATACCTCCCCAAAACGCCACGCTTGACCGATCCTAAGTCAAACAAAATAACGGCAGCACCACCTGATGACATGCAAAAACGAACAGAATAGAAAATTGGCCTCGATGTTTTATAGCCTCTGTGTGAGGCATGTATTTCTATATACGAGATGACAGATGTGCAAACACTTATCTGCACAGCGTGAGAGCAGGTTCTTAATGGCTGCTAGAAAATAAAGCCTACTGAGGAGACGAATCAACTGCCGTGTAGAACTGCGTGGCTTATATGCTCTTTATGAACACGTATCACTTACCCTGCAATCTCAAGGTCGTGAAGTAGAATCCCAGCAAGCGTTTAACTCATCCCATCATCCCTCCTGTTTAATTAATCGTTAGATGTGGTTATCGTATACATAAACTAGCCAAAGTTTACACGCGTGTGGAAATTTCATTACTGATTCCTGCAACCATCAATAATGGGCTTTGCCGCAAATTTATGTCAGCAGGAACAAACTTTCGCTTTTCAACTTGACAAAAAGAATAATTGACCATCATTTTACTCCATTTGCATATAAATCTATTTTAAATGTAGATCTTGATAAACATACGCAGCACAGCAGTGCGCCCTTTTCGGGTACACGTATGCTCAAATTGAATTCACGGTAATTAGCAGCCCATCATCAATTCTGCAACTTCTAAAGGTTAATGCGTCACAAATATACCGGCAAACACAATCTTTGCATTTGCACAATTGTGTACGTGTCCCGTGACCCAACAAACACAACGAACACAGCGAACAAGGCAACGAACACAACCGTGTGAACGAAGTTTATGATAACGAAAATAAACAAAACCTTTTCTTTGTTACACACATCTCACAATTGTCCTAAGGACATAATGGGGCAAATGGACTTTCTACCACTGGTTCAAATTTTTACCTCATTTGAGCAAAAAAAAAATGTCGATTTGTCTCCAGAACACAAACAATTTGAAATGCGCATGAAGAAATGAAAACCAAAGCAAACAATTTGTTCGAAACATCACTGAAAAATAAATGAAGCAGAGCAAAACATTTGTTACATTAAATGAAGTTGCCACCGTAACCATGTGTATAGCATAAAAATATTGATTGAAAAAATAAACAGCTTGTGCAGACACTCAGACATTTTAAAAGTGGTACTTTTTCAAACTGCCCCATTAAACATGCGAATCATTCCGGCCGAGTGAACGAACACACAATGGTAACGAAGGCCAGACCGTGTGTGAAACTTGTGAAAATGTGATTATTAAAGCCAGTGAGCAATACCGATGATACTTCCACCCTTCAATCCCTAAAACTCCATATCAGTGCCATAATGCCTTCTAGCCTAAAGCATTTCATCATGGCACTGCACGGTTACTTTTTAAATCCTTTTGGACTCGTGCAAATGCGCATCCATCTCTCTATGTTCTGTTTCAAAGAGGAGGGCCCTTTGAGAGGTTCATGGTCTTACACAGACCACAATGACACATCTTAATAGAACTATTATTTTGCTACACTGGTGGATCGACAAAACCATCCCTCCGGGGTTTTACGAAATGTCCCCATACAGGACCCAAATTCGAGTCGTGAGTTTATTCTTGCTACGTCTCATTATTAGTACTGTATATTGCATACATTTCCTGCTTTTATCAGCCTCGTTTGTTCAGTATTTTTCAATGCAACAGCATTAACATTACATTAGCATATGCTTTGCATAGTCACGTAAATAAATACAACTAAGTATTTTACACAAATTGCTACAAGTATCATGAGCTCTATAAATTAATAGTAATCAACGCATCTATTCACTGTGACATCAACATTTCAAACATTACTCTTTAAAGTACAATGCAGTTGGTCCCTAAATAGTATATGGCTATAATTGCCATCTGAAGGACTGTGCTTTATCCAGTCTGGTGGGGACGGATTTTTCCAGACTACTGTGTATTTTTCAGATATCCACGAATGCAAAAACAGGATTACATACGTAAAAACACGAGTCAAAATGTGACAAATTTAATCTGAAACGTAATTCAAATTAGACATCCACTGCATATTGCTGGACCACTTTCTTAATACGGAGTTCAACCGTGAACAAACAGCACGCTTGCTCACACAACTGGGGAAGTCGCTGGGCTAATGTCCTGCGTGAGCTCACCGCATCTGCCAACTACTTGGCTGAGTCACTCAGACAGCAGAGCTCTGAGAGCTGAACTGGCAGCGCTTAACTGGTTTGGCACCCAAGTAGCTGCCTTTGAATAATTGGGTGCTCAGTACGCTCAGTTGTTTGTCTCAGCCTGGTTACTAATGATTGCATAAATTTAAAAAAATCACATTAATTGTGGTTTCTGGTTTAATATTGCTAACTTCAGCCCTGAAAATAAAACTCTCGGTTCCAGTTGTTATACCAAAAAAAAAACTATACGGCTTGTGGCATAAATTGCTTTACCCATAATAATAGCTTTTAAATTTGGCTACACTGATTTGGCAACAATTATTGTGATACGCTGGGTGCTGTACTCGCTTAACTTGATGTTTAGTAGGTGATCACTTTTTATCCTGTTTTACAGGGTTGCAGGATGACCATGAATTAGAAACTGGACGAGGCGCTTTTCTTTTCACAAAGAGGTGGCAACACAATAATTCCGCTGCAATGTTTGAAGTTTGCGGATGTCCAGGCAGACAGGCAGCTCACTTGTCTCAGCCAGCTGGGCAAACAGAACGCGACACCGATGCAAAGAGAAGGTGGTAATGCGACTTACGCCGCGCACTCTGTATTGCAGAGCGAGTAGCAAGTACTGCCCTCTCTCTACTTTGTGAACCGCGGCTCTCATAGAGGGCCATTCCACAACCAAAGGCTTTCCACTGGCCTGCAAGGCGTAACAAAGATTATTTCGTTCGTTGTGGAATGACATATTCCCATGATTACCAATCTCTTTACAGCCACAGCTGCTTGTGTAAACTCCAGGCTATATACTCGAGTCAGACGCCAGATGCAACTTTCACTTGACAATATTTCTGAGCTAAAGTTGTTTAATCCGGTACAATGGCATGAATTTCACGAGTCTCTTGAGCATCTAAGACGATATCCCAAAATGCTCAACTTAATTTTGAGGACAGAGAAAGGGGTAGACGCATCTTGATTAAAGCAGAGGCAATGTTTTCTGTATGGAGAAGCTCAAATGTAGTGGGGAAATATAATTTAAATGGTGATTTTCACAGCTGCATGGCACAGGCTCTGTAATATGCGTAACAGCAGAAAATGTACTAAAACACCTGTTCCTCAACTGTGAGATTCGCATTTGAATTGGCAAATTGGAAGAGCTTAAATAATTGGTTTCGTTTGCGCTAATGATAAGTGGCAACGATGTGCCGCCAGCCCTTCTCACCTAACCAGAAGTCCCAACATAACGAAAGCAATCCCAATGGGGATGAGAGCGCTGAGCCAAGTCGGCCCATTACCGGCGGGCATACACAGTACCTCCAGTGCAGCCAAGCTTGTTGATAAGCAAACAACCATACTATATGTCGGGCGGCACGGTGGCCCCGTGGGTAGCTCTGTCGCCTCACAGCAAGAAGGCCCCGAGTTCGAATCTCGGCTCGGGTGCATTTCTGTGTGGATTTTACGTGTTCTCTCCCCGTACCCGCGTGGGTTTTCGCCGGGAACTCTGGTTTCCTCCCACAGTCCAAACAACGTGCTGCTGCATAGATTAATTGGCTTGCAGCCTAAATTGCCCTCAGTGCCCAGTGATGGCCTGGCGTCCCATCGTGGGTATATACCTGCCTTGCGCCCTGTGTCTGCCGGGATAGATTAAAGCGTTAATAGATGCTAACACGGTCGAGCCACTGTGGAAATTGCATTGTTTTAGGCTTCATGTATCGATTTCCAATCCCCCTACCAAACAGAAAGAAGACATTACCACAACCACTGCGGCTCTTTCAGGATAGCCGTGTCGAGCGCTCCTTCCCCTCTCCTTTGCGACGTCTCCCACGTTGGAGGCATCCTCAGTACGCTTTTGGAAAGCAATCCTCATGCATTGAGCTGTGAAGACGAACTCTCGGGATGACCTCTCAGGACTGTAGGTGACGTTCTGGGTGAACATCCAGTCACTTCTGCCGAATAATCTTGTTCACGGAATTTAATGTCTATCCCGAGAAGCAGAGCTGTTTATAGAGAAATTCTCACACACCGAGATGTTGGAAACCAACACGAATCCATCCACAGCACCTTCCCTTTGGCACAGAGGGCTGTTGAGCATGGTGCAGTTTGTGACCTCCTGTTTCGGTGGCCAGAGTAGATGCTAACAACGCTGCAGCTGTAGTTTAATGGTCGCGTCGCCCAGCCGTCATCCCAAAGGTCGCTGATTCCATTCCATCTCCCCGCAAAGTACGAGAGTATAAATCATTCTGATGAGTCAAACAGAGGGGCTCTCTGGAGCTCCCTCTAGTGGACGCCCTACCAGCAGGGATGGGAAAGCAATTGCAGAGCTTCGCCTTTATCTTATGACTATGTGAAGATGATTTGCCGAGAACAGCCTTGGAGCTCTGCCAAGCCAGAGCCACGTACTGCCCGAGGTAGTTTAATTCCCGCCTTGGGTGATTTTCTGTGCAAAGGCTATGTTCTCCCTCTGTTCTGCATGGGTTTCCGTCAGGTTCTCTGGTATTTTCGCACAACAACAAAAAACCCTCAGTTAATTATTCAATAACATTATTATCTATAGGAAGTGGTGTCTGGTGAGTTGGCACATGCTGACCACCTGGCTTACTCCCACCCCCCCCCGCACTGCGGTTTAATCGCTTCCACCACCGTATCTACAGCTCGTTCACAGCTACGCGTGGAATTTACACGCTTTTCCAACGGTATTGCCCTTATTCTTTATCCTTATAATACTTATTTTTATGCCAACTGAGCGGCGCAAGCCAGATTATAACAGCAAGAAAGTCTTTTTGTGATAAAAGCAATTTGTCTGCAACGTGGTCCAAGGTCAAAAACACAACCATGTTCAAAGCTGCGTTTTAAGACTACATTTTTATCCAACGAAATAAAAATGACAAATATTGCCGGTCGTTGTGCCACGATTTATTGACAACACATTTCTTTACGTATTAACCATTTTCCATGAGTGTGCGGCAGTCCCATTAGTCATGATTTGACGGGCTGGTGGAGGAATATAGCATTTTACGCTGAACATTTATAAACCAACAAAACCGAACCACGTTCGTTATTAACACTGACTTATGACAGGGCAATTTATAGCGGGATAATGTTTCGGGCAACGGGCCCTGCTCTGGATCATGGCGAGGGCAGAGAGAAAGATTGACTTAATTATATTTGGAGTCAATCTTTATGCCCTGGCTGGGTTTTTTTTTACTAAAGGTCAATGTGTAAAATGCATGCCAGCTCTGTTGATGCTGTTGCCAGGCAATATTAATTACGGTTGTGTTGAGTTTTTTTTTCAACGCTTTGAATACAAAAACTCACGACGCTTCGGCACCCAGCTTAATACCCTCTGACTGTAATTGGGATTGGAACCAAGGATCATATGAATGCTTTCTAAATCTAAATACAATTCATAACGCGCACATATTCGTTCAGTGTCGAAGGTATTTATTTCAAGAGCAAACGATCTCAAGGCGCGATGAAACCGCAGAGGCAGGGAGCTGTGAAAGCAGCCACATTTTCCAGACATTGCGCCAGATATTTGAGGACAGTAATAATTGTACCTCGAGAGTACTTTTCACCCCAAGGTCGCAAAGCGCTGCACAGAGCTGCGGAGAGAATGGCATGTCCGCACATGATGCCGTCGGACAATTAAATAATTAACTGGCGTGCGGGGTTTTTTTTTTAGGAAACCCACACAAAACAGGGAGTGAACAAGAAAGCTCCAGAGAGAAAGGTGCCTGAGGTAGAAATTGAGCCACCTTGGGCAGGACTTTCTTTTATGGCCCAGAAGTTACCACTGCATGGACTCCCTGCCACACATTTCACCGTATGCAAGAGGTAGATAGGAAAAAGAAGCTTGCTTTGACATGCACCAACTATCCTGGCTTACGGCCTTAATCTGGGCATTATGACGCAAGTTTAATGCCATTCAGCATCATCTAGGTTCCCACGAACGCCTATATCCTGGCTAGAATTCATCAGCATTGTACCACGATGGAGCGGCACGGTAGCCCAGTGGGTAGCGCTGTCGCCTCACAGCAAGAAGGTTCCAGGTTCGAATCTCGGCTCGGGTGCCTTTCTGTGTGGAGTTTGCGAGTTCTCTCCCCGTGTCTGCGTGGGTTTCCGCCGGACACTCCGGTTTCCTCCCACAGTCCAAAAACATGCTGCTGCATAGGTTAATTGGCTCGCAGACTAAATTGCCCGCAGCGCCCGGTAATGGACGGGCGTCCCATCGTGGGTATATCCCTGCCTTGTGCCCCGTGTCTGCCGGGATAGGCTCTGGCTCACCGAGACCCTGTACAGGACTTAAGCGGTTTCTGGCAATGAGATAAGATAACATTCTATCTACATGTTAAAAATAAACTGTGGGCATCACAATAGTGGGCTGCCACCTGATTGAATAATAGACGACTACTTAGGTGTTAAAAGCATCTTTAATTTGAGCTTACTGAATGTTTCAAATTCAATGGCAAGTAAATAGTGTTGTTGTGACTACGTAAAACTTAACTAATCTTTTGGTTAAAAAGTTAAAAGCTACCAAGAACAGCATGGCATAGTCAAGCACTACATTATCTGTGTCTCCGTGTATGTGTTATCCGTGTGTCTCCGTGACTGTACATTTCTCTCTCTGTGTCTCCCCTCGTCGCGGTATCTTCCCTCGTTTGTGTCGCCCCTCGTCTCTCTGCATCTCCCCTCGTCTCTCCGCGCCTCCCCTCATCTCCCTGCCACCCCCTCATCTCTTCTCATCAAAAGCACCAGTTGCCAGATTTGCAACGCTGTCATCGTCATATCTCACACATGCCAAAGAACGGGAAAAAAACCAGTGCAAAATTAGCTTTTGTTAAACCATAGTCTGTTAGGTGTCACTTCATTGCTTGATGTGATTAAAATGTGTAAATAACTACGTAACAAACCGTCTGTGTGGGCAAGGAATCAGAAATCGCGTATAGAACTTAATTTTATGCAAATACTGAAACTCATGCACTTTTTGGCATGATTATTTAACACACTGTCACCTGGCCAAACAGATGGACATCAGCAACTTTTTATAAATATAGATATATCTGCTGCATCAGCATGTTTAATCACTAATAGATAATAGTAAATCCATAATAATAATTGCATTTATAATAATAATCAATGCATTTGTAGAGCGTTTTCACCCGAGGGTCACAAAGCGCTGCACAGCAGAGAATGGCGAATCGGCAACAACTTTTTTGGGGTTAATCTTTTTTACAAATCCGAGCTGTGGCGAGAATGCCATGTCAACAACAACATCAGAACAGTTCAACTGAAAGTCAAACAGTAGTGATAAATTATAGGACATAAAGTCAGCAAAATAATAAATAATGTCCTAAACAAACAAGGAAGGAACATATGTTCCCGAGCAGGTGCGGATCGGAACAGAGCCAACATCCCGGCACGGCAACACTTAGCCGCATCAACATTACAAGGCGGAGGAAGGAACAAATGTTCCCAAGCAGGCGCAAGTCGGAAGAGAGCCAACATCCCGGCACGACAACACTACGGAGCAAGTGAGTCTTAAGACGAGATTTGAAGATGCTCAAAAACTCGGCTGAACGAATCTCCAGTGGAAGAGCATTCCAGAGTCTTGGAGCAGCGTGCGAGAAGGCTCTATCACCCATCGAATGGAGGTGCGACCTGGGCACATACAACAAGCCTGTATTGGAGGATCGAAGTCGTCGTGTTGAGGAGGGTGCCTGAAGTAGGTCACGGATATATGTCGGAGCTGCTCCAGTGAGAGCCTTGTAGGTGAGAAGGAGGAGCTTGAAATTAATCCTGTATTTAACAGGTAACCAATGGAGAGATATCAGTACTGGGGATATGTGATCATGGAGTGAGGACTCTAGCAGCCGCATTTTGCACACATTGGAGATGATTAATCAGGTAGGCAGGGGTGCCAGGGAGCAGTGCATTGCAATAATCGATTCGTGAGGAAATAAAGTTGCGTATTAGCTTCTCAGCGTCAGCAGGTGACATGATGTTGCACAGTCTGGCTATATTTCTGAGATGAAAATACGCTACCTTCGTCACCTTGTTGATGTGTGTCTCGAAGGTGAGTGAGGAATCAAGAGTCACACCTAGACTCCGGACTGCCTTAGCAACTTCAATGGTCTGGTCGTCAAGCATTAATTGGATAAGTTCAACCTTGGACAATTGGTGCAGGGTTCCGACAAGCCAAACTTCTGTTTTGTCACCATTTAGTTTTAGAAAAAATTAATTGAGCCAGGCCTTCACAGTTGACAGTGAGGATGACACGCAAAGACCAGATGCATTGATGGATGACTTTGCGTGAAAATAAATTTGGATGTCATCGGCATAAACAGAAGGCAACTTGAAATAAAGGGCTGAGATTAAACGAAACTGGCCTCCATCAGGACCAGAATTTAAACAGATATTTTTTTATAGGTCAAAAAGTGACCACTTTCATTTTTCCTCTCCGCGATTATCGATTGTCATATTAAAAACGTATAACAAAGCACGCTCACAACATGACAGCCGTGTTGCCATGGTGAAATATCAATGTAGAAAACCATTAAGTCCAACCAGTTATTGGTAAAACAAGGCAGTGGGCTTAAACAATAAACGAGCAGCTTTTGAAAATCCCGCGCAGAACATGGCAAAAGCATTCATCAAACTGGGAGAGAAACTTTAAAGACGCAAAGGAACTTTGAAGATAAATTCCTTGGCAGCTAACAGCTTCTGACTGAGAGAATACTGAGCAATGGAGCACCCAAAAAAGTTAGAGAGCTACCATAAATCAACAACAGGAAGCGGCCGCACCAGTGTTGTGGTCAGTTTTATTTGCCGTGCAAAAATATATCCCGAGACACTACATTAAACACGACTGCATGTTTTACCGCAGCCCATGACGGAAGGAAACCCGCACAGGCATATTGCAAATGTTTCTTTTCTGCATGCTCATCCAGTCTACCAAGAATGCTCTCTCTCTCTCTCTCTCTTTAATCTATCACGAGATGAAGCTTAAGATTGCACAGCATGCCGATGCAAATCACCTCCGATTATAGATTGGATTTTGCCTCTTGGTGATGCCCTATAGCCCTCCAATATCTTTGCCGTGTGTGTGTGTGTGCAACGCGTTGTCCTGCATAATGCCCGGCGTTTCACTCGACGTGCCGACCGCCTTCTTTCCCAGCACACTGGATCGACTGAGTGTGGGTCCCCTTGCAGACGCGAGGTGTCTGTTCGCAAGTGCCAAAAACACGTGGTCATGTTGTGGACCGACGGCAAGCCATTAATGTCGCATCAACAAAGTTCATGATTGCTTTCAAACTATGCCCTAGCATGGGTCACAATCAATTGTCTATTCACATGATAGCAGCCATTTCATGACTGCTGCCAGCCTGCATGTTAATCGCATCCCAAATGAGAGGGGATGCTGGAAACATCTTGCTTTGCAGCTTGCCACTTACAAGCCACTGTACACTGCAGTTGACAGCACTGCGCCATGGATGTCGTGCACCATAGCTTATATATTCGCTCTTTATCTCAGCACATTCGAATAAATTATAACGCTCCTCAAAATTGAAATGAATGATTCACAAGTATAGATGTTCCACATTATTGGCACATGTTATTCTCTGCCATGAATAATGCAAATCTGCAGATCATGCCATTCTTGGCTTAGATCTTTAAATGCAAGTCCCCTCTTAACATTGTGAATTCAGCCCAGAGCGTCACATGCTACAAAAAAACACATGCAGAGCTATTGTGTTTATTTGGGAAAATACGTACGTGTTTGACAGTCTACTCCGAAAACACTTGTACAGTTCAGAGTAATTCACAAATTCAGCCTCATTGTAAAGAAAATTACAGATGTTCTCATCTTATCTCATTGTCAGAAACCGCTTAGTCATGTGCAGGGTCGCGGTGAGCTGGAGCCTATACCGGCAGACACAGGGTGCAAGGCAGGGATATACCCACGATGGGACGCCAGTCCATCACCAGGCACTGCGAGGAAACCGGAGTGCCCGGCGAAAACCCACGCGGACACGGGGAGAGAACACGCAAACTGCACACAGAAAGGCACCCGAGCCGAGATTCGAACCCGGCGGCTTCTTGCTGTGAGGAGGCGACAGCGCTACCCACTGGGCCACCGTGCCGCCCATGACAGATGTTTGTTAATAATCATTGCATGAAGAGCGCTTTTCACCCGAGGGTCACAAAGCGCCGCACAGAGCACACATCGAGGCACACCACCAGCTCCACAACACGCGTCATGATAACACGTGTTATGGCTGTTATGCGGACAATAATCGTTCTATGCGAATGCAGCGTTAGCCGACCACAACATCACAACAAGCCGCTTCGCATGCTTCACATCAGCAGTTGAAGTTGATCAACAGATTCAACGTTTCCCCTTCATTAACCACTGGGGCTTCTGGCAGAAATGAATACAAAATGTACAGCCAAATGTGAACGCATTAACTTGGTGACGAGCAATGGGGAAACATCTCGACTGTGAGCCATGCACCAGAGATGTAAAATTCAACATTCCCATGTCAGGGGGCAGCCTCTCCATAAGATGGTTATTCAGTGATAATTGGAAACATACGTTATGGATCAATGGATAAATCCACCAAGTCAGCTCGCAACGATGATGTGAACTCACTCCAAACACAGCATTGCCCAGCTGGACAATGCATCCATTGCTGTATTGTTATAATAAACCATAACATTCATAGCAGACAGATTACGTGGTGCAGCGGTTTCCCCGCACGGGAAGGTAAAGGTGCAGCACTGCAATCACTCACGCCGCTGCTGGCAAAAGGCATCCACTGGAGAGAGCGCTAAAGAGCACATGGAGAGGGTATTTGGCCTTCTCTTCCACACGGGTCAGACACTCGCAATGTGCTGCAACGTACAGAACCTGCAAATCAACATGACTGACAAATTACAGAGCGAGATTAACAAAAACGGGGGGGGGGGGCATTTTCAAAAACTTGACAATTGTTTCAACTGCCATACGGGGAGATCACACGAGTGACCAGCATCATCCCTCTATCTCCATATGGGATCATCATCAACAACCACTGTTCTTGTGATTAACTATTGCGGTCCGCTGATGCCACCTATTTGAGTCACCAGATGCCCTCAATCGCACTTACTTGTGACTGCTGTCCCATCCGCAGTTGCAATCGCTGTCTTGCGGGCTCCTGTAACAGTCGCTGAAACGGGGGCACCAACAGTTGACCCGCACGCGTCTCGCTCCAGCAAGCCTGCAGAGTAAGTGGAGCGCTGTGTGATTGCTCGAGCCTCAGCGTTCCAAACAATGGTAAGAGCTCTTCCTGCTGCTATGCAATAGTGTCGCCCGTATTAAAAAGGCAATATATGTGCATGTTCAAAAAGGCAATATTGTGCACAACAATATAAACTTAGCAAAGGCATAATGATTCCTGGTTTTTGTGAGCGATATAAATCCCATTAACTTGACTGGGCAGGTGCTTTAGATACACAATCGGAATGCGCTGAATAAAAATGTTTCGCAATGAGCATTTTGAAACGCAATTGTTTTTAGCAGCAAACTGAAAGAAAACAGATGTTTTGATGAAATTCTCTTGAGGGCTGCTCTTTTGCGATAACCATTACGAGCATTCCGGGCGGCGCGGTGGCGCAGTGGTTAGCGCTGACGCCTCACAGCAAGAAGGTCCCGGGTTCGAGTCTCTCGGCTCCGGTGCCTTTCTGTGTGGAGTTTGCATGCTCTCCCCGTGTCCGCGTGGGTTTTCGCCGGGTACTCAGGTTTCCTCCCACAGTCCAAAAGCATGCTCCTGGATAGGTTGATTGGCTCGCAGACTAAAATTGTCCCGCAATGCCCGGCGATGGACCGGCGTCCCGTCGTCGGGTGTATTCCTGCCTTACGCCCTGTGTTTCCGGGATAGGCTCCGGCTCACCGTGACCCTATATTGGATTAAGCGGTTTCAGATAATGAGATGAGATGAGATGAGCATTCCCCTTCTCCTTTGCGACATCTTCAGACTCAGGGGAGTAATGCTCCCCACGGCTATCTCTAGACAGAACAATTCTCACACAGCGAGCAGTGAAAACCCCACATCAACACAAATGGATAGTTTTTTTTTCCCAAAGCAAGCAACTTGTAGCAGCTTACCATCATATTTAAATTACGTTTACACACTTCAAATTCAACGATTGTCTATTTTAAGTCTCATTTTTCTTCGCTTTGCAATATTTTGGGTTCTGTTCACGGCGTCGCGTGCTTTGCAAAGCGACCTCTTGTTCGAGTGTGCTCCCTGATGCGCGTTTCCTTTGCCGTTGTGGCCACGAGTCTCTGCGGCTCTCACGATGGCGATGTTTGAATCCCAAGCGCCTGCGTGCGCACACGCGGTTTTTTTTAGCGCGACCAGAAACCCACCACGTCGCTTGTGCGCCAACCTCCGCAATGGAGACGTTCTGCCTCCTTCACTCGCTAAAGTAAAAGAAATGAATTACGATTTGAGAAACGTGTTTCCATCGATGATATAGCAGAGATAACTGCATTTGCTCTGCATGGGTGGTGGTGCGACACAGTCGCTCCGGTAATTTATTTGTAGTGCACAATTTGTAATGGTTAAATTTGTGAAGATAAGCTGTCATACTTCTTGACACGATTTTATCATTATTATTTAATAGAAAATCTAAGCAATCACCTCTATGCACGGTTTTTGAAGCATGAATAATTGGGCCGATGTGACTTCAGCTCACAAGTCATACATACAAGAACAGTATGTATTGCGCTCTAATTGCCTAATCCAATCAAGCTGTCACAATACACTGTAAACAAAAGACTCCGCTCCATGGAATAACACAGTAAATTTAATATTACAAGTAAAATGTAAAATCACAAGCCGTGAATTAATTATACAGGTTTACATGGTGCCGATGAAATTATTAAGAAGAAAAAAAGACACAAGATTATGAATCAGGAATTTGACCTTTACTTTGATGCCAAGTCAATGTGATTCAAGGTTACCGAATACCAAATTGGTGACACGAAAATGTCACGGATAAATTGTATTCATGCATACATTACCGACCATTGTTTCATACGACAGAATGTATTGAAGTGGGGGGAAATATTTTATTTAAATTACACAAAGAGCCGATATCAAAACATGTAAATGCGTGCTAAGCAGCATTACAGATTACGTTTACCATTTACATCACGGTTGGCAGGTTAATTAAACAAAAAAATAAGGGGATCTTCAAAAAGTATATTCGGGATACAGAAGCCCCCCCGTAAAAGGCATTAATCGCATTGAAATTGATGATCAAAGTCTGATAAATAGTATTTTACATTTACATATAAACGCGCTACACTTTTTCCATAAGGTCTTAAAGCCCTCTGGCTATAAGTGTTAATACAGCTCACTGCTGTGTGCTTGGGTGATGGGGCGCTGTTGACCTGGGCCTCTTCAAGAACGCTTCTTCATTTATTTATTTTCACCAATAATTTTACGCTAATTTGAGGTCCTTCATTGATTTATAGTCATTATTTTACTTATTCGATTAATTCTCGATGTTGTTGTTGACATGCCAAAGCTACGTGTAGCTCTTTGTAACCCCCCGCATGAGAGGCGCATTAGAAATGCTAATGTTATCACTACAATATATAACCAATTAAGTATCTACAGGATCTAAATAACTTACAGCAAGAAATAGACATTATTTATGCTTCCCAGTGGCAAGTCTGTTCACAAATCATAACCTCTTAACATACAACCAGCACAACAGAATCGGCTGAACACCGTGCAATTGTTAATAGAAGTTTAACAATATTAATGAAATGACAACCCCCTTGGGAGAATGGTCCACATTACCCCATCCCTGATCAGCCCGACACGTTGCCACAGAGCCGACTCTCACCCCCGTGTTGTGGAAGGACCACTGAGAATAATAAATGACAGATTCGTTTCTTGCAACATGCGAGTCTCGTGCCTCAGTGAACAGGAAAATTGGCGGCGGTTGCTGCGGCAGTGAGCGGCGGCAGTGAGCGCGAGTGGTGACTTTGCTGTTGTGTTCGGTGTTTTACAGCGAGGTTCCGCGCTCCGCTGCCTTCCTCCCCCCGCCCGCTCCCGTCCTCTGCTTAATGTCTCCCGGCCTCACCGCTGCACAAACCCGGCTGCCTGCCTCGACATCGTCACGGGCAGCTGTGGCTGCCCGCGCATGCCATTGTCCGGGCAAGGAAATGTCATTCCAGCGGCGGCGCCAACGCGATTTCTAACGGGCGTCGTCCGCGATACGGGCGCGGCGAGACGAGGTGCCGTGGGTGCCGCGGGTGCCGTGCACACGACGAGGTGCCGTGGGTGCCGTGCACACGACGAGGTGCCGTGGGTGCCGTGCGCGCGGCGAGACGAGGTGCCGTGGGTGCCGTGCGCGCGGCGAGACGAGGTGCCGTGGGTGCCGCGGGTGCCGCGCACACGACGAGACGAGGTGCCGCGGGTGCCGTGCACACAACGAGACGAGGTGCCGTGGGTGCCGTGCACACGACGAGGTGCCGCGGGTGCCAGAGAGGGCATCGATCGACCGCTGCACAGACATTGCCCAGGGACGGCTGCAGGAGCAGCAGCCACTCGCCGACGCGACAGCAGTTCGGTCTCGCAGGCAATCAATTAACATTTACCGTGGTTGTGAACTTATAAAACGACTAATTGACAGGGCCGTAGAGATGCAAAATACCAGGAAATTGGAAAGTTCACAGGAAACCTCACCAGTCGTGAAACTTAATAAGATTAGTTTGTAACACGCACATAGCTTGATTAGGCAAGACTTTTAATATCATTATTGAGCAAAGACACGTTATAGGCCAGCATTTGCAGTGCTGGAACGTGGCAAGCTACGAAAACACATGTCCAGGATACATAAAGATAATTTAATAACACTTCATATGAAACAAGGTGTTCAACTACGTCGATGACGTGTTGTCAATGAAACATATGTTCACACTTTAGGTAATTACAGCGAGCTCTAGAGGTAAAAAACAGGTAATGGCTTAGGGCAGTCGTGATTTGTCATTATAAAGGAGGCTGCTAATGATTCAGGAAGGAGGCACATTTGAAAGGTTAATGGGGTTAAAACTGAACGACACATACCGTACCTGCGCAGAACATTTTATAGCAGAGGGCGACAGCATCAGAAATGCTGAGGTTGCTTTGCTCTTAAAACCCAGCACATTGCGCAATTTTAAAAGACACATAAATATAGGCAAGTGCGCCTCAGCACGTGTATATTTGTATAATTAACAAGTGTGTGTAACGCTATACGTGAATACCTTTCCACCACCATCAAATGAGCATTGGGCTGTGGTTCGTCCGTTTGGTTTCCTTTGGCAAGTTGTGAAAATCCGTGTCTCTATGGTGACGAGCAGCCTTTTGCCACCAAGACCACTGCTGACTTCGCAGTAAGTGGTGGTGCCTTTACCAGGTGTTACAAACTTCCTTTACCCAAGAGGAACGGAGAGGAGAGGTGACCGTGACCAAAGGTTGGACCTCATAGCTCTTGATATACGTCGCTATTTTGGTCAGCCATGTGTATACATTTGGGAATATTCTGCTCTATTAATTAATTGCAATTAAACGTCATTAAACATATCAATGTTGCCACTACTCGTGCCACTATTGGGTGGCACAGTGGTGCAGCGCTAATTTCTCAATTTTCCTGGGTTCAATTCCTAGCTCGGGAACCTTTCTGCGTGCTGTTTGTGTGTTCTCTCCGTGTCCACATGGGTTATCGCCAGTCACTCTGGTTTCCTCCCATGTGTGTAAAAAAAAATGCTCATTATTTGGCAGCGACCACGTGAATAGATGGAGGACGTGCGTGGTTATCTGGTAATGTTGTTGCTAGATTAGCACGTGGCTGTCTCCCCCCTGCCCTACCCCTCTGTAGTTCCTCGGGGCCCCATCTCTCAGTCACTCTCGCTCATCGAAAGTGAGCGAACACTGCGTGCTTTATAAATGGTGAATTATTATTACCACTACTATATTGCAGATCGGCATAAACTGGGCCGGTGGAAGGAGGGGGTGGAGGGGGTGGAGGGGGGGGTTGAGTCGTCGATGACAGAAAGTTATTTTACAAATAAGTGAACATTAACTTGCTTTGTGTGGAGTTTGTGTCAATCTTGCTTCCAATGCAGGGTTGGCACAGGGAGCTCACGAAGGCGACTGCGGGGGACGTGGCAATCAATTCCGCACAAACATTCTGCACACATTCGGAGCGCCGCAGACAAAGTCACGCGCACGTTGGTCACCGCTCAAGCGATTCACAGCAAAATGTAGATCGTGGGGGGCGGGGGTGGTTTCCGCTCAAACTGTGGCAATGGAAACAATGATGACCTTGATAATGGAGGCTCAGGTCCCTGCTAACTTTGGACAGTCAAGTCAAAAAATGTTGATGTGATGTTTAACACCAGTGGTAGTTTTGGAATTTGTTCAGAATTTCGGCAAACATCCATAACCATAATAGAGCTGAATATGAACGATTGATAGACTAAATGAGATCATATTGCTACCCATTCTACCGGGCGTTTAACATCTGCTCCACGTTGTTTTAACAGACACGATATGCTAAACAATGAGAAATAGGACCGAAAATGATTGATTGAAGAGGCAATGGAACACTGCGGTCGGGTGACTATGTAGCGGTGACATCTGAGCCTCACAGAGAATGGCCTGATCAACGCAGTTCGATTCCCACCTCGGTCGCCTTTCTGCGTGGAGTTTTTGTGTGTTCTCCCCCTCTTCCGTGTGGGTTTCCTCGAAGTTTCTTCCCACAACGAAAAAAACACTATAATTAATTGGCCCCAAAACGATCATTGTTTTGATTTTTGTTGATTTGCCGTTCATATGTCGTTGTTGCCGTTGTCGTTTCTGACATGCCGTTCCCTCCACAGCTCTATGCAGCGCTTTGTGACCCCTGGGTGAAAAGCGCTCTAAAAGTACTATTGATATTATTGTAATACATGGGAAACAGTGTCTGGTGGGTTGGAGCCAGCTGACTCAATGGCTGCCTCTCCCAGCCTCTGCAGTTATTACTACGCCTCCGTATCTTATTCATGAGCAGGCGTGAGATGTATGCGCTTTATACGTGGTATTATTATTTATTCAGAATTAAATGTCTTACATTTACCCAAACCTCCTTATATAATGTGACAATTGCATAACTGAATTTACTGATGAGTGTTTAAAATACCCAACTAGCCAAACTTCCGGATTACAATCCTGCTCAGGGAAGGTGTTATAATAACCGCTCAGCTGCAGGAGTCCGTGTTACATAAGAGGTGACCAGAGGGACACAGTAGGTACTGCGCCTGTGTGGTTTTTATAGCACAAGTACACAACTGTCAGTCTCCGCTAAGTGGACGTAATGTCACCACCGTGCCTGTGCCAGGCTAGATGCACGTCAAGATCAATAAATGCACTGCCCTTGACCGACGCATTGATTTGGAGCATATATATATATAAATGTAACCACACTTATTCAATACCTATATTTAAAAAATAGTAACACTGAAAAGCAGGCTCACAGTAAGAGAAGTACGGCAGTTATGCCACGTTGTGACATACGGTAAGAAACGACCATTACTGTTCAATATTTACCCGAACAATGAATGTAAGTAGGGCGGCACTGTGGCCCAGTGGGTAGCGTTGTCGCCTCACAGCAAGAAGACCCGGGTTCGAATCTCGGCTCGGGTGCCTTTCTGTGTGGAGTTTGCATGTTCTCTCCCCGTATCCGCGTGGGTTTTCGCCGGGCACTCCAGTATCCTCCCACAGTCCAAAAACATGCTGCTGCATAGGTTAATTGGCTTGCAGACTAAATTTCCCGTAGTGTCCGGTAATGGGCTGGCGTCCCATCGTGGGTATATCCCTGCCTTGCGCCCTGTGTCTGCCGGGATAGGCTCCGGCTCACGGCGACCCTGTACAGGACCAAGCAGTTTCTGACATTGAGATGAGATGAGGTTAATGTAAGTCGACCACATGACACGACTTTCCATATCTTACTGTTGGTAACATTAAAAAAAAACTTGCGGCGATAAGTAAGATACTTTAATGCACAAACACCAGCAACACACATACCATAATTAATCCTTAATGTAATACAATGCTTCGAGTCAGTGCACGCACTAACTGAGAGGTGCCAAAGTTCACAAAACGCATATCCCTTCCCAGCACGATTCACGGCGAGTCTCACTCAGTGTGATGGATTGGCAATAGTGGCAGCAATTACTCTCTCCGGAGCGGCTAACCCCTAATGGGAGGAATTATTCACAGCCACACTGTGTGGAGATATTCCTAACACCTGCCTTTAACCCCAACTCATTAGTCATCTTGCCATCGCATCACTTTCTAGAATTGCATGCCTACATACAGCATGTGCCGTGGAGCCACCACCCGGACTGATTACATAATAATAATAATAGCATTTATAGAGCGCTTTTCACCCGAGGGTCACAAAGCGCTGCACAGAGCTGCGGAAAGAACGGCACGTTAACAACAATGACAAGAACGGAAAATCAGCGACAATAACATCAGCTCACGCCGCGCTGACACTTGACAGCACTACTTTCCAAACAAAAGACAACTGTCAGTTGTTCAAAAAGAGCTTTAAACCACAAAACAAAAAGAACCAACTTAAACCAAAGCAATGACTTATTTTTAAAACAATGCTTGTAATCTCTGCAATTGTTTATATTATAAATACAGACAGATATACGCTAACATACCAATTTGAGTATGAGCTTTAACTGCACGACAGAGTTGACAACAGAGGACATAAAACTCCGACTCACACATACACACGCGAATCATCCGGTCACACGTGAAATCTGAACCTCCCCTGGCCCTCCTCGAGGTAAACTCAGCCTCAAATTAATACACAATGCAGTGTGTGAATATCAACACGGGGAAACGAAAACAGAAAAGTGTACTTCTGGTCCGAACACAATCTTATTCAGTGCGAGCGCACAAAACACAATGTATTTCCAGCATCAATTTAAAGAGTACAGTAAAAAGCAAACTTAACTGTAGCTGCGTAGCATTTTTATTCGTGGAAAAATATGGAAAGATTTTTTTTAGTGCTATAACAATCCCAGGGTAATGCAGTCTCCATACGAAGCCATGTGTCAGCGGGAGAATTCCACATTTCTATGACAAGAACTATAAGGTCTACAAAATGGTCTTCATTCCGTGTGTGTACGGAGCAGTGATTAGCACACGAGTTGCAAACTCGGCAACCTTAGTTTAATAATATCAATAATTGCATTTATAGAACGCTTTTCACCCGAGGGCCACAAAGCGCTGCACAGAGCTGCGGAGAGAACGGCACGTCAACAACAACGGCAGAGAACGGCACATCAGCACCAATAACTTTGTTTGGATTTTTTTTTTACAAATCCGATCTGTGGCGAGAACGCCACGTCAACAACAACATCAGAACAGTTCAACCGAAAGTCAAACAGCAGCGACAAATTACAGGACAAAAAGTCAGCAAAATAATAAATAATGTCTTAAACACAAAAGGAAGGAATATATGTTCCCGAGCAAGTGCGAATTGGAAGCGAGCCAACATCCAGGCGCGGCACCAATGAGCCGCATCAACAGTCCAAGCCGGAGGAAGGAATAAATGTTCCCAAGCAGGCAAATCCCTTTCATGACAAGCATCGGTGATGAATATCTGTCTGGTCCTGGATCACCCCTAAGTTGACTCGGCCTCAAATGCGTGCCAACACTGTGGAAGCAAAGGCGATTGGAATAGGTGTTGGCCATCTACCCCTCATATGCCATGCTCAGGTTCATAGATGCTCGCTAACTGCCCTGTCCTCAGCAGTCTGTCAGGGGCCATATGGGGGATATTAGTCTGTTGTGGTATATCAGTAATGTATAGCCTTCAGTCACTCCACTGCTAGATGAAGACCTCCCATACCGCGTTGGTCACTACAGTTGTCCAACATTACCAATGCACACCGTGCCCACGCTGAACGCAGTGTGTTTGATGTTAAGCGAAATGCAATTCCTCGTCTCGAGGTTGTGGTGCGAGGAGAGTGTGACAGTTTTACTGCTATTTTAATCTAACCCCTCCCACCAAATCCCCTTGCTGCAAATGTTTAGAGCATCTCATTACAACGAGCAGCATATTCCGAAGGTAGACGGTGCACTCGGATGCTGGAATTAAAAAAAAAGGAGAGAAAATGCTCATGAATATTATAACTACCTGTGTCACAGTTGGCCAAACGGGTTCCAACATCGCGACAAAACAGAAGTGGCATTAGAGTGAAATTTTAAAGAATCAATGGTGTCTCACGGTCACAGTGGTAACTACTGCAGCCAGGGGACCTCAGTAAATACAGAAAAAAAATCCCTTAATAGACCTGCCCTGAGATGGCTAATAAACACAGCGATAAACCGTAAAATGTGTACATTTAACCATTAGAGGTATTTATTGGGGTGCAGTGGTGGCTCAGTGGATATTACACTGCACTATGAACCCGGCGACCTGAGTTCCAGCTCTAGTTAAAGATAATGACAACAGGCATGATATAATAATGATTGCATGCAACAAGTAGAAAAGGTTTTGACCATGTCTGGCGATAATACAGGTGTTAAGATCTTTAAACACCAAAATAGACACCTTTCACAAAGTGTCTAGTTTGCAAAAGCTACACGTACTTGTGGCAAAACATGCAAACAGGAAGCTTTGAAAACATGTGTTCACCATTTCTATTTGTTACTTATGTACACTGGCAAAAAAAATACCCATAGCTTAATGTTAATTGCATTTATAAAGCACTTTTCACCCGAGGGTCACACAGCGCTGCACAGAGGGTTTGTCAGACGTTCCGGGCCAGATCTAACCTGGTCACGCATCCCAAAAAAAAATGTTACTGTTGCTGATTTTCCGTTCCAGTGCCGTTGTTGTTGGCGTGCCGTTCTCTCCGCAGACTCTGTGCTGCGCTTTGTGACC
>JAZEWT010000012.1:22281108-22295358 GCA_036362905.1 Mordacia mordax
GCCTCACTGCCCCCTGCATTAACCTGTACATGTTTGGTAAAGAATGATCAACCAAACTCCACGAGCAATAACATAGGATGAACGAACCCTCAATAAAGTAGTGACTTGAAAAACTAAAAACTGTTCAATAAAGTCGCTATCAGGAATTTATTCCTCGAAGTCCACACATGGATCATCAACCAACCAACACACTAATCCCTTAACAAACAAGCCAAGCAAACCGCACCTTTAACAACCACACACAACTGCTAATTACTAAGGTAAACCTCTCTAATGCAGCAGGATTCTTGGAGAGGATCATACATTGGGCCACTTGTCCAATTTCCATCAGTATTTTGCAAGGTGGCAGAAACTGGAGCATCTGAAAAACAACCCACGAAAGGCAGGCAATGCTGGACACCTAGCAGCCCCATGCCTCCAACATCTGACAAGCCCTGGCAGTCAACCACCAAATAACTTGGCTCAGCCGTCATTAGCATCCCCATTCGGAGATCGGTCGCATTTAAGCTGATTTCAGTCATAGGAAAGACATTTTTTAAAACCCAGTCCATAATGCCTCCAGGCTCGATAAGCACCATTTTCTAGTAAATCAACAGTTCTCACTTATGGGAAAAGTCAGCCGGCATCATGGGAATTTCTCTAATGTCTCAGCTTAAAGGCTGCCATTCCAAAAGAACATCCCCATTGCTCGTTTGTGCAAGGAGACGCATTGCCTTGACTTTCTACACTGAATAAAGGCTGTATCACAATTCATCCTGGTTTCAAGTGACATGGTGGCCTATTTGGCTAATGGATCTGTCAGACAACCGCGCCAGCACTCCTGAGATACTTGCTACAAGCTTCAACTGGCTTCCCAAGTTTGATGGTATCAGCCCAATCATAACTGTCTAAATTGATTTAAAAAACATTCAATACTTTCGGGGGGTGGCGCGGTGATGCAGTGAATAAGTATCGCTGGTGCCTCATAGCAAACACAACCGGGTTCGGTTCCTGGCTTGGGTACCTTTCTATGTGGAGTTTGTGTGTTCTCCCCGTGTCGGCGTGGTTTTTAGCCAGATACTCTATTTTCCCCCCACAGTCCAAAGGCATGCTACTGCCTAGGTTAACTGGCCTGCTAGGTACAGTCTCCCCAAATGTGTCCTACGATGTACTGGGGTCACATCCTGGGTTTTGGCCCACCTTGCGTCCTGTGTCCGGCCACCCGTGATCCTGTGCCAGATCAAGCGGGTACTGATACTGAACCGAATACTTTTTGGTGTGCAGTCAATAGGGCTGAGCTCTAGGAGCTCAATGTGTCAACACTTCCTGATTTTTTGTTAGCAGCCTGCATTTCCAGTGCTTTCAAGATACGGTTGGTGGATCAAGCACAGAACATTGTGAGGCTGCCTCCTTGAGGTTGCTAGCAGATTGCGATTAAGTGGACAAATCTCCTTCACATGCATCTGTTCCATCTCTATACGGGGCTGTAGATGACAACAGATTGGTCAATTCGCTTGCTACGTGTTCCTTTTGTTGGTGCTTTTCCTCTGGTACCATGGTTTCGTCCCACCCAAAAATAACTCAATGAATTTTGAGATAATTTTATGGCAGTCAAGTCTACCCTGATGAACTCAAACACGCATCGGACATTGCTTACGCTTGTGGGTTAAGCCAAGGCTGGTGGGGACGATTCTACACTCCTATGGCAACGATCGGTCTAATGATCAGGTTTCCACGGCTCGATGCCGTGGAAACCTCCTCGCGCGGAGAGGAAGCGAACGACGCGGCTGTCCCGAGAGAGAATCTTTTCGAAGCAATCATCAACGATCAGTCCATGCAAATGAAACAATGTTGAGTTCCCTAACGGATACTCATTGCATGGACGGTGGAGGAATAATGGACCGTCTGGTTGGACGTGTAACGTCCTGTTTGAGGAGATGAATGCGCTGACAACTGCCCTTCCTGGATGAATGCAGCACATTATTACAATTATAATTATAAAGAAATTACCTGCTTATTTGGCACAGCTGAGGACATTGCCATACAGTGATTGATGTAAGACGTATGACTCTTTTTTTCTGGTTGGACGGTTGTTGCAGATGGAAAGCAATTAGAATATGATGAAGGCATACGAGACGTTTAGCATCACATGTAGACACGATGTACACACATGCTCAGACAGGTTTATAAGTATTACCATGGCAGAGACATCCACCACCGATGGACTCTCCACTGCTGGATGAAGGCCACTATACGCCACCACAACTCCTCATTGCTTCACAGTGCCATCGTTCATCTCAATGTTGCTCGTGCATCCATGGTGGTCATCCCTTCACAATGTCACCACGAGGCATCCATCACCAGACTCATCCAATGGCGATGCACAGCCCGCAGCCATGCACCCGCTTCGACGGCGCACGGGAGAACACGCGGCGGGGCCCACTTCACTCTCAGCACGCCAACATACACGCCGGCAGCCACTCCGGCGAGCAGACTGGAGACTTCTGCTTTTCCAATGCTCTTCATTAACTAACCCCACACACGACTCAACACCACAACGACTGTGCAACTCAGCACCCCAACCTCCTCGTGACAGCCTACAGCACCCTACCCTCCCCGTGACAGCCTACATTACCAAATGCATTGATGACGTGACTCACTCGGGCTAATCAGAAGCCATAGCTGACGGGGGAGGTTCACAGACAGACTGCTGAAGACCCAGAACGCTGCTTTCAGAGCTGATGATGCAGCTGAAGTGAGAACAGCCAGAGCCAACCTGTCCTGTGGCATCAGGAAAGCAAGCGTCTGTACAACAAAGAGATAACCTGTCATTTCAAAGACACCAGAGACACACGGAGCCTGTGGCAGGGGATCGAGACCATCAGGGACTACAAACCGCCACCACAGGCCTGTGCCAGCAACATCTCTCTGCTGATCCAACTCAACAACTTCTTTGCACATTTTAAAGAACAACACACCTGCACAGAAGACACCACCCCCTCTCAACGACCAGGTTTTATGCCTTTCCCCGGCCAGCGTGAAGAAATCACTCTCCATGATTAAACGCCCGCAAGACTGCCGGTCCAGACAACATAGCTGGTCGTGTGTTGAAAGATTGTGCAGAAGAGCTCAACGATGTCCTCACGGACATCTTCGACACCTCCTTGAGCCAGGCTGTTGTCCCCACATGCTTCAAGGCCACCACCATCACACCAGTGCCAAAGAAGTCACCCCCATCCTGCTTCAATGACTACCGCCCCATCGCACTGACTTCCACCATTATGAAGTGCTTTGAGAGGCCAGTCATCCACCACATAAACTCCATCCTCCTTCCCACCCTGGACCACTTTCAGTTTGCATATCGTGCCAACCGGTCCACTGATGACACGATCTCTTCTGCACCCCACTTAGCCCTCACTCACCTGACACAAAAAGGCTCTTATGCGAGAATTCTGTTCATAGACTTCAGTTTAGCGTTTAGTATCATCATCCCTCAACAGCTGACAAGGAAACTGGACCTGCTGGGCCTGAACCCCTCACTCTGTAACTGGATACTGGACTTTCTCAGTGAGAGACCACAGTCAGTAAGGATCGGCAACGACACATTGAGCACCACCACACTGAGCACGGGGGCCCCCCAGGGATGCGAGCTCAGTCCCCTTCTCTTCACCCTGATGACCCATGACTGTGCACTTACAGCTCCAACCACTTTGTCAAATCTGCTGATGACACAACCGTGGTGGGTCTCATCAGCAACAATGACGACTCGAACTACAGGGATGAGGTGAACCAACTGGCCACGTGGTGCAAAGATAACGATCTTTCCCTAAATGTAGGGAAAACAAAGGAGATTGTCATTGACTTGCGGAGAGCCCACACCCAACACCCAACGCTGACCATCAACGGTACTAATGTGGAACGGGTGAGCGGCACCTCTCCTGGACAAATAACACCGCATCACTGGACAAGAAAGCCCAGCAGCGTCTTTACTTTCTCTGGAATCTAAAGCGAGCAAAAGCCCTGGCACCCACCATGTGCTCCTTCTACCGAGGCATCATTGAGATCATTCTGAGCAGCTGAATCACCGTGTGGTTTGGGAGCTGCACTGCCTCCAACCGCAAGACCCTGCAGTGTATAGCGAACGTGGCTGGGAAGATCATTGGTGCCTCGCTCCCCTCCCTCCCGGACATTTACAACACCCGCCTCGCGCCCACAAAGCCACCAGCATTGCGAGCGACCCCATCCATCCCTTACACGGCCGCTTCAGTCTCCTGCCATCTGGAAGAAGATACCGGAGCCTCCGAGCCTGCTCCACCAGACAGTGTAACAGCGTCATACATCAGGCTGTCGGGATGCTGAACTCTGTCCCCTCTGTCTCCAAAAAGTCTGGACTCTAACTTACTCATCCCACCGCCTTCACATCCAACAGCACCAGCCATAAGAACTATGTTTATACAATGACAAAGATCCCCCATATAGCCTTAACAGACTGTAGGGTCAAGTGCCGTTAGCGAGTCACCTATGAAGGTCGACACGGCACACGAAGTTGTAGGTGACCTGTACCATGCTCGGTCGCCTTTGTCTCCCTAGTGGTAATGTTTACACTGCACTAGGTACTCATTTGAGACTGAGTCGACCTAGGGGAGACCCGGGACCGGTCCAGAAAATCGTCACTGGTATTCGCCGTGAGCGGGATTCGAACTCGGGTTGCCAGGTTTGTAGCCCAGCACTGCGCTACCCGCTGCGCCACCGCTCCACACAGTTTTATGCAAACATATATGTACACACACCCCTACACTCAGCACTAGCCGCCTTGTACAGAACACGACAAAAAACTGCTGCTAATTACGCATCCTATGGATGGCTGATTACTTGCACATATTTTCATCTTTATTTGCACTATATTTGTTCTAGTTGCACTTTATTTGTTATCATTACAGTTTTTGTTCTAGAGCTGTGTCTAGTTATTGTCCCCCCGATCCCCAGCTTAGCTTAACCTGTAAATATTAAAGTTGTTAGTACTTTTTTTGATGATTGTCTCGAAAAGCTGCTCTCTCGGGACAGCCGCGTCGATCGCTCTTCCTCTCTCCACCTGGACGCGGCTGTCCCGAGAGAGCAGCTTTCGAGACAATCATCACGCATCGAGCCGTGAAAACCCGACATCATTAGTGCTTTTTTTTTAGCATTTTTTTTTTATCCTCGTATTTAAAAACCCTTGTGGTTGTCAATCCTTGTATAAACCAACACCGGGGTCTGTGAGAAACGACATTTCCATCCTCCATGTCCTGTACATATGGCAGAATTGACAATAATGTTGCAACGTTAAATGTGCATATATATATATATTCTTAATTTTCGACTTCCATCCTTTACGCTATTAATTTTCTATTCTTATAAATGTTTAAACATGTTCAGAAATGTTGTACACAACAAATGTTACATTACACAAACAAATGTTACACATAACACCGATATAGAGTCATATTGGTTTTGGGGATTATTTTTTCAGCGTTTTTATTTCAATAATTTGATAATTTCCACACGTTTTACTTTCATTCCTTGTTATAATGAGGACTTGTGAACAAACCTCACAGTTAACAAGCTCGTTTCCTATTCATGTGTTTATTTCCCCATTCTTGTTTTGTAAAGCATCTTATTTTGCTGCGATTTACTTTGGCAAAAACATAGCGTGGTACTTTAGTGCAATCTCATTGTAGGCTGTTAAAATCTTTCCAATTAGCGTCATCTCTAATTATTTATTTATATTAAGCCTTGGCTTCAGAAAGCCTGGATGATTCGCCCATTGCCTTATTCATCTCATCTCATTGTCAGAAACCGCTTAGTCCTGTAAAGGGTCGCTGTGAGCCGGAGCCTATCCCGGCACACACAGGGCGCAAGGCAGGGATTTACCCACGATGGGATGCCAGTCCATCACCGGACACTGCGGGAAATTTAGTCTGCAAGCCAATTAACCTATGCAGCAGCATGTTTTTTTGGACTGTGGGAGCAAACCGGAGTACCCGGCGAAAACCCACGCGGACACGGGGAGAGAACACGCAAACTCCCACACAGAAAGGTACCCGAGCCGAGATTCGAACCCGGGACCTTCTTGCTGTGAGGAGGCGACAGCGCTACCCACTGGGCCACCGTGCCGCCCTATTTATCAAAGCCTTGTTTATGACCGTAGGTAATTGAAACATCGGTTCACTGCAGGCACAGATCATGCCTGCTGGTCGAGCAGTTCCCGTTCCAGCAGCTCCACCATGCACGCTTTAGCACTGCTCTGGCAATGACCTAAGAGCGGTGGGTGAAGCTTGACTTTTCTTTTCAAAATCCTTTCCACACACACAGTAACATTACATTACAACAATTATTCACGATGTGCAACTGTCAGCCTGTAATCCGTGATTTTTTAAACATGTTTAACACTGCACAATTTGCACAATGCACGAGAATACTGACACCGTTAACGTGCATGAACAATACTCGGAACGGCTGATGTGAGACGCACTAAACAATCATCCATTTATCCTCTATGCTCCCACGCTGACGTGAATGATCATCCACGCTCGCGTGCATGATCGTCCACACTCGCGTGCATGATCGTCCACGCTCGCGTGCATGATCATCCACACTCGCGTGCATGATCGTCCACGCTCGCGTGCATGATCGTCCACGCTCACGTGCATGATCGTCCACACTCGCGTGCATGATCGTCCACGCTCGCGTGCATGATCGTCCACGCTCGCGTGAGTTTGGGAGCAATGCGTGCAGCGGGCGTTGCACAGGTTCGCGGTTCGGCTGTGTCGGGCCTCCCTGGTGAATACTGCCGGTGTACATCATCGAATAGGAATCGGCCACTATGTACCCGCATTGTACATGGTCCTGATTGGGATTACGCCTTGCAACAAGTTACCTACTCGACTACGATTCTGCAGATGATGCAAAACGCAGCATCGCACCTTCAGCATTGCACAAACACCAATTACACTAACTAGACACTAACTAACTATATTCACTCGACACTCAAGCAATGTGTGGATTCGGCCTTTTTTTGTTGATGCACTGGGAGCGCGAGAAACGTAAATTCGTTCCTCTGTATACTGTAATTGTATAAGAATAGAATGACAATTAAGTTTATCTATATCTATATGCATTGAAAGACATATCAATTAAATATAAAGCCAGCCAGAGTGTCTCGGTACAAAAAAAAACAGCTGATATCGCCGTAGTAGCAATCAAATGATAAGGACGCACACATCAGATGCGCTGTTTCCTCATTAACTGCGCTGAGCTCATCTTGAAATGCCATGCTTTGTAGACCGTTTGTGAGCTGATCAAGCTGTGAGCTCACGAACAGGAGTCACAAACGACTGCGAGTCACGCGCAGATCTGAGTCGGATCGGAAGCATTTCATTGCCAAAATAGTTAACATAAAGCAATGGCACTGTGAGACTTTCTCTCCGTATATATCCTTACCGCTATAGCTAAACACCTATGGTGAGCAATTCTCACACACATCGAACATTGACAAACCTACACGAGCTCAACGCTTTGATGGTTTTTTGAAAGTGAATATTCAATAAGTAGGACGTCTTATAATGCGAAGGCTTTCGTGACCAAAAAATGGAATCTATTGAGGACATCTTATGTTATATAAAGGAGATAAAGGTACAGCCTTGCAATTACTTGCTCACGCCACTGCCGAAAGAGCCCTTCGAGAGGATAATTGGCCCACTCACCCACGCAGGCCAGATGTATTTGAAGAGGTGGGATGAACAATACTTTACCCCACGCGACCTGCTCATCACCTCTGTTCTCACTATTTATAATTCTGGGGAGAAAGAGGAGGCGGCGGGGGGGGGAAGATTTTTTTTTTAAACCGTATTCTATTGTTTCAGCTGCTGAACCTGGCATCTAGTGGTCAAGTAAATGTGGCGTAAAACCCGCATCAATGTGTTACCTTCATCCATACGTAACATTTATCCACACTGACAACAGAGAAAAATGTCGTTATCAAGTTCCTTTTGAAGGCAGTGGAGCACACGAGTGGGTGGTTGTGGCCATTACCACTCGGGCTCTCCACATCTCTCGCCAGTCGTGACGTTCACCTGCCAGGCGAGGCACTTTTCTAACGCGAAGTCAACCTAGAAGAAGCCCAGGAGACATTCAGGCAACGTTTTTTTGCCACTGAACACTGGTCACTGGAATTGGACTGCAGTGCACAGTAGCGCACGCCTCCTTCTTATGAACACCGACACTCGCACACACATGAATGCAACGACAAAGAGTCCCTCCGTATAGCCTTAACAGACTGTAGGGTTAAGTGATGTTAATGAGCAGGGCGGCACGGTGGCCCTCACAGCACGAAGAACCCGGCTTCGAATCTCGGCTCGGGTGCCTTTCTGTGTGGAGTCTGCGTGGTCTCCTGGGTTTTCGCCTGGCGCTCCGGTTTCCTCCCACAGTCCAAACAACATGCTGCTGCATAGGTTAATTGGCTTGCAGGCTAAATTGCCCGCAGTTCCCGGGCTAATCAGAAGCCATAGCTGACGGGGGAGATGTCTTATCGTGGGTATATCCCTGCCTTGTGCCCTGTGTCTGCCGGAATAGGCTCTGGCTCACCGCGACCCTGTGCAGGACCAAGCGGTTTCTGACAATGAGATGAGATAAGCACCTATGATAGTCAACACGGCACACGAATAGAAGTCTGACCAGCACCATTGCCAAGCCGCCTTTGTCTCCCGAATGGCAATGCTTACACACTGCTCTCATTTCAAGTTGAGTCAACCTCGGCGAAGGCACCGGACCGGTTCAATTAAATCGTTGCTTGTGTTTGGCCATGAGTGCGTTCAAAACTGGGGTGGCTGGGTTCGTGGCTCAGCGTGGCACCACATGCGTGCACACGAATGCACGTACAGCAGACTGGCGGCATGGCAGAGGCTGGCACACGGCCACGACCGTAAACACACCCGTAAGCGACACACACACACACTCGTAAAGCAACAGTGGTATGGGGAAAAATTGAACAAAATAATAATAATAATTGCATGTATAGAGCGATTTTCACAAGAAGGTCACAAAACGCTGCAGAGATCAGAGCGTCAACAACAACGGCACTAGAACGGAAAATCAGCAACAATAGAAAAACATTGGTGGAGAGGTGTTTAATATACACATCGTTGCAGAACAACATGCAAAATATGATCAGACTTTCAACCATAATTTTAAAATGCAAAATGATCAGTGTTTTTAATACGTTTATTGGGAAATGGTTTAATGCAACATTTATCAAATAACAATTGCATTTCTCGAGTGCCCATCACCCAAGGGTCACAAAGCGCTGCACAGTCACGGAGAGAACGGAAAATAAGAACGGCAAATCAGCAATAACGTTTTTTTTTTGTATTTTTTTTTACACATCCGAGCTGTGGAGAGAATGGCGCGTCAACAACATCAGGACAGCCCAGCTGAAAGACAAAAAGTAGCAACAAATTATAGAAAGACAAAAAATAAGCAATTAAAAATAATAATAATTCAGCTACAAACATGGACGGAATAAATGTTCCCGAGCAGGCGCAGTTCGGAGGATTGCCATCATCCCTGCAGGACAACACTGAGCCGCATCAATCAACCTAAAGAGCTGCGTATCGCTGCAAACAGCAGGAGGAATGGATAAGAGTCACAGTGTTAGAGATGGGAATCACAGTGTTCGCGAAGGGAGTCTCGGTGTTCGAGACAGGAGTTACAGTGATAGAGATGGGAGTCTTGGTGTCAGAGATAGGAGGCACAGTGACAGAGACAGGAGTCTCGGTGTTAGAGACAAGAGTTACGAGTCCTAGCTGGAGGACTTGAAAACCTGACAGAACAAGTGAGTCTTGAGATGAGATTTGAAAATACCCAAGGACTCAGCTGATCGAATCTCCAGTGGAAGGACATTCCAGAGTCTGGGAGCAGCACGCGAGAAGGCTCTGTCACCCATCGAATGGAGGTGCGACCTGGACACATACAGCAAGCTGCCCGTATTGGAGGATCGAAGCAGTTGTGTTGAGGAGGGTGCTGAAGTAGGTCACGGATATATGTCGGAGCTGCGCCAGTGAGAGCCTTGTAGGTGAGAAGGAAGAGTTTGAATTCAATCATGTATTTAACAGGTAACCAGTGGAGAGACATCAGTACTGGGGATATATGATCGTGGATGGGTGTGAGTGAGAACTCTAGCAGCCGCATTCTGCACACGTTGCAGACGATTGATCAGGAAGGCAGGGGTGCCAAGGAGCAGTGCATTGCAGTAATCGATTCGTGAAGAGATGAAGATGTGTATTAGCTTCTCAGAATCAGCAGGTGACAGGATGTTGCGCAGTCTGGCTATATTTCTGAGGTGGAAATAGGCTACCTTCGTCACCTTGTTTATGTGTGTCTCGAAGGTGAGTGAGGAATCAAGAGTCACACCTCGACTCCGGCGGCGATGGACTGGCGTCCCATCGTCGGTATATCCTTGCCTTGCGCCCTGTGTCTGCCGGGATAGGCTCCGGCTTCACCGTGACCCTGTATAGGACTAAGCGGTTTCAGACAATGAGATGAGATGAGACCTAGACTCCGGACTGCCTAAGCAACTTCAATGGTCTGGTCGTCAAGGATTAATTGGATAAGTTCAGCCTTCGACTTTTAGTGCAGGGTTCCGACAGCAAACTTCTGTTTCATCGCCATGTACGCATGAAGACAAGATTATCAAACAAAAATATTTTCTAAAATAAATACGCCAAGGATGTTTGCGTTTGTCACACAAGAACACAGCTGTAAATTGGACAGAATAAACAATGACAGAATTGAGTCACATTTTGATGGCACACAAATGCATGCATATATATGTACATTTTAAACAGTGATGAAACCCACGCAGCAACACCCACCTTGACTCACAAACGCTGCGATGAAGGCACATCACCCAAAACGTGTGCACGCTGCTTACTTCTACCAGGCAGTGTCCACGATTAACGCTCTTTGTGTTTTTACGCTGGCTCCTGCTTGGCCTGGCACGTTGAACAAAGCATAAGCATTGTTAATTTTTCATAATTGCTAATACTTAATACTGCCGCCCGGTCTTCCTAGTTCATGGCATGTGAATAACTGGCTATGTCGGGAGATTATATGAGACATTGCTACAGCAACAATCCACAAGTCGCCTCTGATATGTTTCAAGACTTTTAGTGTTGTTCGTAATTATCTGTGACGTTTACTCGACACGACTGAAGCGTCTTCGGATTGGTTCTTGATGAACCGTCCAGTAAGTGGAGTTAAATACTGGCCGTCCTGGCGAAGGAAAAGTGGTGCAACCTGAAAGTGAATGGTTTTCTAAAGAAACACCCTGCTCATGAATGATGACTGTATCATGGTGGAGGGGTTTGCTTGTTCCAATGAACCCCACAGCTATGTCACCTGGAGTATGACCCTCCTGCCAGGGTCTCGCTTGGTGAATAGGTATGCAGTCGACAACTTTTGCGAGTTCGAGACGGAAAACGATCCTAAGGCGCCCCGACTAAAGGTATTTCACATCAGGAAGGCAGGAAGGGCATCCGGCCGATAAATTCTGCTCCAGCATCCACACCACAGGGGCTCAACCGGCCCATCTTCTAGCACGTGGAGCGAAACGTCACTCATCAAGCTGATCGGAACGTGCTGCAACCAGAAAACAATCAAAGATCTCTACCGGCACAATCGCACAAAGACACGCAGCAGTCACCTAGAAGGTGACATTTCTGTGTCGACCTGGAGCTCAAATTACAACTGCAGCAGCAACCATTTTCCTCAGCCAACTACTTGAGATATGTGGTAGCAATGTCACAGTGTTATGCAAAAGGAACAGTCTCCCCCACCGGAGAACCACGAATAATTATCACTAATTTGATCACATTCATGTGTTTGATTGCTAAAGCAATTTCGTGTCCAAAAATCAAATACAAATACTGTATTTATATCCACATATTTAGGTTATTATGACCAAAAAAACTCTACCAAAGTTATGGAGTTTGAAAAGCTATGATTATTCTGCTAAGACTCACTTTTTAAAGATTCATTTGTGACGTTTAACCATCGAAGGTGAAGATTTTCCATTTAACCTTACCCAAGGGACCCTCAATAAAATACACAAGATGGGCATTGCAAAATGTGATTGTCATTTCATTACGTAACATAATTTTACAGCTGCAACCATTTTGTACAGGCTGTCGGAACTGGGCCCTGTTCATGCCCATCGAGCGGATGGCTGCGTATAACACTTACTGCCACCATTTGCCACTCCTGCTCTCGCTATGGCTCACGTTCTGTGCAGAAGGATATAAGATTCCATCAGCAGTGACAGAGAGGGAAAAAAAATCTGAAAAGTACCCCCTGACTGCGAGAAGCAAGCCATTTTACAAAAACTTCAAAATACCACCTTAAATGCAGCCCTTCATTCCACTTTTGAAGCACGTAATGCATAAGGCGGAGGTTTTCCTACGATTTGATTGAAGCCTGTCCCTGCCCTGTGGATTACCAGCAGCAGGGCTTTTAACTGCCAGATGCTCCGAGCAGCAATTTCACAGTTGGAGCGTTTCTGCACGGTCGCAGAGAGGGGCGCTGGGCCACGGTGGGGCCCTGGGCCACGGTGGGGCGCGCAGTTCATTAATGGAACAAAAAGCTCGGTGGACTTTCAATGCACGAGCAGCAAGCTCTCTGCAGGCATTGTGACATACACATGAAGAGTATTTATAACACGAAGAAAATGTTTAAATATACTTGCACAGATATTTTCTATTAAGCATGTGGATAGAATTTGCGAACGGTTTAAGTAAATAAAAGATCCCCCCACATACCGTATAGCCTTTGCCAGACTACTAGGACACGTACTGTTAGCGAGCACCTATTAGGGGAAGGGACCACACACAACCAGACATGCGCTCTCGGAGGAGGAGGAGGTAGGGCCGCAGTGTCCTGGGCGATCAGAACCCATCTGCTTAGGGGAAGTTGACTGAAGTTGTCTCGAAGCTGCACGGTGACAAAGTACCACTCGTGGACAAGATCCACCCGGAAATGCTGAAGGCTCCGAGTGTTATGGAGCTGTCATGGCCGACACGCCTTTTCAATGTCGCATGGATGTCGGGAATAGTTCCAGCGGATTGGCAGACAGCGGTGATTATTCCCATTTTCAAAAAGGGGGGCCGGAGTGTGTATTCCAGCTAGCAAGGGATCGCACTGCTCAGCCTCCCTGGGAAAGCCTCTACCAGAATGCTAGAAAGGCGGATTCATCTGATTGTCAAACCTCGGGTTCAGGAGGAACAATGCGGATTCCGTACTGGTCGTGCAATAGTGGACCAGCTTTTTACACTCTCACAAATTCTTGGGGAGTAATGGGAATTTAGAAAAGGTTTATGACCGTGTGTCCCAAGGGCCTCTGTGGGAGGTACTGCGGGAGTCCGGTCATAAATGCGCACCACTCGGTTCTTGTACAACCGGAGAGAGAGCTGTATTTGGATTCTTGGCATGAAGTCAAGCCTGTTTGCAGTAGGCATTAGGCTCCGCTAAGGATGCACCTTGTCTGCTATTCGATTCGTGATTATCATGGACAGGACGTCAAGGTATAGGTGCGGATCGGAGTGTATCTACTGTGGGGGTATGAGAGTAGCATCTCTGCCCTTTTGCAGATGATGTCCTCTTTGCTTCATCAGACTGTGATCTCCAGCGTGCACTGCAACGGTTTGCTGCCGAGTGTGACGCGGTGGGGATGGGAAGCAGCGCCTTCAGATCTGAGGCTATAGTTCTTGTCCGGAGAAAGGTGGCTCGCCCCCCTGTAGGCGGGGAGTGAGCAACCGACCCAAGTGGAGGAGTTCAAGTATCTCAGGGGCGTCTTCACGAGTGAGGGTAAAAGTGAGCGTGAGATTGAGAAACGGATGGGGGCAGCGTTTGCAGTAAACCAGGCGTGTCAGTAGGCCATCGTGGTGAAGAGGGAGCCGAGTTGGGAAGCAAAGATTCAATTTATCGGTTAGTCCTCATTCCAAGCCTCACTTATGGTCATCAGTTTTGTGTAATGATTGAAACAGCAAGGTCCTGGAGAGAGTCGGACGAAATGAGGCCCCTCCACAGGGTTGCCGGGCTCAGTTTTACATGCAGAGTGAGGAGGGAGGGGGCTCAGTGAACCGGAAGGCTCAGTGCCCCTCCGTATTGAGAGGAAGCAGTTGAGGTGCTTCAGGCGTGTGGTAAGGATGCCTCCTGGCGCCTCCGTCTGGAGGCGCGGCCCAC
>JAZEWT010000012.1:22295397-22329628 GCA_036362905.1 Mordacia mordax
TGGGAATGCTTTGGAAACCCCGTGGAAGAGCTGGGGGAAGTTCCGAGGAAAAAGGACGTCTGGGCTGCTTTGCGAAGCCTGTTGCCTCCACAACCCGGACCCGGATTAACAACGTTACAATGGATGGATGAACGTACGAACGTACGAACGTACGAACGTATGGCACAAGGAACCATCAACGGCTCGTTGTATGAGGATTGTTCCTAAGAGCTGCTCCTTCGGGATAACCAAGAGTCAGGTTCCTCCCCTCTCTCCTTCACGACATAGACACACACACGTGCACGGTAGATCTATAATAGAACACGTTCAGCTAAGCCATTCAGAACCTGATGAAGCCTTCAACGTGGGAGACATTGTCAAAGGTGACAGGAGGTTCACTCACCATAGCTATCCCCACAATAGCAGCTCTTTAGAGACATTCTGAAACCCATCTATTCCTTACTTTGTGCTGTACCAGTTCGCCCCACCCTGCGCTGCTAGATCTGAGCTGCCTGGACATGCTGATCGTACGACCCAAATCAGCGAAGGCATCACAAACCTCCTGAAGGGTCGCTGATGTCCAAATCTCCTAATAATCGGTGAGCTTCTCACACTTGTTAGAAATCTCCTTAAACGCAAGTATAGAGGGGACATGATAATGGTTATGGATTCCAGGAATTCGCGTGGAGAAGCAAGCCAAACAGTTTATACAAAGTAATCTGCAGCTGGCAGTCTATGAATTCATGAGACGTCGTTCAGAAAACAGCTGGCCATGAGCTGACTGTTCAGGTATGGGAATGCCTTTAGCCTGCCTTTAGCCTACCCTGTGCCAGCAAAATGAACCATCAAAGTGTTTTGAGTTGAGTGTAATTATCATTATACCCAGAGGTGTCATTTTGTGGGAATGCCGTTCCCAGAATGAAAATTCCAGAGGGAACGATTAGGCTTTCAGGAGCTTAAATTTGAATGGTTATTTTCAATTTCTAAATTCATAGAACTGCAGGAAATACGTTCTCATAAACTCAACTCCCGCTCTAAGAGGAAACAAATCGAGGTGCGTTCCCTGTGATGTCTCTCATCTCTCATCTCATTATCTGAAACCGCTTAATCCTATATAGGGTCACGGTGAAGCCGGAGCCTATCCCGGAAACACAGGGCGCAAGGCAGGAATACACCTGACGACGGGACGCCGGTCCATCGCCAGGCATTGCGGGACAATTTTAGTCTGCGAGCCAATCAACCTATCCAGGAGCATGCTTTTGGACTGTGGGAGGAAACCGGAGTACCCGGCGAAAACCCACGCGGGCACGGGGAGAGCATGCAAACTCCACACAGAAAGGCACCGGAGCCGAGAGACTCGAACCCGGGACCTTCTTGCTGTGAGGCGTCAGCGCTAACCACTGGGCCACCGCGCCGATGTTTTTTTCAAATTATGCCCCTGATTATGAAAATTGTTATACCACAGCGGCATCCCTTAATTCATATACCATACGGATATCTCCTTGGTACAGACATGGATGATTCTAGGGCTGTGTCAACAAACCATTCGCTAAAAAGTGTAAAAACTAGAAGACATTCTTCGTGCAATTCTAACTGCACAAGAATGAGTCTGCTTTGTCACTGCCTGGGTGGCGGCCCTGCCAGCCGTCACGAGTGAAGGTTTGTGTCTCCACACACACACGTAAGGAGCTGAAAAGGGCAAAGTGGTATCGTCTGCGAGTCAGCATGTCCTGCCCGAACTCGTTCAATCCCCCACCTTGGGCGCATTTTTATGTCGCGTTTGTATGCTCTCCCCCTCTTCTGCATAGGTTTCCTCCGCGTTCTCCGGTTTCCCTCCATAATAATCATAACCAAGCATAGAATTTGCGCAGCGCGATATAAACTGCATTACTATTTTATCAACCATGGAACAATGATGGGCAGTCATCTCCCGGCTGGAATTATAACGCTCAAATAAATGTGTCCATTGTGAATAACATGGCTATAGCAACAGAGCCATTTTGCAGTACTGTTGCATGCTGTGATCCATAGAGTATTGCAATCTATAGCTAAGCATTGCCATCTAGTGAACATTTTGCGGTACTACAACTGTAATCGGGTTTGCCCATTATAATACTCTATAAATAATGCAGAAGCCCTTTTTTTTCAAAACCAGCCATTGATCTCTTAATTGAAGAGGTCCCAATCGTGAAACAGATGCTTTGCTGGTCACGGTGATGCACTGACCCTCTTAGGTAATTAAAAGGGTTGATATTGTTTGTTTTCGGCATACAGCATTTCATAAAACGCTAACCACCTCCTTCACCAAACTGCATTGACCATAGCGGTGAAGTATGGTCAAACTCTAACTGATACGGTGCGCGAAAGTCTTCATCCAGCATATATTTACAAATGGCTAGATTTTTTAAAAATTATCATTCACAAGTGTGTTGCACATTTAATGTAGAAAAACATGAATATTAAATCATTCATATTTATTAACAGGCACAGAAACGCAGCACTATTTGAACACATATAAAATAGCAGTTTATTTTCCTGTGACAGACTCTGAAGCATTTCATGAGTATCCTTACCCAGGGGTTGACTATAATTGGGACATGGCCCAGTAGCCACTAATTCTTACCGCGTGAGTTTTACCATTTATAAAAATCACACCGCCTCCTTCAAAGTGGACGATGATGACCCATTGAGGTTATTCGCAAGAACGGACCAATGTGCGGTGGAGTCACCGTCCAAATGGTCCAACATATTTAAACGACCCACGAATTATTCGATTGGAGTTAACATTGCGATCACTGCCCACGTACTAACACATTTTGGCAGGATCCTCTCATAAAAGTCATAAAACTCACCAAGGCTCCTGGGTAAATATGTATCACAACGGCTCACTCCAAACAAACACAATTTTAAAATGAATGTTGACATTCAGTTGTGTATCATGTGTCGATACAAGCGTTAATGTTTGTCTGGGGCTCATAGAATAGTCTCATCTCATCTCATTGTTAGAAACCGCTTAGTCCTGTATAGGGTCGAGGTGAGCCGGAGCCTATCCCGGCAGACACAGGGCGCAAGGCAGGGATATATCCACGATGAGTGTATCGCTGCCTTGCGCCATCACCGGGCACTGCGGGCAATTTAGTCTGCAAGCCAATTAACCTACGCAGCAGCATGTTGTTTGGACTGTGGGAGGAAACCGGAGTGCCCGGCGAAAACCCACGCGGACACGGGGAGAACATGCAACTCCACACAGAGAGGCACCCGAGCCGAGATTCGAACCCGGGACCTTCTTGCTTTGAGGCGACAGCGCTCCCCACTGGGCCACCGTGCCGCCCCATAGAATAGTCTTTGATAGCAATCCAACGATTGTAAGCTTGCAGATATTCACTGCCCTATCAAGAAGGGGCCATTGCACACGTCATCGTGCATCATACATATTTGGATAAGGGCGTCTCTAAAATAATTAATAATAATTTCTTCATTTAGGCTACATGCAGTGTGATGAAGGCATTGAAGTTTCACATGCTGACATGTACCGCAACATGTTTTTTTTCTACTGAAAGATAAAAGCACGGCTTGATTTCAGATAAAAGGTAATGGACGTTGCAATTTATTTCTGAATTTCAGAATGTGATGCGCCGTCGTGGTAATTACTCCACCACTTTGGCTTGCTCGTGCCCTACCGCCACTCCCAGTACACACACGTTCACACATGTACTGCACACACACACACACACAAACAAGGACACAACGAATGCATTAAAATCCACTCAAATTAGCGAAATAAAGCAGGCATTTCAGCGGCAGTGACAGCACATTGAATTATAGATCATTTTCAATGTAAATTACATTTAATCTTTCGGCCAGAATAGACGGGAGTGCCCTGGCAAAGTCTTGCCGCTGCGGTCTCATTTTCCTAATATAACAGTGTTTCATCATCCAGAGGATGAATCGAGGCTCCTGCGCAGCGCTGTCACTCAGCCAGCGCGTGTGCAGGTAGCAGCACACTGCGTGTGCAGGTAGCAGCACACTGCGTGTGCAGGTAGCAGCACACTGCGTGTGCAGGTAGCAGCACACTGCGTGTGCAGGTAGCAGCACACTGCGCGGGGGAACCACACGGCCGTCCCGTCAACCTGGGTTCCACTGCCAGCCTCAGGCGACGTTAAGCAGCAGTCGATTCTGTGTTCCCCCCCCCTAGCAATGGGGAGATAAACACACCGGCTCATGGTACCATCACTTTGCCCACTCCTAAAAACTTGCCGGCTATTAATAGTTTGCTTACCAACAGCACACCCCCCTAGCCAAACATGCTCCATGGTGTCGGAAACACATATGTGCACGCAATATAAAAATATTCATCCCTATGTCCATGCAATGCTTAAGAAAGGCCTCCACATGCCATGCCAGCAGTGCATTCGACCATGCGTTCACCATATTATCATGGTCCTGCTGGAAATTCGCAGGACCATGATAATATGGTAAACAATGAACGTTTCTGCACTGCCCTCTGCTGCCCATTACGTAACCCCTGAGCCCATAACACCTGCTTAATCATTGCGGTCAGCCATCCAATCACCACCAAGGCTCAGCCCTGCCTGGCCTCTGAGATCTAATGAGACAGAAGACTCTCAGTGATCTGACCAAAGAGCCGTACCGTTCCTGGTGAAACCGAGCGGCTGGGCCGCCACTCATCTACATTCCTGGCCCGTGCCACAGCTGTAAACTTTCCCGTGGTGAGGTGCAGACTCCGCGTAAGAAGGCCCATCGGAGGCCTCCCACCAGGTGGTGATCGTTTTATCAGTTCCAGAGGGCAGGTGGGCTGAGTCAACCCCATGCTTATTATTAGAATCCTGCTGCTATGATGGAGCTCTACCTGACAGTACGCACAATTACATATTACCCATTGCTTTCGACCTTGCTAAGAGCAAAATATTAAGAGTCTTAATGTTTCGGAAAACATCAATTATTTATAATTGGAGGCTACATAGGTGTGAATATTTTAATACGATATTTGTAATCAATTCTCGCTTTACTTACTTTCGTGATGCTGTTAAACAAAATAAGTTCGTGGCAAACAAAAAAATCTTGCTTTTTCCGAAACAACAAGCGGTGTAAGTCATGTTTTTCTTTGCAAATGTGATAATGAATCTCTGCAGGCTCTCACATGTTTAAGGGAACCAAGTTATGTTGCATTAATTAGTTCGAGATTAAAAGCGCGAATGAACCCTTGCATGCACAGCAACTTTCTATTAGAGACATAAAACGAGTAAGGAGTTGAGGCATTTTCATGACCTTAGTGATGCGGAAGAACTTTGTTTGCTCGCCGCTTTGTCCATGATGGTAAACAAGAGTATCTCGAAAAAGCCCAGCCATATGAGGCAACAACACTCCATCACTGTTTAAGCTAAACACTTTGTGAAAGGTACCTATTTTGGTGTTTTAAGATCTTAAACACCTGTATAAACGCCAGAAATGGCATAAACCTTTTCTACTTTTTACTCCACCACTGCGCTGATGAATCTAAACGTGGTTTTCCTGAACTCCCCTCGTTCGGTCAACCTGTTTCCATGCACAGGTGAGTGCCTTAGACATTTGATGAGCTCACCTCTGGCCAGTCCACCAATCCCATGCAAGGGTCAGCCGACTGCAGGCGCGTGCCCTGGGGGCCTGACTCAGTGCCTGCGGTTTTCCACCCAGTGAGCAAAGTGCTCATTACCCCGTTTACTGTCCCCTCAGTCAACGGTGGAAATTCCACATTCCTATCACGCGGGCAAGCCTATTGACATGACAACTACCGCTGATCGTTTCAATGACCCTAGAGGAATGAGCTGAGTGAACACTCGACCAGTATTTAATGCACGACCTAATGAGCCCTTGAATGTTAGCGGAACGGCATGGGAAGACAGCTCAATAATGGTGCCGTCAACCATGCACTCGCAAACTGAGGCGTACATTAAAGCATGCATTGACAAATAAAAATAATGATGATTGCTTCGAAAAGCTGCTCTCTCGGGACAGTCGCGTCGATCGCTCCCTCTCCTCTCCTCGCGACGTTTCGCCTCCTCACGTTGGAGGCATCCTCAGGCGCAGTGTGCGTGTGTCGTGTTTGTGGCTCCTATTTATATGTAGCTACTATGTGTATGTTGAGTCACCTCCACAGAGTTGCTGCATTCAAGGATCAATGGACAACTGTCAGGGTCCACTTGAAAGGGTTCCATTGTCAACACATACATAGTTCCTACACATATATATATATAGGAGTCACACACACGCACACTGCACCTGAGGATGCCTCCAACGTGCGAGGCGAAACGTCGCGAGGTGGAGAGAGGAAGCGATCGACGCGGCTGTCCCGAGAGAGCAGCTTTTCGAAGCAATCGTCATGCATCGAGCCGTGAAAACCTACATCGTTACAAATAAAAATAACGTAAAGAAATCGTACGATTTTTGTGAGCTGAACAAACAGAAACTTGCATATGAGGAGACACGCTTCCACCAAAGTTAATTACAGCGACATTCATGTGTTTAAAAAATATAAGATTGGACAGACCATCACCCAGAGGTGGCTAAATCATGGTTTGTGATGATGATTGTTATGACCTCACTGTGGAGGATACATTGGAATTGTATGTCTTAGTTTCTCGGTCTTTCCCTTTAAACCCACATTCCTTTAAACGCGGGATCTTTAATCACCATGAATTGTATTAAACCCTTAACATTCAAGCATTTTCTGACAAGAATTCACCCATATCTTTGGGCAGTAATAATTATTCAAAAGGCGGTATGCCTCCAAGTTCCGCACAAAATTATTCGGGATGCCGCATTCATTTCTAAAATGGCCGAGATTGTACTGAACATTAAAAAAAAACATAACAAGGAATGCAAGACAATAGCGGCGCAAATGGAACGTTTCTGGGGTAAAAAAAATGGCACATTTTCGATCAGATTTTAATGAATAAATGCTATAAAAATTCCTCGAAACCCAAAATAAAACCCTTTAGGATTACTATTCTCCTTACTGCTGGAAGGCATTGCGATTGTTTGTTAAAATCAACTTTCAACTGTAACCTTTAAGGTAATATGATATAATAAAGATGTAAGTGGCAATCTACCGCAAAATAGTGACCATTGTTTCTCTCCCAAATAATGATGGGCAATCTTTAGCCAGTCGTGGAATTGCCATTCTCATAGTAGGAGTAAGTCTCTCCATAAGACAAGCTCTCTTGACTTACCACAAAGTTGCAGACAACTAAGAAGGGATAACTGATTGAATTGACACCTGACTGGAATTTTAATTTTCAACTTGGCACACTGCAGCGACGGTGCCACCCATCAAGATATCACTCAAGTTATGTGAAAATAATAATTTCAATGATGCCACATTATTTTCAAATCACACACTGCAGTATTAGAATCCTTGACTCGCATTTCGCATTTAATAGAAATCATCATCACGAAAGCACATGTTTAGCTTTGAAATGCCTTCAAAGAGGGCCACTGATAAATCACAAAAGTTGCAACACCCAAAAATAAATTAACTTCACTTAAAATCGGTAAAATATTTCATGTGCAGCATTACACTTCACCAGAGATAAAGCAGTGATCTACACTTACGTGGGTGGTAGTTATAAAAGTTACACACCTCTATAGGGACATCTTCATGTATCTGTGAAATGTTTTAAAATCAAAAGGCATGGCCATATGTCCCACGGTAAGCTCTGTCCTATATAAAAAAAGAGAGACTAGTTCATATTATAAATCGGAGAAAGTGGGTGATTTGCTATGGGCTCTCCTCCTAAACGCCAGTGGCAGGAGCTCCCGAAGGCCACATGACTTCAGCAAAAATTAGGAATGAAAGAGGGAAGATCTCAGGACACAAGGGAAAACGTCTCGAAGATGGATTTCACGAGCACAAGATTGTCTCAAGAATGACCAAGGCGGGTGAGGGGAGAGAGAACTTAAGTCACCAAGTTCAATGGACCCATGACACTGAAGTGATATTGCCTATTGTTAGTGACTCCAGGTAGCAACTAGGCCCTGAATTGTAAATGTGGAATTTATACCACAGTTATAGACTACCAATGTTTCACTGGGCTGGGGAGATACCTTGGCTTGACTTTACAATCAGAATAATATCATAATCGCAACTTACATTGTCACCATTATAATGTGCGCCCTGCAACACAACACTTAATGAAAAACTTGGAAAGCATATTTGCAGATGCCCCACGTGTGCTTTAAGCCAGAGAAATTGAGTCATTATCACAAATTCAAGAGAGTTAGAAACCATTCCAAGTAGCTGACATAAGGAATAAAGAAAACATGTTAATAATTACAATAAAACATACAGAAACCACGATTAAACCACCTGCAATGCTCTTTTTTCCCACGATGTATCCTGCCCAGGTTTGTTTACACTTAAAAAGTTGCCTGTAATTTGTATTTCGTCCCTATTTCTGTCTGACCTGCTTATTTAGCAACTTTAACTCAATTGATAATTCCCTGTGCATCTTCATGGGTTTTTTTGGATTAGGTCACGCTAAAAATTGTGACCCAAACCCAAAATATGGATTTTATGGACAACACTGGTCACGAAAGTCTTGGCATTAATGTTATCTTTCTGTTTGTTCCGCTTTGCCACATTTCTAAATTGCCGTATCAGGTGGCATGCACGGATTTAAAGTGTCATTTTTCTGGTGCACTGATGTTAATTTCAGTGCTCACTTCAAAAGCACCAATGGTATGAAATGTTCTCTGCTGGCTCAGGGTGAAGGAAAATGAGCACCACCCAATTTTCATGGCAATACAAAATTTATAAGCATATCAGATTGAGTGCAAGATTTTTATAGTAACAAATATTTTCAATTACAAAAATGCAAGAAATTGGCCCTCATAAGCAGTGCTTTCCACCAACGTCATTGCGTCTGTAGTTTTGTTTCTGATTTAATGCACATATCTACACATGACACAAACGTCCACGGAACACGAATTTATTATCTATGGGCATCTCTTTGCCAGTACACAGATGACATAAAAAATAGAAAAGGTTTTACCCTTTCTGGCAATAATACGAGTGTTAAGATATCAAAACAAAGATGTCTATGTGGTGTTTCAAAAATCTTAACACTCGTATTATTGCCAGAAAGGATAAGCTTTTCTAATCTTTCCAAATATCTTAATATGAAGAGCCTCATAAGATTGTTGTTTTTCAATGACGAAAATGCATCAATGATCTGAGTTTTGATGATTGCTTCGAAAATCTGCACTGCGCCTGAGGATGCCTTGAACGTGAGGCGAAACGTCGCGATGGAGAGACAGAGAGAGAGGGAGCGATCGACGCGGCTGTCCCGAGAGAGCAGCTTTTCTAAGCAATCATCAAGCATCGAGCCGTGAAAACCTACATCATTACAGAGATCTGAGATTTGTTTTTCAAGATGCACGGCCGCATTATTGTGTGAGACGTCCAAAAGGGTTAAGGTTCATCACCGATACTTGACCAGTTTCTGACAAGGTGGAGAGGCAGGGGAGGAAAAGGTGAAGTTTAAAAATTACCCGTCTCAAGCAGCAACAAAAAATAAAAAGGAAATGCCAAACGTTCATTTCTTTACATTCTTGTTTCTTTATTTTCTAATGCTCTTTAACTGCCAACATGTATCATACTTAGTGCATATTCCGGAACGTCACGATTGATTTTTGCTTGGCTCAATTCTCAGAGTGAACTGTAGATCCGGAAAGTGAGGATATAATTAAGTTGACATCACCTCTTTACGCACGAATAGATCCAGAAAATCAACATGTTGTGCTGTTGTTGCTTATTTTAATGTCTAAATGTGCTCCAATTGTAGGATGCAATCAGTGTGTTCCCTCCAGACGGTTGTATAATTCTACGACACATAATACCTACTCATACGCTTTCGCTACCAGCAAATTTTATTTGATACATTTATTTTTTTAAACCGAGTATAAAAACCACAGCACATTTCGTTCAGTGACATTACAGTACTGATTAAGCATAAAATAGACAAAGTGCTGTACCTCAACGATTCCGATTACACCAGTCACATTTTATAGAGCTTGTCAAGGTAATCTACACGCGCAGGACAAGTGATTTTCCGCTGCGCTCGCAGATAAGTAACATGATGATTACAATGTTATAATAGTCCTCGTTCTTCAGATATTTTCCACCGAGCCTGAACGCTTTACAAGACGACCCTACTTGTTAGGTTTTTCAATTCTTCTAAGTATACATTATCTATACAGTATGTATTGTATACCGCAGATTTAGGTCTGTAGAGTGTATTTATAATACGGGCGGCACGGTGGCCCAGTGGGTAGCGCTGTCGCCTTCTCACAGCAAGAAGGTCCCAGGTTCAAATCTCGGCTCGGGTGCCTTTCTGTGTGGAGTTTGAATGTTCTCTCCCCGTGTCCGCGTGGGTTTTCGCCGGGCACTCCGCTTTCCTCCCACAGTCCAAAAACATGCTGCTGCATAGGTTAATTGACTTTCAGACTAAATTGCCCGCAGTGCCCGATGATAGACTGGCGCCCCATCGTAGGTATATCCCTGCCTTGCGCCCTGTGCCTGTCGGGATAGGCTCCGGCTCACCGCGACCCTGTACAGGACCAAGCGGTTTCTGACAGATGAGATGAGATGAGTTTTCTCCAACAGAATGCGTGCATGAAACCGTCATTGACTCACTACTGACAAGCTAGAGAAGTCTCGGTAGCAGTGGTCAACATTCCACATTTATATAACCGGGGGGTTATTGTGCTGCATATCATTACCAAATAAACTATTGATATTTTACATTCACACCCCCAACATTGCAAAACTCTTACACTGTACAATTAAATATTGCGAAACAAAACAATAATGATTAAAATTACCTTAATCAACATCGATCCGGCCTTAATTACGGACAGCAATGAATGTTACCGAACCTGCATTGCAAATAATTACGGTTATTGAAGGCAGCAGATTGCAGATGACAATGAACCATGAAAACATGTTACGTTTTTCAATGACTCACTAATGAGGCAATTTACGAATTACAAATTACTAAAAACAACGACAATAATCAAACGTGACGCAAAACGCGGGGCTTCACAGCGCAGGGCCGCGCCAGCTGTTTCACTGCTGTGTCACTGCTGTCTGATCATGATCAGCGAACCATTACTACACCTATTACACAGCAGTCAACCCTCCTGACGGGGGGGGGGCGGAATTCTGCTCCTGCTGAAGTTTCACTGGCCCGAGAAAAAAAAGAGAGAGATATATATTGTGCTTCTCCACCTAAGTGGTCTGAGCGATAAATTACGAACCCGGCTTAACGCGCATTACAGAATAACCCCTCCTGATCATGTGCGTCACCTTCTTGATAATAAACCAGAGGCAAGTCGCGCTAGCAGGCACCCAATGGCTACGCGTGGCGTGAATTGTGTGAGTCTGCGACGTGCGTGGGGGGCGGCATTTGGCATTCTGACAACATGACTTAGGGTTGATTGCTGGAAATTATGCGGAAACATCAGCGGAATTCAGTAATTGGTCCAAAACCCCGTCCTCCCCTCGATTGACTGAGCCTCCGGCCAACACACGGCGTGCTGAACATCGATGTAAATGGGAGGAAAAGTGATATAAACATACTCTGCGTACCTTTTCTGGCCTTAATAGGAGTTCACTTACACTCTTAAGATGCTCCGCAGGATGTATCTACTGCATCAAAAACACTGTTGCATTTTTGAAATACTCACTCACTTGGTCCACCATGAACACACTAATAGACAGATACAATGTTTGGCTGGTAGTGCCATGGCAAGTGGCGTTTGTGAATAATCATGAATACTGCCATGACACCCAAGCCCCGTGTCAGGCTTTGGTAAAGTTCTGACCAAATTATGTCATTTACCAACGACTGGTGTTAACATGAACCACTGCTGAACAGTGAACCTGAGTAACCAGGATCGTAGTGCAATGCATTAACCATGCCACTACCGCTCCCCGCACAGGCAACAAGCACGCGTGCACGCGCCCCAGGAACAATGTGTGTTCTTTATAACACTTATCTGTACACTGCATCGTGAATACTGACACATGTATGGAATAAAACGTTTCTGGAGAAATGTGACCCCCACCTTTGACTATCTGACCCCAATATAGAACCTAAGTGCAATGGAAATGGCCCATCCCGTAATGTTTTTGAAGCCCTAATTCAATTTAGCCACCAAGTCTTAAGAAGGACGATGCTATCCACGACACTGCTAATATGAAATTCTTGACTTGAAAAGAATACATATATGCAGTGTGAATTGATCGTTGCATTGCCTATCGGCCAAACATTAGCATTGCTGATTTTAAAGGCATGTCACTCAATGTAATGTTTTTTTAGTTCCAACTGCAGTTGGAGGTCGACTTAACCCATGGTTTTTCCAAAGGATCATAAAATGGGTACCAATTTCTGGAAAACAAAATTGGTGTCCTAACGAGTAACACAGACCTTCACCATAAAAAAGACAGAATTTGAACCAACAACTCATCATCATCATCATCATCACCACCAACAACTAAAGGGTTGTTAAATCGAGAACAGTTTTAAATGGGATTGCTGACCATTTTGTTGAGAGCTGTTATTAATGTCAGGTGCCCATTTAGGTTAAAAATGTTTCTTTCATGCATTGTGGGATTTTAGAAAATAAATAATACTTCTTCACGTAAGATTTGAACACTGAATTTAGTGCTGGGTTTAGCATATATGTAGTGATTACGCATTACGTTCTGGGGTAATCCGCATTCCATTTGAAAGGCAGCATTACTTTTTTGACTTCTATTTCTTTTGGCAGTAAATCTCACACCTTTCCTACTTTACATTCACAACACGAGAGTGTAATATTAAATACTTGTCATGATACACATAACAGCTTGGTTCTGACAGATAAGAGCTCGCTGACATTCATAATTTCCTTCGCAAGGGAGAAATGAACACCATAATGCTTTATCGTGATCAGACATGTCCTTTCCACTGCTGGATGAAGACCTTTCTACCCGCCGTTTCACAACAACACAATCCATCTCATGCTCTCAAACTTGGTCGGATCTCCAATGTTTGTCTATTTAGCTGTGATTCCACCACCAGCCTCATCCACTGGCTCTCAAACCTTTTAACGATATGAGTTATCCAAGCCCAACCACTTGTCTTAAACATTTAACAAAATGTCTCGAATATCGGTTTAGTATAGGCTCCGTGTTCCCCTCTCAGTGTTTTGCCCAGCACGCAGCTCGACACAGTGCGTTGTGGAGTTGTACATCTGTTCCATTCGCTTTGCCAATGTCAGTGTTTCTGACCCATGTGCCAATGCAGATATTAAACCGGCGCGCATGGCACAAGGGTACATTGCTTTTCAGTGTCAAATTACATTTCCAGTCGCGCTCAACCTGCCCTTGGTCGGCTGAATGCCATCGCTGTGATCTCAGTGCAAGATAAAGCTACTTCCCAACATGTTCAGTACATCCTTACTCGACTGAGTTACCCAGTTATGGTCATCCATTAATGATGTTACTTTGTCCTGTTATTGTTGTACATGACTGTGTTGCTCAAATGTATCTTGAGCCCCACTTTCAGCCTTTGTGACCCTTATCAACTCATTCTTGAGCGTTAATTTCCTTTGCTTGCGCTGAACTAGCCTTGCGAACAGTTTTCTAATTATTGACCGTCTCAATTTCTGTTCATGCTTTTAATTCTCCAATATAACTATTAGAAAACATCTTATAATGTCACAGAACAGCATTGGCGGGAATATATCTACTAAATGGACTCACCTTCTGGTTAATATTTTGCTGCTATATTCGATCTCAGTGTCTCTCTTCTGGGTACCATATCCGACAAGTCGTTGGTAACAATTGACTTCCACAAATCTCTGCTCTTTGAACTTCGAAGAATGTCCTTTGCTGATATGTTTATTCATCTCGAGAGACTCTTCACACGAGTCAATCTCTGTCGTTTACGATCTCTCTTTCCTTCAAATTTTACCAATGTTAACCAGATTTTCAATCTCCTCTTTCCTCATAATATGCCTGAGAAACTTCAGCCGTCTCCTTCTCATGCAATGCAACACCTTCTCTCCACATCCCATTCGTGATCAAATATCTTCATTGGAGGTGAGACTTGTCCAAGATGCGTCTACAGAACCACATTCCAGTTGCTTCAATCCTCTTTCCTATACTTGGTGATTTTGTCCATCATTATGATGCGTACGTGATACCTGGTATAACGTAACAATCGAGAATTCTTAGATTCATCACCATAGAAATGTTATTATTTATAAATATTCTTTTCATTTTGAAAAAGCTATCTTTGGCTCCCTGATTCCGTGTGCGTAGCTACTGCAGCTGCGTAAATGGTTTTGATAATATTGAGGTGATTTTAATTAAGGCTGCGGGTTTTTTTTAAGGTTGGAAGAATACATCCATTTATACTGAATCAAACGGTTTCTCACAATGTACAAAAGTCTTGTGGGTAAATTCAAGACGGAATGTGATCGCAGGTACGTGTTACACTTCCACATAACTCGAGAGGACAAAGCTAAGAAGAGGTTCTAAACAAGGCCATCAACATTAAAAGTCCAGATCAGGGGTCAGAATGTAGACTGACTGCACAGTAATAGAAAACAAGTCCATCAGAAAGATAATTAAGGACGCTATGATAGAACTCAAAATATGAGATAAAAAACTTTGAAATGGAGTACACTGAAAAGTCGTCTAAGCCAAGAAAATGACCAGAAACCATTAAGGGCATGTCGAAACAATACCAAAAAGGACAAACATTCCTCTCAAACTATGGGATAAACATACAATCATCAACTATTGGAGAAATAATGGGAAAAAAAACAAGAACAAAATAATGACGAGAGATGTAACAATCCATGGACGCATGAGTGCAGCAAAAATGAGGCCATGAAAAACAACATTACAGAAGTTAACGATTGTAAAATTGCGAATAAACTTCGTCCTCCTCATTCACGGGGGGGCGGGGGGTTTGGGGAGGGGAGCGGGGGTATGGGGGACAAGAGAGAGATACACAAGACTGGCAGCACCACCGTGGCACTGTAGTGACATCGACATTTCGACCCCGCTGATTAAAGGTTGCACATCCACTTTCCTCTTGTTGTGCTACACAGAACGTATTCAATTTACTCGCATGTCACTGTTGATCTTTTAACATTATTAATTCACTGGAATTATTGGTAACGTTCGTACTGCGCAATTATGGACTATTCGCTTTACGCTTATGGTTGAAGTTTCATCTTTGTACAAACTGGTGCTGCGACTTTTGCTTAATTGTGCGGTCTTGTGACTATTTTTACGATCACAATTCGAGTTACATTTTTGCATAGATTATTGCCATGAGTACGTTTATTTACCCTTGTTATGTTATGCGTTGTTCAGTGCGGACGTTAGCTGTGTCCCAGGAATTACGCGTACAGAGCTTGCAAGCTCACCGAGTGCTGTAATAATTAATACCGATGTATCTATCAACAGAAACAGATGCACAACCTATTCTTGTTTGTTACCATGCAGTGTAACAAAGTGGCAATACAATTAAAACATTTCCCCCTCCCTGCCCTTCTTGCTGTGAGGTGACAGCGCTACCCATTGGGCCACCGTGCCGCCCCATATTTTAATCATAATGTAAAAATATTATTAGGACTGATGGGAGTACCTTGACTGTCAAACGTAAAATTGGGCTGTCACCTCACAGCAAGAAGGGCCCGGGTTCGAATCTCGGCTCGGATGCCTTTCTGTGTGGGAGTTTGCATGTTCTCTCCCCGTGTCCACGTGCGTTTTCGCCGGACACTCTGGTTTCCTCCCACAGTCCAGAAAACATGCTGCTGCATAGGTTAATTGGCTTGCAGACTTAAATTGCCCGCAGTGCCCGTGATGGACTGGCGCCCTATCGTGTGAATATCCCTGCCTTGCGCCCTGTGTCTGCCAGAATAGGCTCCGGCTCACCGCGAACCTGTACAGGACTAAGCGGTTTGTTTTAATTCGAATGCATATAATATATACTTCTACGAAAGGACACATCCAGAACCAGTTTGACATCACTCACCACGGATTTTGGCTATGCTAAGGAACATCATTCATATTGCTGGAGTCATCTGGCCACGTGTGCTAACTGCTGTCCTGTTACTCAACGTATCCATATAACTCTAAAGAGCAGAATATTAAAGACACGCATTTTGTTGCTATTAACTTGTTTAGTAGGTTAACATTTTCAACAGAAATCAGATCCAACTTGAGGTGCTTTCATAGAGGCTTGGATTACTGAAAGCATATAATTAAATCCTGCCATTAGACAAAATACAAAATTGGAAGTAACCTCAATATTATCTGAATATACTTCTAGAATCTGAGAACGCGTCCCCAATGTGGGATTTGCTTTGAGTATATCGTGCATGTCTGCGTGATTCAAATGTCGCAGACATTGGTGGCTTATTTGCTCCAGTAGCCTCCAGCGCTGCCACAATACCGACACATATTCTCATGCCATCTCAAACGCAGCATACACTGTTCCTGCTTTTTTTTTTACAAAATACAACCATGCAAAGCCCATCTATTGTACGGAATTCCCCACACGCTTTCGCTCTGCGAGCAGACCTTAAAGTTTAGAAAATACCCAACAGACTGCGGTGACAAACGGAGGGGAGCTGCCCATGCAATTCATAACGCTCGGCTCTCCACCTGCATTCCCTCCCTAGTGTTATTAAACACCGTGACATTAAAGGAAGGCTCACGGCTATTGTTCTTGGAATCCCCGAGCGTCTCCGCATGCAGAAATAAAAAAAATCACTGGTTTTCCTCCTGAGCTCTCCCGGTCAGATGGTATAATGGGAGAAAGAAACGGAACGGATTTGTCCTAGTATCACCTTGCCCCGGTTCAACTTATCGCCGACCATCATTAGTACACGCTGATCAATGATTCATGCACCCAGCGAGCCATTGATTAATCGCTTCCTTAATTCTAAGACGGGACCCGTGGGGGGTGGAGGGGGGCGCGCTCAGCGTGAAGCGAGCTTGCAAACCACTGACTCGCGAACGCCATTCACAGCGTCTGGCTTCCCGTGCCCACAAATCTCCTTCGCGAAGTCAGAGATCATCGCGTATGGTGACTCAACAGGATGCTGAGCGGTGCTCAGCTCCAGTCGCAGCCGTGAGCCAGTTGATTAAATCAAAAACTCATTCTGTGGCAGAACTCGGAGGAAAAACGACTGACCCAGCTCACTGCTAACTCTGCACAACTCACTGTGCAACGTTAGCACTGAGTGGGTCCGATGAGACTCTACATCGTCTACGCTCACTCGAAAATACATTGCTAGCCATCGGGACATACTTCAACTGGAAAAATGCAATTTCAGAACTAGAAAATATATATATATGCTGCTAATAATTTTACCGACATGTGCGTTAACCGTATTAGACTCTTGTTACAAGCACTGAGCATAAGCATTTATTGCAGCTTGTCATGTATATTGTCCTTGTTGCATATCTATAATATAGATGTTTATTATTATTACAGCAGAAAATAGCCAGTGAGCTTGCAAGCTCTGGATGCGAGACTCCTGCGACACAGCAAACGTTCGTATGACTCCAAGGCAGACTGCCACTGCAGAGGAAATTCAACTCACAATCAGAAGGCGGCAGAGAGTTTGAATTCCAGTCAGAAGTCGTGACTCAGTCAATTCTTGACTCTATGGTCAACAAAACAAGTTGAATACAACTTTGCCGGAATTTAAATATGATCTTGCTATAGAGCAAGTGGCCCCATCATAATAATGTACAATTTGTCCCATCATTGTGAGAAAACAGCTTAAAGCCACTGACAAACTACTTTGACACCGAAACATAACCGTGTGGATAAATGTGTGACTATGGTGCATTGCGTCATCTTTTGTATTATCTAAAACCCGAGTTCCGCGTGTCTCGTGTCTAACGTATGTACACATTGAAAGTCAGACATAGTTAAACATACAAATGCGGGCGTCACGAGCCCACTTTGAGCCGCGTCCCACCAGCACGGCTGCAAGACAACAGTGGGACTTTGATCCCAACGCTCAGTATGCAAACTCAGCCTCGTGGGTTCTGATGCTTTCTCCAGTCCGTGCATCTCACCTCATCCTCCATATTCTTGCTTCCCCCATGACCAGAGGACGGCATTAATAAGGGACTGAGGAACACTCGATACAGCTATTCCTAAAGAGCAGCTCTTGATGATGTTATGCCACAGGGGGTGTCCACGCAATTTCTACATCGACCCCATCGCATTACGCGAATGTTTTGGAGCAAGCATAAAGATCCTCAACCCAACCCGCCGGGGCACCCAAGGACATTTTATTTCGTCCCAATTGTTTCGTTGACAACGTTGGGCAGCAGAGTAGCACAGTGGTAACATCTGCGTCTCAATTTAAAAAAACGCTTCTGCCCAAGGTGGTTTGATGCCCACCTTGAGCGCAGACGTGTGGCGTTTGTGTATTCTCCCCCTGTTCTGGGTCGGTTTCCTCCGGGATTTCCAGTTTCCTGAGACATGTCTGGCGGGTTGGCGCCGGCTGTCAGCGTGGCTGCCTCCTCTCCACCTGTTTCATGCAGCGCTCTGGGGCCTCTGGGGTAAAAGGCGCTATGTAAATGTAATTAATCATTATAATGATTAGATGGGAGGTGGCGGTACAGTGGCAGTAGGGCAAATACCTTGTTGATTGCTGAGGACCGGGCACGGTTTCATGGTGGGGTAAGCGCTGGTTGTGTAACGGTGTCGAAAGGATAACGTGAGACCCAGGGGGCAGTGGACAGAGACCTGAGCAGGCTTAGCAAGGAGAGGGTGGTTAGCGGTGGACGAGAGGGTGAGAGGGTGAGAGGGGGCGGCGCGGTGGCCCCCAGTGGGTGGAGTTTGCATGTCTCTCCCCGTGTCTGTGTGGGTTTTGGCAAGGTGGGTAAAGACTAAAATAAATTAATTATCTGCTCCTAGGCAGAGACTCTAATCCATGTCAAGACAGGAGTTTGTCTTGTAAAATGATTAAAGTAAAAACGAATTAAGCGCTCTAGCTTGCTGTTGATATAGTGTGGAGTTTGTTGCTGCTGGATAAGCTGCAATCCAACAGGTTCTGAGACCAGGCAAACGTTAGGCAGTGACCATTGCTGACTTTCCAAATTGGTATTCAACGTATCGGCCATGGACATAGAGGGACTGTGTTGACCCATGACTGGCAACTGAACTTACAACCACATCTCACTTGCTAATGTAGATTTTCACGGCTCGATGTACGAGAAGTTCTTTTCACTGCTGTTTTTTTAGCTAGCCGTGTCGAGCGCTCCCTCTCTCTCCTTCGCGACGTTTCACCTTCAATGTTTGATGAGGAACTTTCGACGAAAGAATAGCTATGGAGAGCAATTCTCAATTTTATCTCCAGTTGGGTGATCCACCCACAGTGCCACCCACAATGAGACATTTTAAAAAACTATGTAACAAGTAGAAAAGGTTTTTACCATTGCTGTTGCCTTTTGGCAACATCTGGCTAACACTGACAATCAGTCTCAAAATAAAGCCATGTCTGGTGTAGGCCAATCAGTTTGAAGGACAATACATATGTTATCAAAGCTTCCTGTTTCCATATTTCGCCACAAGCATGTGTGGCTTTTGCAAACTAGACACTTTGTGAAAGGTGTCTATTTTGGTGTTTTAAGATCTTAACACCTGTATTATTGCCAGAAATGGTAAAAACCTTTTCTCCCCTTTACAAATGTACACTGGCAAAAAGTACCCATAAACAAACGACTTACAATATTTTCTGCAATGTCTTAAAATGGTAAAGGTGCAGCCATGTGACCGCCAATTCGAGTAGAATTATATCCACCAGCTGTGTTGCAAGTGCCACGCCGGGAGGATGAATTAGCCCGACACTGCCCCTCCGGTGTGCTCGCATTACAGCGGGCAACATCACTAACATGGTAACGGTACCATTGCCATTCACACATGCAGTGGTCCAACTGGCAATGTGTAAAACGTCGAGCGAGACCTCTTCGTCTCGCTGTGTCACAGCCGCACCATCCCCCTGAGCAACGCGCCGTGCTCCAGACTTCGAGAGCGTGCGGGCGAGCAGACGAGAGAGGTGCCGAGGCGACAACAGCCATCACACACGGAGCGGTGAATTATGAACGTGTCCATTGAGCGCGGTAGTGGTCAAACACAACGGTTATAATGGCGATGAAAATAAAAGCTATTAAATACCCTGTGTATATATTACAATGAGAACACTTATCAATGTGTGTGCCCAAAAAATATATTTTTGACGTAAACATATTTTATCCCAGCAAGCGCATTCAAAGGTATAGTTTTTTTCAGACATCACAAGACTAAGAGATCTAAAGGAATATCTCCTAAAGGATTTGTGTGTTTTCCCCCCTTGGATTCTCGAGCCCAGTGTGTGTTGAGCACACGGACATAAATCCTGACCCAGGTCACCCGTATTAAATAATGATGGTATCTCAAGCATATCACTTTTAACCATAATCCAATTTAATATTTAAAAAGTTAGCAGTGCACAGCAACGCTCACATATCTTATTAAAACATATATTTCTCTCTCAATGCAGTTCCAAATCGGTTATTTCCATTTGCCTACCTATTCTTTGTTATAAGAATGTCTCTTCATAGTTTTGGACAAAATGTTACAGACCTTTGTACATCATGTTCCGTTCAATCTCATAACAACAGAAACGCACCTTACACTGCAATTTCAACCTTATTTGGTAACGTCTTAGCAACTCTAATTTGGGTTCGTTGTTCTTCATCGTGGACTCCGCAGTCCCAGTGAGCAAACGCATCACATGCAATGCAATGAACAGCTACACATCAACATGGTGGGTAACTTTTGACTACTTCAGACAGATGAACCAACAATGTGTACAGACATAGGTCCGACCCAAGGCAGCACGAAATCCTGCCTCGGGTGGCTTTTGTATGGCGTTTGTGTGCTCTCGCCAGCCTCTCTTCGTGGGTTTCCTCCGAGTTCACCAGTTTACTCCCACAACTAAAAAAAACACAATCATTCATTAATTGGCCAATAAGAGCATAACATACAGGGTTGGCGCCCCGGCTCACCGCGTGGATGCCTCCCCCAAGCTCTGTGCACTTTCCCGCAGTACCTTGGGACCTCTGGATGAAAGGTGGTATATTAACGTTAATTATTACATATACAGTACCAGCATGGCAATAACGTTCCTACAGAGAGCAGTACGGCAATTAGATATTAAAGCAAGCTGCTGTTCACACGTTAAGCGTTATCCCATCAGATTTAAGGATTTTCTGAAGGCATGCTGGTTTTCCCAAGCACCACCGGTTCGAGTCTTTGGTGAGTACTGGGATAGATTATGATGCTGTCATGTTCCAGTGCACTAGGTGAACTCTTGTTAATCCTCATTGCTAAACAGCCGGTTTTAAAAGGGTCAGCTATTTAATCTTAATGAAATCAAAAGTCAAAGGGTATAGGTGTCCCACTTATATTTGATTTTCCAGTCGCAGACCTTTATTACCTTATTTAATTGATTTACTAATTACAACAATCTCTTTACATATGCCAGGACATATCTAGACGTTACGGCAGTGGTGTTCAATATTTATGCTTCCGTGCTGAGTGTGGCAGATTGACAATTAAAATCTTCTAATGTTGTCAGTCAGTTTGTATTTAAGCTGACAACCAGCGTCCAGTGGGGTGGGGCAAACTAGTTACAATATAACAAAGCACCGAGTACAATTTAGTCAGGGCAATAAACCTAGGCAGCGTGTCTTTGGACTGTGGGAATAAACCGGAGTACGTGGTTAAACCCACAACGACACAGGGAGAACAGGCAAACGCCACACGGAAAGGCTCCCGAGCCAGGAATCAACCCCAGGACTGTTCTGCTGTGGGTAAGCAGGACTACTCACCGTGTTACGGTTTTAAGGTACATGTTGCCAAATACAAACCGAAACACTGCAGGTCAAAGGTTTTTCTGCACAATCAGCGAAAGGCATTATGTCTCGCACACAATGTTTCGCCCATGCAAGCAATTTCTAAAATTGACTTAGGGCATTTAAAAAGTGAAACACACCACCGGAACAGGTCTCAGCACAAGCTTGACAAACAATATTCGCAGGGTGTTGCCACAAAGTCAATATGTGAATACAAATACTCACTCAACATAGGAAAATAATCCAAATGTTAGCAATAAGACTTTCACAAAATCAATTTGTTGATTACAAATTTTCTATCAACATAACGTCATTAGTTTCCAGTCATATATTCAACTATTTTGGCATTCAGCATTATACACTGTAATAATAATAATTGCACTTCTAGAGCGCTTTTCATCCAAGCGTCACAAAGCACTGCACGTAGCTGTGGAGAAAACGGCGTCAGCAACAACAACATATGAACGGCTTTGTGACACTCGGGTGAAAAGCGGTCTAGAAGTACAATTACTATTATTATAACATTAGTACCAAACTTTTCTGTCCCTAGTGCTTCTAGAACAGCTACACATTTGCATACGTCACCAACATAATCGTGATCATCCATAGCAGGAATACATTTTTAATGAACATTGTGACGTGTCCTGCAAATGGGCTGGCAAAACGTCGTGAAGGAACGGTAGCGACGACTCGACGTGACCAATCGTGAAAGGACAGAGATATTTGAAGCAATTCTCATTTTAAAATGTACTCACAATTTCGGACATTCAGATAGCAAATAAGTAACAATAGGTTAATGATTTCAAGGCCCAAGAGATTTTTAAGCGTTTTCACTGAGTATGTTCACACCGTACTAAACGAACGTGGCACTGTGAACCCTATCAACTGATAACGCTATGGGTACTTTTTTGCCAGTATACATATATAAGATTACAACAGGTTTTACCGTATCTGGCGATTATGCAGGTGTTAAGATCTTAACACCTGTTGTAATCCTATCAACTGAGTTCAGTTCACAGAAATGGCCAAAAACAACTGAGCTGGTCCAGATGTGCTCCTTTAGCTATCATCACTGGCCAGTGTGTATGGTCAAACAACTCAATGACCCAGACGGCTTAGAGGATCCTTCATCCAGCAGTAAAATGACACTGGCTGTAAGTTGTCTCAAGACTCTCTTGTTCCGTAAGGCTTTCAAGCCCTCTGGCTAGGACTGTTGATACGGCTCAATGTTGTCGTGCCGGAATGATGGCTCTCTGCCAAACTGCGCCTGCTCAGGAACATTTATTCATTCCTTGTTTGGTGAAGAATTATTATTATTTTTATCGCTTATTTTATGTCCTATAATTTATTGCTACTAATTTACTCTGAGTTGAACGGTCCTAATGTTGTTATTGACATGTTGTTCTCTCCGCAGCGCTTTGTGACCCTCGGGTGAAAAGCGCTCTAGAAATGCATTTATTATTATTAATTTACTATCATCTTTAAACAGAGAAAACACCAGCAGCAGAACATGAATGAGTTCACGAGCAAGCACCGAGTTGAATTTTCCCTGGAAGACAGTTAATTTTAGATTAATTTGCGAGCCATTATTTAAGACAGCTAATACAAGTGTAACAGTTCTAATTATTAAAGGTACTCGGTTACTATCTCTTGCATGAGATATAATTATGGACAACGAGCCTGTTACTTTTATTATCTAGTGACAATGAGAGGAAGTTAATGCATGTGCAGACATGTTTTAATTAAGTATAAAGCCTGAGTGTTGATTTTTGTGCTGAATTTAAAACGGTTCACCATTTTTAAATAAGTCTGTTCATGCACGACTGAGATATGCTGTGGCATGCAGTGAAGACTGCACGTGGTATATATCCCAGTGGACGGACTCCACTGCTGGTACCAGCGCTGAGTACTGTGTGCAGAATGCGGCCGCTGCAGTCATCACCCGCACACCCATCCACGATCAGATATCCGCAGTACTGATGTCTCTCCACTGGGTACCGATTAAATACAGGAACAAATTCAAGATCCTCCTCATCACCTGCAAGGCTCTCACTGACGCTGCTCCGACACACATCTGTGACCTACTTCAGGCACCCTCCTCAACCAGACCACTCCGATCCTACAATGCTGGCTTGCGTCATGTGCCCAGATCGCACCTCCATTCGATAGATGACACAAAGCCTTTTCGCGCGCTGCTCCCAGACTCTGGAATGCCCTTCCACTGGAGATTCGATCAGCTCAAGCCCTGGGGCATCTTCAAATATCGTCTCAAGACTCACTTGTTCCATAAAGCTTTCAAGTCCTCTGGCTAGAACTGTTCATGCGGCTCAATGTTGTCTTGCCAGGATGATGACTCTCTGCCGATCTGCGCCTGCTCTGGAATATTTAATCATTCCTTGTTGGTCAAAGAATATTTTTTTAATATTGATTATTTTCTGTCCTATAATTTATTGCTACTATTTGACTTTCAGTTGAACCGTCTTGATATTGTTGTTGACACGGCGTTCTCTCCACAACCCGGATTTGTAAGGAAAAACAAAAAACGTTACTGTTGCTGATTATCCATTCTGATGTCGTTATGGTTGACGTGCCGTTCTCTCCTCAGGTCCGCGCAGCGCTTTGTGACCCTCGGGTGAAAAGCGCTCGAAAATTATTATTATTTCTGGCTTCTGTGGCGAGAGCTCCTGAAAGGTGATCCACCAATATCAAGATAAGGACAAGCGATGCTCATAATATGCGCAGCGATGTCAGGTGACACGGCAGCAGCAGGCTGATAGTGGGAGACACAGGCTCCGTATCGAATCGTCACTTTAGTCTGTGCACCCATAATCATTTTAGTCTGTTCCATGACCTTGTGCGAGTGATCTGTCGACCCTTGACATAATAATAATTTAATAATAGCTTCAAAATACATCGAGCCTTGCACAAGCACGACTGTGACACCACCACACTACCGAGGGGCAAAGGGTGTCTGTTTACCGCATCCTGTGAGCGCATTGCATCTGCTGCTAACTATCGTCTCATCTCATGTCATTGTCAGAAACCACTCTGTCCTGTGCAGGGTCACGGTGAGCCGGAGCCTCACCCGGCAGACACGGGGCGCAAGGCAGGGATATGCCCAGGATGGGACGCCAGTCCATCACCGGGCACTGCGGGCAATTTAGTCTGAAAGCCAATTAACCTATGCAGCGGCATGTTTTTTGGACTGTGGAAGGAAACCGGAGTGCCCGGCGAAAACCCACACGGACACGGGAAGAACATGCAAACTCTACACAAAGGCACCCGAGCCGAGATTCGAATCCGGAACCTTCTTGCTGTGAGGAGACAGCGCTACCCACTGGGTCACCGTGCAGCCGTTAACTATAGCACAAACAGCATTATACCGAACGTACTTTTAGCTCAAAGGAAGCGTGAAACTGGATTTTGGCAGCACATAAAGTATGAATCCAGACAACACGCACTTATGAAACAGGATTCTTTTAACAGATAAACATCATTAACATATGTAATGATGTACGTTTTCACGGCTCGATGCATGATGATTGCTTGGAAAAGCTGCTCTCTCAGGACAGCCGCGTCGATCGCTCCCTCTCCTCTCCCTATCACGGCGTTTCGCCTCAAATTTTGGAGGCATCCTCAGAGCAGCTCTTCGAAGCAATCATCATGATTAACATACACGAACAAATGCTAATAAAATCGGACTCTGCCATTGGGCATTTGTTGAAATCACGAGGCGTTCCATGTGGACACTCTGTGTTCCGCGATGTTCCAACCACACCACCTTGCACGGAGCTCCACGAGAGGATGCGGAGCTACTTGATGAGGTCTACACGCTGAGCCCCGACAAGCGACGCACCCTGTGACACGGCTGGGTTCAGGTGAGACGCCCTGGCTCTGGAGAGGCCACTCTTACCAAACCTTACTGACCTGAGAGCCCTTCCCTCCATTGGCTATGTTATTAGACCCACGAACCCCGTTCAGCACCGGACGTTTAATGATGCTCTGAAGTCTGCAGTAGGAATTACCCAGAGGGAGAAAACAAACATTCTGGTAAATGTAGTCCATAACACCTTGCCAGTGTGGAAAATCACCGAGTGGTGACAATAAACGAGAGGCAGCGAAGCCATTTGTGAAACTGCTCACCCACACGAGATCAAAGCAGGACCACAAGTGTAGCAAGTTCTAGCCTCAGCTATTAGCAATTACTCCACACACACACACAAACACATGAAGTTTCGTTTTCACATATTTGGGCTAAATAACAGCTTTAGAAACACTATGTATAATTTAATTAGTTTTACTGACAAAAGGTGAACATTTATCTGCACCAGGGCATGCGGGAGAGCGTTTCTCCTTAGTGTGAGAATCAAAGTAGCATTTGGATGTATCTCAATATAGTTCCGGGTGGCACGGTGGCCCAGTGGGTAACGCTGTCGCCTCACAGCAAGAAGGACCCGGGTTCGAATCTCGGCTCGGGTGCCTTTCTGTGTGGGAGTTTGCATATTCTCCCCGTGTCTGCGTGGGTTTTCGCCGGGCACTCCGGTTTCCTCCCACAGTCCAAAAAACATGTTGCTGTAAAGGTTAACTGGCTTTCAGACTAAATTGCCCTCATTGCCCGGTGATTGACTAGCGCCCCATCGTGGGTATATCCCTGCCTTGTGCCCTGTGTCTGCCGAGACAGGCTCCGGCTCACCGCGACCCTGTACAGGACTTATCGGTTTATGGCAATGAGATGAGATGAGATTATAGCTCTGTGATGGCTGCTTCTGTGGGCCGTTTTCTATAAAACGGCCTTTGCTGCCCTGCTAGAGCTCCGACACAGTGTCACCGTCGCCAGAGAATTACAATCGCACAACGCGAATAACATTAGTTCACACAAGTGTTTGATCGGGAGGGCATTCATATAGAGCTCGGTGTAAACAATTCCTGCGCCTTATTCAAAGTGGTGCTAAAATGCAACAAAATGCTTCATGTTACTGCCAAGGACCTGGGGGAAGGTTATAACGCATGCCAAATGCCATATTGATAAAATCATTTCTCCTCAGCTGATGACCTTATAGTGCAGATTTCTTTTGAACATCGGGCATTAAGGATACAAAAAACCTGCCTTGTGGCTAGATAAGATGAAATGGAACATAGTGCTTCCTGCCAGGAAGGATCTGAGATGAGACACATGATAGTATCAGTTTACTCACAGAGCTCTGAGTTGGTGTTACATGCCCTCCTTTGCCTCTCAAACTAATATTCCTAAGTGCACGAGGCCCTTACAACCCCTTCAATAACGATATTACTTTACCCGACATTATTTTTCCAATATATTTAAATGCACTGGAGGTCTATGTCAGGCCACTGCCAAAATAGTAACAGCTGTTCAATCTTTAAAGCATAGCTTTCTTGATAAATAAAAAGTTCATTCAAAACTTTTATATATATATTAGAGTTGTGTGGTAATTATATCAGCTGTGTACCGGAATCTTGTTGCAATGAAAAACGATATTTATTTTTCCTGGAATTCCGAAATGTTAACAGAAACGTCAGCATGATACTTTATGAAGTGACCACAGTGAGATTATGTATGCTTGCCAGGATTCTATCTCGACAAACTCTGGCCATGATAGGTAAATTCATTCACGTTGTGTATAGATGCGTCTGTTTAACGTGTAGTTATTTAAAAAGTGACATCCATCAAGGTATGTGCAAAATGACAGCTACATTAGTATGCGCATATTACACAACAAGATATAATACTTTCAGATTGCCAAGTAGGCATCATCAACAAACATCCCTGTGCCTGGCGAAAACCCACGCGGACATGGGGAGAACATGCAAACTCCATACAGAAAGGCACCCGAGCCAAGATTCGAACCCGGGACCTTCTTGCTGTGAGGAGGTGACAGCGCTACCCACTGGGCCACCGCGCCACCCACAACAGAAACGTACAGTCCTGATACATCTTTACGGTTTAATTTACATCAGGATGCGTCTGTACGAAATGTAGGGCTGTGCTGTGCTCCTCTCCATGACCGGGTTCGAATCCGTGGTGGGAAATCCCCGAGTCAGGGTGCGCTGTGATCAGCGCTGCCGCCTCACAGCAATAAACTCTCCGGTTAGATCCCTGTCTCGGGTGCTGCTTTCTGTGTGCACTTCGCTCGTTCTCCCCGTGTCCGCATGGGTCTTCGATAGGTACTCCGGTTTCCTCCCACAGTCCAAAGACATGCTGCCTAGGTTAACTGTCCAGACTAAATTACCCCCGGTGCTCTGAGATGTTGTAACTTGCTTACCCCTCCCCGCTGGGCAAATGTTAAAAAGAGCTCCATAGCTCAACTCTTCCTTTCAGCTTTAATAAAAAGTGACGGACAAGCCCAAGGCAAGAAATAATCTGTGTATAAGGGAATTCACTGTTGAGGTCCTGAAAAATTAGCTCTAATTCATCCATCCTGGGGGGGGGGGGAGGAGGACGGCACGGTGGCTCAGTGGGTAGCGCTGTTGCCTCACAGCAAGGAGAGCCCGGGTTCGATTCCCGGCTCGGGTGACTTTCTGTGTGGAGTTTGTGTGTTCTCCCTGTATCCACGTGGGGTTTTGCCAGGTACTCCGGTTTCCTCCCACCGTCTAAAGACACGTTGCTGCCCAGATTAATTGGCATACTGAGTAAATTATCCCTAAAAGTGTGCCCTGCGATGTACTGGCGTCACATCCTGGGTATTCCCCCGTATTTCCCCCTCTGTTGGCCGGGATAGGCTCCACCGCCCCCCCAACCCTCTACAGGATTAAGCGGACATTGGGAATGAATGAATGAATGGGGACAATGCGCAAAGTGCAATAGCTCCTCCACCTGGCCTGATCCAGTGTATCCGCACTGTCTCGCTTAACTAGAAATGTTAATTTATGCCACGTGCAGTAGAAATGTAAAAAGTACACAAGGCATATCGTGCTGTAATGAGTGGGTGGAACGTTGTCAAGATCCCTTCCCCAGTTCTCATTTCCGGACGAGATAGATTACTTGTGAAACGCAGTAATCAAGGTCAATGGAAGATGTTGGCTCTGCTGACCGTGTACGACTGGTAGTCACCGAGCCGGAACACATTTCAAGAGGGATGACATTACCCATCACAGAGGCAATTAACGCGTGTGAGCATCACGTGATGCCTTCATTATTTAACCAAAAGCACCAGTGAACGAACACACAGGACACTCATGAACAAAGCATGTTCGCTCAACTGTGGGCTCTGCACACTTGTCAACATGTCCAGATGAAATCTCCTTTCACACAAACAAAGCATTTGAATGCCTCACACTAGATATGGCTTATAAATCCTAAACACTAAAAAAACACATACCATTTTATTATACTGCTCGCCTGCTTATTTTACATATAGTTTAATTAGCTCCGGTTATAATCCAGCCAAGTGACACTGTGGCACAACTCACAATGATAATGATGCGAATTTAAATTCAGAGGACAGCGCAATGGCGCAGTGACGCAATGACGCATTGAGTAGCGCCGCGGCCTCACAGCAAGAAGGTCCCAGGTTCGATTCCCGGCTCGGGTGCCTCTGTCTGGAATTTTCGCGCTCTCCCCATGTCCCCGTGGGTTTTCGCTGGGTACTCCGGTCTCCTCCGACATCCAAACACACGATGCTGTTTAGGTTAATCCGCCTACTGCGTAAATTGCCTCCCCCCAAAAAAGTGGTCTGTGATGTACTGGCATTACATCATGGGCATAGCCCCTCCTTGTGCCGTGTTTACCAGAATAGATTCTGGCCCCCCGCGACCCTGTACAGGATTAAATGGGGTTCATATACTTAACTGATTTAAATTCTGGCCATTGATCGATATAATGCCATCATCCCTCCGGAATTGATAAAACAATATCACTTTGTGGGGGTCCACGAGGGAGACTGACCTCCACCAATGCAGTGATCAACTACCGGCTCAAGGTCAATGGCAGAGATGGGCTGCACCCCAAGTTCGCTTGTATGTGGAAACATTTTTAAAAATGTATTGACCTAAGCCCAGCCGTTTTCAATGAACAGAATGGCCTCTGCGATAGTATTGTGATTTCTAACAATGCCTTTGTAGCTGAAGACTGTGCCTTACTGTTGTTAGTGTAGAGGTACTACTCCCACAGTCGAAACGTGGATATGAAATAGCATTTCTGGCAGTATTCGATGATGCTCATGAAAATCAAATTCGCTTTGAAACTAAAATGTTAAGCGATCTGTTGAAACATAGTGCACAAAGATACCGAACGTTCAAATTTAAACAGAAGCGCACATGTCGCATCCACTAAAAATAATTGAGAAAAGTGTCTGGATATTTCCATAAACATCAGAGATGACGTCTAAACTCATCGCCTTCAAATCCGGAAAGATGCTTTTACCAGATGCCCCCTGGCAACCACAAAGCGCCACGGCCAACTTGAACATGGTCAGAGCCAGAGTTTATGGGATGAGAGAGCATTGAACCCCCATGGAACTGTATTACTTTACAAACTCTGTCTCCACAGCAAACTTCACATCCTCGTCGTGAGGAAATTGTCCGGTTGTGGTGGCATGTATATTAGTTACAATGGTGGTTTCCCCTACGAGTGGAAGCGTGCAGAAGTCATCGAAAACACGGTACAGTCTGTATTTTCTCTTGTTTTCTCTGGATTGTCTCTGCGATCGTGTGATTATTCTTTCAACTGAACTTCCTTCCATTCTTTTGAGCGCAACTGTTTCTGTCAGACCACACACCATTTAATTGCCTCTATAATCGGACTTGAAACTGACCCCAAGCGCCGCATGATCGAAGTGTGATGCTCTGAAGTTCAAATAACATTAGCAAAAATAAAGTAACATGACACACTTTTAATGTAATGTTTGTTCACAATTTAATAAGCACCAACCTAAGAGTGCTAATTATTTCTGTGGGTATAATTTTTCATTCTTCACGTACGCTTAATCTGAGCAAATGCAGTGACTCATTTTCTCTGCAGTGGGCTATAATTACTCTAACCATATTCCAAGAAAACTTCAATAAGGTCACCACTTAGATGCCTCATTCCTCAATGTACTAAAACATCCAGAGTCTCCAACAGAGTCCAATTTGAGGACCCCAATTAATTTTCCGTCACAGCTGACATTTACATCACCAGTGGACTTTGAAAATGTGAGCAAGCCAGCATATTTTACTCCATCTGATGCGATCATTTGTCCCTTAATGAAATATTAATGTGTGAAAATTACCTTTTAACGGTATTTCGAATTCATTAAATTTTAAACATAAAAAACTGACCATTTACATAAACGAAGGCGTTATTGTACATCGCTGCGTATGTGGGTGTGTGTATAAAATGTTATCGCCCACTCACATTTGCTTCCACGTGGCATCCTCACAAAAAAATATGTGTGGCGATGTTCCAGCGAAATATGTGTCGTCATTGTAGGTTTTCAGAGGAGGTATCCTCAGGCAACATCCAACGTGTGAGGCGAAACGTCGCGATGGAGGGGGAGCGATCGACGCGGCTATCCCGAAAGAGCAGCTGTCCGTAAGCAATCATCAGCGAAATGTATGACAATGCGACCACGAGATTTTTGCAACGACAGCTATCTGCAACACTGTCAGCCACGAAGGTCCAATTCAGTTGTCATTCAACTCCCTATTGCAACTGTGCCTATTTTCTTACTTCCCATTGTGGATCAAATCAGCCTATTATCCTTATAGGGTGGCTAAATAGGAACTATTTTGTGGGAGATCAACAGAAGCCATCACACTGATAATCGCCCCCTGTCACAGCAATACACATTTTCACCAGCAGCCGACATTGTTATGTATAGGAATGAGACAATGACTCTCGATGTCTGCCCCACAAGCCAGGTGGGTCGGCGTGTTCATGTTGCCAGTGACACCGCGGTGTGCGGGCGCGACCAGAAATCGAGCCCAACACACCATGCCAGCGACAACTGCACCAACGCTAAAACACACAGGTGCACGCGCGACCGCATCACGAACGCTACCTGCAGGGCGCTCTGGGGTTTTTTCAGGTGGCGCTCTGAGTTGTTTGGCACATTTGAAATTCCGCTCCACATGCTGGGAGCGGAGTTTTTTTCCTCAAGAAGTCCAATTAAGGAAGCGGCACTGTCTGAAGATGTGGTTGCATTTAGATGTGTAAACGATATAGGCTTGCTGATGATCAAAGCACAACACTCCTGATAGTCCATGCTGTCATGTCCAATGCTGTAGTTAAATAACAGCAATGAATAAGCACTGTTTTCACTTGCAAAGTTTGAATTGGTTGTTCATATAAATTAACACATTTTTATACGTAGTCAGTGGGCAGCCTATTAAGAAATATATAAAAGCACCACTGGTGTCATGTGACATCGGTGTTGCACCCATCTGTCTGCACATCCAATATTTTCTCCAGCAGTCAGGCCGCGCAGATTTAGCGATACGGCACCATCCAGTCAATAGGTCAAAAGCAGCAAGAATTTAGACACATTTAAGTGAATCACCCATCAATACGTCTGCCAAGCAATGGCTTTCAATTGCTTTTTTTTCTTTTTGAGAGGTGTGAGGCGGATGACAAACTATCAGACGAGACATCTTGCTCCTGAGCAGGGCATGACAGTAGCCTCACACGTGTTCCTTATTCAGCAGTGTGACTGCGGAAAAGGTCACATTGGGGTGTACCTTTGATACTATCTAAATATCCTTGAATCTCACACATCTGACAAGGCAAACATTTTCCTTACATACGGAACCAAGACAATTCAAAATGGGAAAATTCCTTCAAAGTCATTCTTACGTAAAAATAAAGCACGTTAGTAATTGTCACAATTGTTGCACACATTCAGTGATGGTTACACATTGGTTAATTCGTTATGCAATTAGGCAAGCGGCCTTAGTTTGTTCCTCAGCTTCAGCTCACATGTGGCGAGTGACATCTACCACCAACTCGCCACTGACCGGTACGGTGAAGTATGTTCAATACTACACCATGAATGCCATGGCAAGGGAAGGCATGCATCCATCGGTGGCCTGAGAAATGGCTGGAATGGATTTTTTTTTAAATACACATTCACACTCCACAGAGCAAGCAGTTACGTGTGACCACAGATGACTGTCTGAGCAGCTGTGCAAGTGAGCTGTTTGAAGAGTGTGCGCGAGCTCGTTATCAATCGCTTGATTGGTCGAGCTAGCAAGTAAAGAGTTATATAATCACAGCGTCTCCCTGCTCACTCACGCAGACACTGCTCACCTCTCTGCGTGAACCAGTCGGCAATCGAAATCACACTTTCGTGCAGCAGGAGCGGAACTGTCCGTAAAATACCCATTGTGCACTGCTCCAAAAGTGGCCTTCGTTCCACGGGCTGCAAATGAATGATCATGAGTCAGTCTCTGATGAAGCCTTGAACTTGATACCTGATTGCGTTTGAACTGCATGCGCCAACCGATCTGATTATTTAATTCTGCATATATTTGAGCTGCCGTGGAGAATCAGTGGTTGGTGCAGTGCACTATGAACCTGAAAGCCATAGTTAACTTTCTTTCCTACGGCTCACAACGGTGATTAGTGATGTCTGAACTGGTGATCGGTGCAACTGCCCCCAACCCGTAAATAATCAGTGTGGTGACGTACGATCAGATAATTGCTAAACCGATTTCCTCTAGGGAAGCCTTCATCAGACAGTGGATTTACAAAAGGATGTTCATTAACTATCCACGGTTTTCTGTTTCTAGAGAAGTCACTGTTCTGCAAAAAACCTTTTTGCGGAGGGATGGTAATTTGTATCTCCTTGGAAACTGCACTATCTGCCAAGAGCTTAAGTTAGTGGCCCTGTGAGTCTGCGCTGACTAGCAGACCATCACTGTCAGTGTGGACGCCAAACGCACATTTCGAGACGTCGATAGCAGTGTCTCGGTGTCCGTAGCAAAACCTGACAATCGGTTCTCTTGCAAGTGCTTAATTACAAGACATTGAAAAATGTCGCCAAATCACAATTCGGTTCTAATTAAAATAACTGGTCCAGCAAACGTAATTCACATAATGCAATGTCTCATATATTCTCATAAGTGATTGAGAATTGAATTACATTCCTGAACTTTGCATTGCCTTTTCAGTTTTTTCGCCCGACGCATAATTGAACTTGAACGGATTCCCCGTGTGGCCTCTGATTGGCCGCGAGCGCCAGAGGAGCCCGGGCAGTGGCAGTGGCACGTGAGCACCGGGCAGTGGCAGTGGCACGTGAGCACCGGGCAGTGGCACGTGAGCACAGGGCA
>JAZEWT010000012.1:22329686-22355239 GCA_036362905.1 Mordacia mordax
CGTGAGCCACCGGGCAGTGGCACGTGAGCCACCGGGCAGTGGCACGTGAGCCACCGGGCAGTGGCACGTGAGCACCGGGCAGTGGCATGTGAGCACCGGGCAGTGGCAGTGGCACGTGAGCACCGGGCAGTGGCACGTGAGCCACCGGCCAGTCTACGACGCTGCAGATGAATCATCGACAGCCAGCATTGTTTTGCAAAAGCGTTTGCAATTTGCAGTTAGTGCCCGACGAGCGCGGCACATTCGTCAAACACGCGGCCGGTCATCTCATTTAACAATTCAGCTGATAATGGGGCTTTGCCTTGCCGCACATATCGATCATGCGCCTCCCAGCCGCTCCTCCGACACCCACAGCCCCCCCCCCCGCACCTCGGTGACAAATCCAGTACCCGACGGAACAAGTCAGCCAGAGAGGGAACAAGGGCGGGATATGAGCCATGAAGGACGTTTGCAAAGAGACAGGAAGAGGGAGGGAAAGATACATGCCCATTGACGCGTTATCAATTTCGGCTCCCAGCAGAATAACAATGAGGACCCCGTGCACGTAGCTGCACATATATTTAGTTATGTTTATTAACCAAAATAATAGTCATTGTTTGTGGCGATGTGAGGGTTCTGCAAAATACAAGAAAAAAACCGTGTCCCACTGAAATTTTTATTTTAAATTGAAAGCGTCTGTTGCTCTCCCTATCAACAAGTTCTCAGCCATATAATTGCAAAGGTAATTCCATACCCTGAAAAGGAAATGACATTCACGAGCAATGCAGTGTGCACTTGTGTGCAGCGGTCATATTTAAATCAAAATGTTATTATTGTACCGCCATGTATAAATGCACATATCTATCCAGACATAAAGCACACACGTACATTTACTCATTCAATTGTATGCACAAAGCTCAATACCTATAATGTTATGTACGGCAACGGAGACTAAAGCATTGGATATCATGGCAAATAAGGCGTTCCTGTAACTGAATAAATATAACGATGATTTACTTAACGCTTATCGCATTTGCAGACATTAGGATCCCAACACACGCTGCGACTGCTCTGCAGCTTCAGTACATTATCATCAATGGGTCGCAATTCTCTTAAGAATCAAAGTCCATAAATTGTGTTTCCCTCAATCAGAAAATTTATTCCATCTGATATACCACACTGGCCCAGTTCAATAAAAGGTTAAACTTTTATGCTGCTCTTTAAATATAAAAGCAATTTTTTTTTTCAACATTCCACAATGCCGATCTTTATTTAATAATCGGCGGAAGTCAGCGATTAACCTTAATGCACGGGGCAATTCATCTTGCAGCGCACTGCCTTTATCTTGGTCAACCGCATAAATACGGCGGCTTTGAAGCAAATTTGATTTACGTCACATAAAAGCAACATTTTTCTAATCACCAATTTTCCATGGCAAACTTGATGAATGAGCATTAGGCTAGGGGTCACTCACAAGCAGTAGTCGCATAAAGTTCGAACTAAGAGCAGAGGGGAACCGGCCCTGGCATTTCGTGCGTGCGCGCAGGACACGCGTTAGTAAGGAGCGGTGGCGCACTGGTCTGAACACTTCGCTCCAATAATAATAATAATACTTGCATTCATAGAGCACATTTTCACCCGAGGGTCACAAAGCGCTGCACAGAGAGCTGCGGAGAGAACGGCGCGTCAAGAACAACGGCAGAGAACGGCAAATCAGCAGCAATACCAGACTCCCAGGCTGGATCTCCCGCATAATGCGCATCGCTAGCAATCTCGATGTGAACGTGGTCTCTGGTTCTACTTGATCAACTCTCAGCCTAAACTGAGCATCTGGCCAAGTGCATAAAACGTGCACAATACCCGCCTTCCGTGAGATGGTTGCCAAAATAGGCGCTCACGAACACCACTTGGACAGACTATAAGGCTAACCGGGCAATGCGTGTGTAAGCATGCGTAACAATATACATGTGTTTGTAAATAAATGTAAATATCATGATAGTTCTCCGCATCCATTCATTAGAGGAAGGCCTTACTTAAACGTAACACTGCACTTAGTGCGGGGTGCTGGGCCAATGTACTCACGTTGCTCCCAGAATTCTACACGGCGCTCAGCTTGTATTCTCAAGCCGGCAATGGGAATTCCACATGACATGAGCAGCAATCAGCCTCTAAATTGGAGATCCACTGTTATCGTCTAGCCAAGTCCTATAATCTCACTAGATGGTGCTGACTGGACCTGGGAGAGATGCTGAGTAGGTTGATGACAATGACTATGATAAAAAAAAGTGATGGTGCTGATGATAAGAGAGGCAATGATGCAAGCTCAGTTTTTATGAGGATATCAAACTCGTGACATTTTGTCCATAGACTCATTCACTGATCTGTTAACGGAGCGATTTTGACCATTTCAGAACGGAAAATTTATTTCTGTATATAATAATAATTGCACTTCTGCAGTGCTTTTCACCCGAGGGTCACAATGCGCTACACAGAGCTGTGGAGCGACCAGCATGTTAGCAACAGCAATGACATATGAACGGCAAATCAACAACAATAACAATTGTTTTTTGTTACAATTCTGACAGCTGTGGAGAGAACGGCATGTCAACAACAACATCAGAGCAGTTTAATTGAAGATCAAATAATGGCTATAATTTAGAGGACGTAAAATAAACGATACAAAACATTTCTAATACAAACGAAGGATGGAATAAGTGTTCCTGAGCAGGCGTAGGTCAGCAGTGAGCCATCATCCCAGCACGACAACAGTGAGTCGCATCAACAGTGATAGCCAGAGGAACGAATGAGTCTTGAGACGAGATTTTAAAATGCCCAGGGACGCAGCTGATCGAATCTCCAATGGAAGGACATTCCAGAGACTGGGAGCAGCGCATGAGAAGGCTCTCTCACCCATCGAATGGAGGTGCGACCTGGGCACACGCAGCAAGCTGCCCGTATTAGAGGATCGAAGGTGTCGTGTTAAGGAGAGTGCCTGAAGTAGGTCACGATGTATGTTGGAGCAGCACCAGTGAAAGCATTGTAGGTGAGAAGGGGGATCTTGAATTCAATCCTGTATTTTACCAGTAGCCAGTGGAGAGACATCAGTACTGGGGATGTGATCTTCGATGGCTGTGCGAGGACTCTAGCAGCCACATTCTGTACACGTTGGAGATTATTCATCAGGTAGGCAAGGATGCCAGGGAGTAGTGCGTTGCAATAATCGATTCATGAAGAGATGACGATGTGTATTAGCTTCTCAACATCAGAGGCTGAAAAGCTGTTGCACAGTCGAGCTATGTTTCTGAGATGGAAATAGGTTACTTTCGTCACCTTATTGATGTGTATCTCGAAGCTGAGTGAGGAATCAAGAGTCACTCCTAGACTCCGGACAGCCTTAGCAACTTCAATGGCCTTGTCGTTAGATGGGTTCAGCCTTGGACAATGGGTTCTGGCAAGCAAAACTTTTGTTTTGTCGCCATTTAGTTTTAGGAAAATTCAATTGAACCAAGCCTTCACAGTTGACAGTGAGACGACATTCAAAGACCAGACGCAGTGATGGATGGCTTTGCGTGGATATAGATTTGGATGTTATCGACATAGCAATATAGCTGAGATTGAGTCTGCACAGGATACTGCCAAGTGGTTGTATGTAGATGCTGAAGATGAGTGGGCCGAGTACTGAACCCTGAGGAACTCCAGACAAAACAAGATGGATCTCTGAGTTACATCCTCCGAGGCTGACGAACTGCTTCTAGTCGGAGAGGTAGGAGCTCAGCCAGTGCAGGGTACAGCCGGAGGCCCCTATACCCTCCAGTCGCTGGTGGTCAACGGTATCAAAGGCAGCACTTAGGTCCAAGAGCACAATGATACTTGACAGGCCTTCACAGCAGTGACAAGTAGGTTATGAACCACTTTGAGCACAGCAATTTCAGTTCTATGGCCGAGTCTGAACCCAGATAATCATACAAGCATTGCACATATAGACAGTACTATACTTTTTACACTTTCGAAGCATTTTCTTAAACCATAAAAAATATTACAAAATCACACTCACAGATGTAAGTGAAATGCTTTATCGTTTTTCATACTGGGAATAGTTTAATCATCGTAATTAACCATGCAGTATTAATATACTACCTCGAATTCCACATTATTGATTAACAACTATAAGCGCAAAGTGCATATTGACATTAGCGTTAGCATCTTAATGTCTGCAAGGTGTCGGTGATACAGCCGGCTGCTGCCACTGTGAAGGTTAGCTGACATTAAATCACAAAATAGAATGTCACCTGCAATTACGAAACTTTTTATTGGCATTATTAAAATACCACACACTATGTTAATAACGCCCACAGAGTAGCAAATATCTCGAGGTATTAAATCAGAGCACACTTTACAGCTCGCATAGATGTAAACAAGTCTCAAAACGGGATTTGAATGTACTTAAATTCAGTGAAATGACTATCCCTAGTTTGACAACTTTGAAGTTATTTCGGGATATGTCACTGCACGTGCGCTATTGGAATCATGATATGGACTAAAAAATTGCCCTCCTCTCGGTCCCATCGCAATCATTACAGCATCGCATCAAGGAAAGGTCCCCGATGATGCCACATAACCGCAGAAGTTCTAGTACTTCTATAAGTCTCTTCTTGACCAGCAGTAGATGGGAATCACGCAATGCTAGTCAACTGCAGGGAGGGCGTATGCCATGTTTGCCGCGTTAACACATGTATGAAAACATCAAACCAGGCTGATGAGATTGAGACCATCAATGCACTGCACTTGAGAATGTGGTTTCATTTACAGGTGGGTCTTCAGGACAATTTTGGGCTGCGTTGGTTTATTTTTGTTTGACACTTTGGGAGGCCTCACCTCACAGTGAAATGATCACGGTAGGTGTAAACTTTGTCGATCTTATAATTCCTATTGTGAGCAACGCAGTGTGGTCTTTAATATCTTCTTCACAGTAAATTGAACTCTGGTAATAAAGTGCGGACATTTCCACGCACTTACAAATTAACGCAAGCGTGAAAAACACTAAACCCACTGAGTCTCGTTGCAAGGCAAATGTTGTGTGGGATTGATCGACATGCGGTTAACTTTGCATGCAGTGCCTTTTGAACAAGGCTAGGCCCTCAAAACCTGCATTTTCATGCTTATAATAATAATAATTGCGCTTCGAGAGCGCTTTGCACCTGAGGGTCACAAATAGCTGCACAGAGACTAGTCCCGTACTTTCTCCAGTTCGTGGGGTCCGCGTGCGTGAAGACTGGCTTAGAAGCGTTCAACCGAGTTGTTTGCTTGAGCGAATTGAATCAAAAACGCAGATCTTATTTACATGGAAATACAAGCGCAAGAAGAGGCTGTTGTAGGCGTAATCAGGCAACCGCCGTTCGAGCGAGCAGGATGGAAACGCACAGGTGAACTCGAGAGACATTTAAGGTCGTGACTGAGTGGAATACCTGAAGCCAGGCGGGGGCATCAGAACTGTAAGTGCTCACACAGGAGGAATAAAGAAGCACATCATGGAAAGCATGGTGTGGTGACATCTCTAGCACCGTCATAGTCCCAGTTTTCCATGTAAAATAAAAGACGCTCTGTGGAAAGGCCTTTGTCCGCTGTAAATCATACAAATAGATCCATATCCTGAAACTGCTGCGTTTAACAACCCATCAACTTACAGCACACATGCAGTCAACTGTTGCGGACACGGATCCCTGACATTTTCAGGGTCAGACGACAGGTGATGAGAATATCCATGAAGAGAAAATCCAGTAAAAATTATATACCATACGGGCCCCGATATCAACACGACAATAATCATATTCTCCGCAACAGCACGCAGCACTGCAAGCTCAGAATCCTCTGCAGGTCCACCTCTCGATGCTCCAGAGCTAATCCCCTGTACTGCACAGCCATGCAGGTGTTATTGCCACCGGATAAAAATCGCTGACCCTATTATCGTACACTCCAAAGTGCCCCAGTTTAACTGTCATAGTCCATTATGTTGAGAAATTCGGTATTTGCATGCCTCGGTCAGTTTTTATTTAAGCTATGCAGCTCTTTTCAACAGTTTTATTTCTCCAGCTGGTAGGAGTAAGAAAGTTACATCCTAGGACACCACGGGCAAATTAATTCATGGACAATTAACCTAGGCTAGGTGCTAGCTAGCAACTAGGTTACTCATTTGCCTTGAGAAAACATGACAACTACAACGCGTCACCCTTAGCTGATAACTACAATCTCAGCATAAGAGCGTGAATCGCGTAAAAGAACGGCTCTACGTGTAGAATCTACTTGTCTGTGTAGCGAGCAGTGTCTTTGTTGGCGGCTGAGCCCCGTGATATTTTTTGATTAACCACGGCAGAAGGATCCATCGTTCAACCCGCAAAGCAATGTACTCTCCGCCTTATTGCACGCATTACGGCGCGCATTGCACATAAATTATCCTACGCAGTGCCCAAATGTTGCTCTCTTTATAACAATGAGTCAGATGAGACCGGTGGAGGCGAGGAAGTAATACTCGCTCGCAAACACGAGTGGAACTGCAATGTAAAGAGAAGACATCAAGTGCACTCACCATTACAAAGGCCAGGCAACTTGCGGTTCAAGTTCATCCCTCGAAGGACATTGACGAAAACGTTGGTAACTGCAATCATGATTTAGTTACCTCCCGAACATCGAGTAAAGCCAGGGACGGCGTGGCTGATGGGAAGGAAACCGGACTGAGAACCGGTTTGATGCAGTAGCCACGTGGCTTGGAGGAGCAACGCTCATACAGTGCACGACGGTACACGTGGTCGAACAGCAATGTTGGAGATCCACCTCAATTCGTGATGAACCACGTGAAAACGTGGGTTAATTTCAACCTTACAAGCCTCACCACCACCGTCGCCGTTCACTCCGAAACAATCGCACCACCCCCCGCCATGTACCAATTCGTTAGCTCACGTGATATTGTAACACGTCTGCATTAGCGTTTCGCTGTGATGCCTGGCACGTTCGCACACGGTGGACAAGAGGATGGACACTGATCTCACTCAGTGGGCTTCTGCACTTCATTCACTGCGAGAAGAGGCGGTGGATGCACGCGGGAGGGCTCCCAGCTCGAAGGCACAAGCATCTGGGAGAGATCGTGGGGCTCCAACAAGACGGCACGAATATGTGCGTTACTTGAATAAAGACGACATAAAAACCGCAATTTAAATCATTACTTGGTCCGTTTAACTTTACACATGTTTACAGAACAGCTGCCTCAAAAAGGACGACTACTCCTCGAGAAAAAAAACGGGACAGGTTGCAACTCTGCAACGGGATCGTATATTATGATATTTATGGATTATATAGTGGTGTAGGTTTTCACGGCTCGATGCATGATGACCGCTCATGAAAAACACCAAACGTTGACTTGTAAACATCTCCGGCAGGCATTCATGAAATACAAAGTCAATGTAATTGGTGAGTCGGGGGTGAGGTTCAATTAACTTAAATATGCGAGTTAGTGCCATGGATCTCACAACCAACACCCAACAACTGTGTAGAGGCCCGCATCGGTGCACCCCGAGCCCACGCTCTGAGTTTTAGACCAGGACTCCCATAAGGGGGGGGGGAGATCAAATTCAAGGTTTTACCCCAGTTGTGGAATTTGGTTCAGCCGGGGGCACCACCAAGGGCCAGGTTCCAACGCAATCGCGCCTGGAACCAGAGTAGCTGCCATATTATCATAGACGGACCAGACAGAGAGTAGTGACGGACCGGACGGAGAGCGAGAGTAGTGATGGACCGGACAGGGAGCGAGAGTAGTGACGGACCAGACGGAGAGTAGTGACGGACCAGACGGAGAGTAGTGACGGACCGGACTGGGAGCGAGAGTAGTGACGGACCGGACGGGGAGCGAGCGTAGTGACGGACTGGACTGGGAGCGAGAGGAGTGATGGACCGGACGGGGAGCGAGCGCAGTGACGGACCAGACGGAGAGTAGTGACGGACCGGACTGGGAGCGAGAGTAGTGACGGACCGGACGGGGAGCGAGCGTAGTGACGGACCAGACGGAGAGTAGTGACGGACCGGATGAGAGTGAGAGTAGTGACGGACCGGATGAGAGTGAGAGTAGTGACGGACCGGATGAGAGTGAGAGTAGTGACGGACCGGATGGAGAGTAGTGAGGGACCGGACAGGCAGCGAGGAATGAAGTTCGTCTTCAACATCATCCACGTGTTTATGGTAATTGTATCGCTGGTACGCGCGACGGAGAGCGGTGGTGCAGCGGTTGGCACGCCTTGTATGTCGGTGTGGGAGAGCGGTGGTGCAGTAGTTGGCACGCTTTGTATGTCGGTGTGGGAGAGCGGTGGTGCAGCAGTTGGCGCGCTTTGTATGTCGGTGTGGGAGAGCGGTGGTGCAGCAGTTGGCGCGTTGGATGTGTGGAGCGGGGGCACAGTGGTTAGCTCGCCGTGTCTGTGTGTGTGTCGGGGGACCCGTGGTGTAGTTATTAGTGTTCCGTGAGTGGGGAGTGCGGGAAGGCGTAGAGGATCGGATGGCTCTCACTAGGTAGATAGAATTCTTGGAAGAGGATGGAGGGTGAAGAGTGGCCAGGTAGTGGGGCCCTGCCAGGGCGCGCCGCAGCGGGACCCCCCTCTCCTCGTGTTGGGTCTCTCTTTGAGGGCCCGGGGGCCACAACGGGGTGGGAGCAGCAGCAGTCAGAACCCCAACTCATTTCTCCGACCACTACCTCACTCGTGGATATGAGAGTAATTGAGAGGGCCAGGGACAGTAGCCCCTATCTGCATAGGGGCAGCGACCCCTACAAAACCATTTTCATATACGACACCACAGACACACAGAGCACGTGTACAGCATGGAATCGAAGGTGTAGATGGAGCCAAGAACCTCAGGGAGCGGCCGTGAAGCTGCCAGATTGCTTTTGAGGAGCAACCACCCTGGCGCCCTTAAAGGAACCTGAAAGCACCACGGGCCGGTCACTCAATGGGAAAGGGGGTTATGATTTATGTCCACCGTGTTCGACAGATCACTCATTAATGTAGGTATTCACGGCCCAATGTATGAGAATTGCTCTTAAGAGCAGCTCTTTCGTGATAGCCATATCAAGCATTTTCATCTCCTTCCCAAAGCAGCCGCTCTTAAGAGCATGTCTCAGATTATGATCCACACGATATTGTTATAAGGGCAGGCAGAACGCTGGCCCTTGTCGTGGAGACAGTAATTCACCTATAGGTCAGTATGATGGAATAAAGCAACGTAGCTAATGGCTCGAGTCTATAGCCCTAAAGAGGGGGTAGAGTTGAAATCTAATTCTATACAATTTTCTTTGCATTTTCAGTGTCAATTGATATGCGGTGCCCTCAGTGTCCCATCAGTTTTTGGACAATTCTTAAATGAATAGGGGTGGCACTGGTGCGGTAGGTAGCGCTGCTGTCTCACAACAAAACGACTCTCGGTTCAATTCCTGGCTCGAGTACCTTTATATGTGGAGTTTGCATGTTCTCCCCGTGTCCGAGTGGGTTTTCACCAGGCATTCTTGTTTCCTCTGACTACGTCGGTAAAATGTCCTGAATAAATTGCTCTTGCTGTCCTGAGATGTTGTAACTTGCTTTACCCTGGACAACTGTTAAAAATTTCCAAACAACATGCTAACAGGGCACATTTTGTTGATGAACTTTAAATATCCACGAAGCTTGTGTGATTAATAGGAAAGGATGTCAGCGGATGCTGAACCTTGGCATTGTTTTATGCTGAGACAGCGGTGATGGAATGTTATTTTTGCGCGAGCAGTGGAACAGTTATGATTATTTAGCAAACGCCCTTATCCAGGGCGACCAATATCATTACAGAGGCGTAAGGAAACCACAGGTGGGGGGGGGGGAAGGCGAGCATGCAGTCAGCCAGCGCCAACGCTTACCAGACACTGCAATCCATATATTATGTTGTAGGCCAATTAATTAATATGCATTTTTTTTGTCGTGGGAGGAAACTGAAGAACCCGTAGGAAACCCACGCAGAACAGGGGGAGAACACACAAACTCTACACGTGCAGGCGCCCTGGGCAGGAGTTGAACTTCCTCGGGCCGGACGTTCTTTCTGTGTGGCGCAGATGTTACCACTGCGCCACCCCGTCGCCCGTGAACTGCTTGCTGGTGATATTGGCCGCGTGCCGCGGACACGCGGGGGCACTTTCCTGGCGGACGACGTGGGCTCCCTCGTGCCCCGGCGCGGTGGCTAAAGCAGCCTCGGTGCCAGACACAATCTCGCACGCAAGCCGGAGGCACTGATGTAATCTGCGCCGGTCTTATCAGCGGATTAAGGGCGAGCAAAGACGGCGCAGCCCAGTCCACCCCTCCGCACAATTGCTCGCTGGGACCACGGCTGGGGGGAGAGCTGTAAAGAACCCCTCTTGAGGGTACTTTGGTCTGCTCTTCCACGCGGACGATACCCTGGTGCGAGTGCGCGCATCGTGAAAGCAATGAAGACTCACGACCCAAGTCCCCCTCTCCTCGCGTCATTGTCACCTGGAGGGACGTTTCTATGGCACTGCCTCTGATCTGAAGCAGATCGGCCGATAATGAGTGCGCACACGTTCTTGATAAGATACGCTCAGCGGCTAATTTTTCGATCGATTACAGAATGATGATGACTTGTGTTTTCCGTGCAACATTGCGAATAATAAAAAAAACTTTAATTATCCCACAGTTGAACAGCCACATAAAACAAGATGCCTTTGCTGATTGACTCCATGTGTATCACGGTGACCGCTTAACATCGAGCAAACCAAGTGTGTCAGCATCATGCAGCTAATTGGAAATACAACTGATGATTGCTTCCAAAAGCTGCTGTTTCGGGATAGTCACGTCAATCGCTCCGCCAGGCTCCTTTGCGACGTTTCGCCTCACACGTTGGAGGCATCCTCAAGCGCTGTGTGTGTGTCACGTGTATGACTTATTTATATGTAGGCACTATGTATATGCTAAGTGCCTTCTACGGCGTTGCTTTCTTCCAGGAACAATGGAAGAAGGGCGGGGGTCCATTTAAAAGGGTTCCATTGTCTTGCTCACATATTAGAATAACATTAACTTAATGCATTCCACCTCTTACTTACCCACGAGTTTGTATATCATGAAAGGCTGCCCAGTTTTCCCAACACTTGGTGATTCTCTCCCGATGTCCATAGTCCAGAGGTTTATGGCTGTACACTGCTGATTAAAAAAAAAACTGGCCTCCAAGTTTGGCTGAGCTTTGGTCTTATTTCTTGTTTGCAGCTCATAGCTTTTTCTGTCTTTTGAATCTCTATCTTTTTCTGTCTTCAGACAAGACAGAAAAGGCTTGTGGATTACAGTAATCCACAAGAAGATTACTGCTTGGGGGGGGGGCGCAGAGCCTATCCCGACAGACAGAGGGCGCGAAGCGGGGCTATACACAGGATGTGACGCCAGTACATCGCAGGGCACCGAGGACAATTTACTCAGCAGGCCAATTAACCTAGGCAGCAGTGTGTCCTTATACGGTGGATAGAGACCGGATACCCGGGAAACCCCACGCGGACACGAGAAGAACATTGAAACTCCACACAGAAAGGCACCCGAGCTGGGAATCGAACCCCGGGATTCTTGCTATGAGGCAGCAGCGCTACCCACTGCGCCATCACGCCGCCCTCAGAACAGACAGTTCAATCCCAATTGCTACGACTTTTTACGGATTACAACAGTCACCCGTGAGCGTTAATAAATGAATCATGTTCTCTCGCTATTCGTGGATAACTGTGTGGATATCAGAAGCAATTGTCACAGATATGCATCACTAATAGGATCTGCATAGAGCACCCACCCACACCTACAGTGTTATCAATGCATGTGCTGAATATCGACTTTTACACATGATATATTTAATAGAGCTATTACAATATTCATATTAACTCAATGTATATAGCCTTTACCTTAATTGCGATTGTCATTGATATCTAACGCATGCCTATGTTGTATTGCAGGAATCCCGCGTGCATAGCTTGCAAGCTCACTGGGTATCTTCCGCCGAAAATAATAAAGACCTATCTTCATTAATTCTCAACTAAATTGTTCACTCGATTCTGACCTAGAATTGTGATTCCTTATATTTTGCTGGAGCACATTAAAGGGCGGTACTCCGGTTTCCTCCCACAGTCCAAAAGCATGCTCCTGGATAGGTTGATTGGCTCGCAGACTAAAATTGTCCCGCAATGCCGGCGATGGACTGGCGTCCCGTCGTCGGGTGTATTCCTGCCTTACGCCCTGTGTTTCCGGGCTAGGCTCCGGCTCACCGTGACCCTATATAGGATTAAGCGGTTTCAGATAATGAGATGAGAGATGAGATATTAAAGGGCGGTAAAACTACACACGGATCCTGAGTCATGGCCCATTGCGCCGAGCCTCGTTTGTGACGCTCGTCTCGCAGGCAGACACTGCCCCACGCTGACTAATTGCACGATTGCATTCGTGTCTTCTCACTGCACTCTCTTACCAACGCTCATCTCATCTCATTGCCAGAAACCGCTTCGTCCTGTGCAGGGTCGCGGTGAGGCGGAGCCTATCCCGGCAGACACAGGGCGCAAGGCAGGGATATACCCACGATAGGACGCCAGTCCATCACCGAGGACTGCGCACAATTTAATCTGTGAGCCAATTAACCTATGCAGCAGCATGCTTTTTGGACTGTGGGAGGAAACCGGAGTGCCCGGCGAAAACCCACGCGGACACGGGGAGAGAACTCGCAAACTCCACACAGAAAGGCACCCGAGCCGAGATTCCAACCCGGGACCTTCGTGCTGTGAGGAGGCGACAGCGCTACCCACTGGGCCACCGTGCCGCTCCCTAACACTCATCCTCAAACGATTGCCTCTGGTGACAAAGGTGGCGTTGGGTTTTTCATGTCGAGTAATAACAGCACTGAACTTTGAAATGAAAACTTAACTACCAGTTAGATGCGGTAAGAAAAAACATTTGTTGTTGACGTGCCGTTCTTTCTGCAGCTCTGTGAAGGGCTTTGTGACCCTCGGGTGAAAAGCGTTCTATGAAAGCAATTATTATTGTTTAACCAAACCTGCAATGTCAATGTCAATACCATAACACTACTGTATTATCCACGCGACCCGTAATTGCAATATGAAATTGTACCCTTGTCTATTTGAATAACGTAATAGCTTTAAATAATTACACACTAAACAGCAATTTTGAAATCATGCTTGGATGTGACTACATTCTAAAGTGAGTCAGCATTTCATAATCTACCCGTGGCGAACCAGGACAGGTTCTCCCAGTCTTTGCTCATCAATAAAACAATGCGCCACCGTCGAATTGAAGATCAAACTAATGACACCATCGCGATTGGTAATGGTGCCTGTCTCGATGTCAGTTTCCCTTGTTTTTTTTAATAATCATGTTTTTCATCTCAGCGCAAACACAGATGCACGGCAACTAACGCAAGGCAATGTTGTTGTTTACTGCAACAACGTTTATTTTCCATTTCAATTTAAACCATTTGCCTCCTCCGTGTTGCAGTCGTTATTGAAAGTGCACATGCAAAAGCCATTATCAGAATGTAGTTGGTATTGGACCATGACAATTCTTGCCACATCCGTTCTCTCCGCAGCTCTGTGCAGCGCTTTGTGACCCTCGGGTGAAAAGCGTTCTGCAAATGCAATTATTGCATAAACTGCTCAACTCGAGCTACAAGGCATTGATATTGTGTTTTCCTGAGACTAATTGCCTTTTGGCAACATCTGGCTAGCATTGAGACAAGGCTAAAGAGAAGGCCATCTCTGATGCAGGCCAATCAGTTTCAAGGACAATGCGTGTATTACCAAAGCATGCTGTTTGCAGTCTGTGCCACCAACGTGTGTGGTTTTTGCAAACTTGACACTTTATGAAAAGTGTATATTTGGTGTTTTTAAGAACTTAACACTCTTATTGCCAGATAAATGGGTAAAGCATCTTCATTTTTACTAATACAATTATTATTATTATTATATAAAGTCACTTGTGTTTACCTTGATAGTATTTATTAATACAAAGCATAACATGTTAGTTTCAAAAGTCAGTACCGATCTTGAGGGCATTCTAGGTCTCCGATGTGTGTTTCGGTGGTACCACGTGATGTTTGGTGCAATATCCAATGTACAGAACATCCAGTTGTTGACGATCCTCCCGCCACATGGAGCCAAACTCCACACACAATGTCCACTAACAACTAAATATTACGCGTGGAATGAGCCGGTGGTGAAAACGTTTCCCTTGCAGGTTGGTCTATCTGTCAATAGGAAAATCATGTTCGAGTCACACAAAGTGAGTCTGCGTCTGTTAGCTGTCACGTATGTCACACTATTTCATAATTTACATAACAATTTTGCATCAATTCAATTTCAGTGCATTAACTAAAAAAAAAATTTGAACTCGATTTTGGGAAGAAAAAAATGTCTCTCTTCCCATCCACTCATTCCGTAGTTTGAAACGAGTCAGTGAGAAATGACCTCCCACCATTTCTGGAGAAAAAATAATGATAGTAAATGATGCAGAATGTGATTTCATTTCAAGCATATCCGTCTATCTATACGAGGACACAAATGTTATTTCAGTAATCATGTTGTGAGATCTTTCATTGTACTTCAGATGCCCTTCAGAGAGGTCTGTGTAATAATAATAATAGAGAGAGAGAGATAACCACCCGTCTTGTGGAGGAATGCGACGGACTGTGGCACTGCATGATTGTGAAAGATGCCATGATATAATAGTAGACTACGTCAAAAGAGATGTAAAAACAGCTCTGATAATGTAATTTACTTTTCTCACAAAGTGTCACGAAGTCTCAAAACTTTTCCACGAGTCAAAAAAGGCCCAAAACAGAGTGCCCAGAGTTGAGTTCACCAGTGTTTTCACTCAAAGGTTAAAACATACGGGTCGCCAGCACAATTACTACACTGCCACCTTCGAGGCCGAACGGATTTGTAGTCTCATGCGATCCACCAACCCTTGCCATCAATACACTGGATCACAGGTACGCACCATCACCCTGGATATGTGCTACTCTGGGTACTCTGCCATCCTTCCACAGATATAAAACAGAATCTGTGAGAAAAAAAGGCCAAATACACGGGGCGAGATTTTTCTGTAAAAGTCATTAAGCTCAGTTAGGCTTCAACTGAGTTTTATAACCAGTTCAGGAGGCTCTTATTCAACCAATTGTTTCTCCAGAATCTGCTGCCATTGCATAGTTAGCGCCCAGTCACCAATGCCCACTCTCGCAGCTAATGAAAAGGTCTTCCCAACTCTTGAGTCGCAATAACTTGGCATGTTCCATGCTGCACAGATATCCCAGCCATCACAACCTCCTCTTCCAAGATTTATTTACAGGTTTTACCTGTCACATTATTTCCTGGTACTTTGAAAATCTTTACCATATCATACTGTGAAATTCCCAATGTACCCCCCACGTGTACAAGTACCCGAAACGAACGGAAGCGTCATTTATATCCTGAAGACGCCTCCCACGTAGAACGTGCAACACAGCAAAGGAGGGAAAGAGGATGCTCAACACGGATATCCGAAAACAGTAGCGTCTGAGATCAATTCTCATACATCAAGTGTGAAAGCATCCATCAATACATAGTTCTCTTTATTTGATAAATGACAACATATGATTACAATTGGAATAGGAGGTTGCAGGCTCAAACTTTCCAGCGAGAGTTCCATAGGTCAGGCCATGTTGAGGCAGTACAAGACTTGGTCCACGTTGTGGCCAGACTGTAGATTTGTCACAGATGCCCATCACTGCTGGGTCATTAGTTTTAATTTAAAATGCACTGGTGCGCCATGCAGCCACATGCTCGTGGCTGGTTCCCACCGACTTTGAAAGCTGCTTACCGCAGGCAAGATATACGTCATATTTAACCGAATTTCTTTGGGTAATTTAACTTCTCATTAAGAGTCCATGCAAAAGACATTGCCAATTAACGCCCTTCTGACCTCATCGTGCATTGGAACGGATTCGCATTAATTACACTTCCATTCCCATACATTTATATATTCTTAAATATATTTACCCAAAGCAATAACTTTTTTTGTTTATTGTTTGTTTTTGGCATGGCCCGAGCTACCAGAAATACTTTTATAATGCAGGTTAATGCGTTGGCAAATCTCACCTCTCTCATCTCATTATCTGAAACCACTTAATCCTATATAGTGTCATGGTGAGCCGGAGCCTATCCCGGAAACACAGGGCATAAGGCAGGAATACACCCGACGACGGGACGCCAGTCCATCGCCGGGCATTGCGGGACAATTTTAGTCTGCGAGCCAATCAACCTATCCAGGAGCATGCTTTTGGACTGTGGGAGGAAACCGGAGTACCCGGCGAAAACCCACGCGGACACGTGGAGAGCATGCAAACTCCACACAGAAAGGCACCCGAGCCGAGAGATTCGAACCCGGGACCTTCTTGCTGTGAGGCGTCAGCGCTAACCACTGGGCCACCGCGCCGCCCGCGTTGGCAAATCTTGTCATGAATCTGGTTATTGAACATTTCCATAATACCGTTTATCAGCCTTTATGTTTAAATATATAGGAGTAATATTATTGTCATATTAGTTACGACTGTACTTGTGATAATCGGGTGAACACGAGGATACAATCCAAAACTGATGATGAAATCTCTTCTCGCACGGTTCCTAAAACTGCATCCGCATAAATCAATGTGAAAATTAACCTGGCTTGCATCCAATGCCTACGGACAGAGGCCCCATTTTTCTTCAGCCTCATGTAAAAGCACAAAAGATAAGCCCTCTATCATTAGATAGACCAACTTTGCATCATGAATGTATTTACAAAAACAGACGAAACATGATGTTCTTGTACTCTGTTATCGTCAATAATATCGCAAGTTATGCTGGAATAACTTCCCACTTTAATGTATGCTCATTTTCAATGGCCCACGTGTATTCATTTGTATCAGATTTTTTGCTGTGGACATAGTTCTGAACTTTGAATCAAAACATTGTTAATACTGGACCCTGCCGTATGGCCGCCCCACGGGATGCCCCTCAAGAGGACTCTTTGACCATACTTCACCACATGTGTCAGGCTGGGTAGTGCAAGCAGGAGGCCGATGATTGCTGCAGATGACATCAGCTGTGTCTCATCTCATGTCTGAAACCGCTTAGTCCTATACAGGGTCACGGTGAAGCCGGAGCCTATCCCGGCAGACACAGGGCGCAAGGCAGGGATATACCGACGATGGGACGCCAGTCCATCGCCGCATCAGCTGTGTGGACACTTTAAATTCCACTGCCGGGTCTCCACAGCCAATCATCGCTCGTGGTCAATACATTGTTGGTAAATAATAGTGGCTGCCCTATGGAAAGCTTGACAAATTCCAAAAGAAATATACACTTCCACTGGATAATAGTTGCCAACATAGAAGAGTACCAATGTAGTCATAATTCAGTAGTGGTAACATCCACGTGGGTAATGAAATAAAAGTGGTGCCCGGCCCGACACAGTTCGATTCCTGTCTCAGGCGCCTTTCTGTGTGGAGTTTGTGTGTTCTCCCCTGTTCTGTGTGGTGTTCTCCCCTGTTCTGTGTGGGCTTCTTCGGGGTTTTCCAGTTTCCTCCCGTAACAAAATAAAAACAGATATTAATTAATCGGCCGATAATATCTTAATATATATAAACACAGTGTCTGGGGGGTTGGTGCCAGCTGACTGCCTGGCTGTCTTCCCCCACCCCCACCCCCCGGGACCATGTACAGGATAAAGCGGGTATTGATAATTAATTAATGTACGTGTAAGCCTGCAGATAATGTAAGCCTCCATTTATGAATCTGCATCAGTATTAAAGTCAAGTTTATAATTGAAGATTGAGGTCCCGGTGCTTAATTAACACTTCGGAGTTTCCTATCTTGTTTCGTAGTCCTATTATTCGACATTACCATGGCAGGGTCTCATCTCTCCAAAAGCAACCACTGTTGTTTTCCTAAAGCGGTACCAAATTATTGACCCTGGCGCAACAACGATGACCCACACTGAACCCACAACGAGGAAATGAACTCGCGACATTCCACTGAGCCAGACGCCCCGACAGATCACCCACTCTTATCTCATTGTCAGAAACCGCTTAGTCCTGTACAGGGTCGCGGTGAGCCTATCCCGGCAGACACAGGGCGCAAGGCAGGGATATACCCACGATAGGACGCCAGCCCATCACCGAGAAATGTGGGCAATTTAGTCTGCAAGGCAGTTAACCTATGCAGCAGCGTGTTTTTCGACTGTGGGAGGAAACCGGAGCGCCTGGCGAAAACCCAAGCACACACGGGGAGAGAACATGCAAACTCCACACAGAAAGACCCTCAAGCCGAGATTCGAACCTGGTACCTTCTTGCTGTGAGGTGACAGCGCTACCCACTGGGCCACCGTGCCGCCCAGATCACCACCCTGCTGGAGTTAACATTCGTACTTTTCATTAGTGTGCGTCTACTGCGTACTTCATGTATATATTATTTAAACAACCATTTAATCAGAAAACCCTTTTGATGGCAACGCATGGCTGTGGAATAACTAAATTGGATTTTAAAAAGTGCAGGTGGGCATCTGGCTGGAAGCGATGAACCATGGCCCCAGACTTTCGCACGTGCGGTAAAAATAGAATTGCCGATCGTAATCAGACAGCATATCACTTACACTTGGCCAAGCTGCCTGCAGGTCAGGCTGTGGATCAGGGATTTTAATTAAGGTAAATGAATTGCGGCAGACTGGGGGACAAGACGTCACTTTCGGTGATGGCAAAGTTAAGCAGAGGGACAGAATGTGGCGATTAGAGTAATTTCTCTCCCAAGTCCATGAACAATCACGACTAAAAGCAAATTTGAATGCTGGCCAATTGCTAATGATGTGTTTAAAGCATTTGTGTCGTGTGTAATTATGTTTGTTGTTATTGTGCTTCTGGTGGAGGAGCTGTCATTGTTGCTGACTCGCCAAGTCCTGCGGTCAGTAGATGGCAGCAGGACTTGCACTTGAATTAATTGATTGTTTGGCCTCATGCCTTGAAAGCACTCTTGAAACAAATCCAGGAAAATGGGTAGAAAAATTGCTGCTAACGTTTTCACAATGTTTTGTTCAGATCATTAAATGGAAACAGAGAACAGTGTGCAATGCTCTGCATATATATTTATTTTTGCATGTTCAATGAAGCTCGTTTTATGGAATGCAAACAGTAAATAGAAAATTGTACAACCACACACAGGTCCATTAAGCACCAGGGCCCAATGAAAACGATTGGAATTGCTAGGAAATGCAGTTGCAATGTAATTGTTTTCACTGTGTGATTTGTAATTAGAAAACATGCTACATTACCTTCATGGGTTTCAGTGCTAGGCCCAGGAATTGCATTTTGGCAAACACAGTTCAAACTGAAAGCACATACACATTATAAATGTTGGTTTTATTTATTCATCTTATTTTCCTAGGCTAAATGATTCAAAGTCAAAGTTCTAAAAGCCTCCCATTTCAACCGAGGGCAATATTAATGCTGAACAATACGTGGTACAGCCCAAAAACATATCACAGACCTATTTTAGGAATCGTTGATGTCTGATTTACGTAGAGGTCTAAAACGCATCGCAGAGCAGGACTGTGTTAATCTGGTCTAATTAATGTTTCTGCAGCCTTGAGTACAATTCATATCATCTAATGTTATTTGAGTAACTGCGTGTTCGACTTCATGACCAATTGTTCATTAAATCTCCCATCTTCCACCCCAGTCTCAGTTGACATGAAGGGCATGCAGAGAACGAGGAGCGGACGAGTAACAGGAAAATAAATGATACCAGTCAGTACAGGATGTAATACTCAGATCGTGACATCAACGCAGTGCTTTGTCGAACAACAGCAGTTATGATATATAATGAAATCCTGCAGGCTTCAATTCCACTGGACCCCTTTAGGCCGAGAAGGAGCCAAAGAAGGCCCATAAAGCAGGCAGCTACTTTATGAGTATTATGATGCTGCTACTCTGTGGTCTGTTGCTCTACATCAGCTGCCTAATTGCAAGAGAGAGCACCGACACTCCGTCCATATCGAAACCATCCTTACAAGAGTTATCGTGCCTCCCAGTCTTGCCGGGATGGCCAAAGTGAATGCGCTACTGCTTTCGCTATTAAATTGGACAGCATTACAAAAAATGCCATTTTGAGGTCATCAGTATTAACTACTATCGATCTCATGACTGACACAACATGGGGGGGGGAGGGGAGTTGAATTGTCATCAATCATGTACTTATTTGCATGAAGCAATTCACATCCAGAAGAAAACTCAAGCAATCGAGGGGATGATACTCAAAGTTCCATATCGACAAGATCAAGACCAAAGCCTCGATACGAATACTTGCTGCCACCTTACCGCCCAACAGGTTTGAGATTTTTGAAATCCACACGATCCACAACCTTTATTTTCAGTGTTGGAGCACGTGTAACGTCTCGCCGTACCCAACTGAATAGGCTGTCTTGTGAGGAGGTTGGTAGCCAACATTATAATGGCCAATTTGCACCATTGATTCACTATCACCAAAGGACATGAGCATCAATCAACAATTTGGACAAGAGGGCACGTGTTAATCAAACTATATATAGCGTTATTTTAAAGATGGTTTGCAATTCTGAGCTACATAGGCGGGAAGTGAATGTAAGTAACATTAAAACCTATCATTTTCGTTTTATTCTTATGAACAATATTCATGTAATAATCATAATTGCATTTATAGCACCCGAGGATCACAAAGCGGTGCACAGAGCTGCGGAGAGAACGGCATGTCAACAGCAACGACATTAGAGCGGAAAATCAGCAAAACAATTTTAAAAAATTGGGATTTTTTTTTATGTACACGTTGTTGCAGAACGACATACAAAGTATGATCTGACTTTCAACTGAAAATGTAACATCATCAGTGTTTATAATCCATATATTGGGAAATGGTTAAATGTAACATTTATCGTATACATTTAATAATAATTATTGCATTTCTACAGCGCCGACCACCCGAGCTTCACATTTCCAGAGAAGCCGAGATTTCATGCGTACGTTCGATGAGGTACTGTAGCTTGATTAATGGAGAGATACTGCCACTTGCTGGACGAACTGCTTTGTTTTACTAATCGCTTCTAAAATGTAAGGAATAAGCAGTGCAAAGCTTATTAGAACTGTCGGTGGTACACCTTATTTGTTATTAGGACTGAGCCTGTGCTATAGTGATTAATCAGGGCGATCAATGATTAATCTCCAAGAACACGGACAATCCCTTTATCAACTCATTTCATTTCTGCTGTGAGAAGTGTTGACCGCACTTGACCACAATTCTCAAAACTGTTCTGGCAACGCCCAATATCGTTCAGATTACAAACGTGACTGAGATTAGCCATGACATGGAATTTAATCGAAATTTCAGACTTTACAATCAATTTACTGCCACCCCAGTGGTGTAAATTAATAAGTTCATCGCTAAGCACTGACCGGCACGCTCTGGGAATGTGTACGAAATACACATTTCATTGCTGAGACTTGCTCCGATAGGACGTGCTCCGATAGAACTGCCACCGACACATTTGCCTCTTTAAAAAAGCAAGGAGCAGGTATCACAATTTGAGGGTGATGATGCAAGGCATCATGTTGTATTACAGTGACACAATGATTTGGCATGTGCTATTACTGGCTTTTTTACATAAATCACTCTCTATTATCTGCTCCAGTTATCTGTGAATGTGATTTCCATCATTCTCGAGTGACTTCTCTCATCGACACAAATGCTTGGGAAATAGGATGAATTTATGACTTCCACGAGAATAAATAAATGCAGAACATAGGGACACCAGAGAAACAGTACAGACAGTACAAATCAGACACTTACGTGTGACATGTTACACGTGGAAAAATAACATGAATCATGGAAAATCCCCATATCCAAATGTATTAGCAGACTACAGAAATGTAATATTTAGACTTTGGAATACATGTAATATTCACAGCATGGATAATCCACATCAAAGTGATGTAATTACATCCCCACATCCATACACTCGACCTAGAAATTCCCACCGAGTTCTACTTTTCATTTTCAATTCGTCATTGCTTCAGATGGATGCAACATTAGTTAATTGTATGGGTATTTTTTTGCCAGTATACATATATAAGTTTACAACAGGTTTTACCGTATCTGGCGATTATGCAGGTGTGAAGATCCCAAAACACCAAAATAGACACATTTTGCAATGCGTCCAGTTTGCAAAAGCCACACATACTAGTGGCAAAGTAGGCAAACAAGTAGCTTTGATAACCTATGCATTGTCCTTCAACTGACCGACCTTTACCTGGCAGTGTCCTCCTTTTGAGCCTATTTGCCAGTGTCAGCCGTTACTAAAAGGCAGTCAGCTCAGGACAACGCGTTAACAATGCTTTATAGCTTAGGTAAAGCTGTTAACGCTATGGGTACTTTTTTGCCAGTATACATATGTAAGATTACAACAGGTTTGACCGTATCTGGCGATTATGCAGATACGGTAAAACCAGTTGTAATCTTATATAACTTAATTGTCATTTCACATAAATGTGATTCATCTCCACGGGGCGACTGAATGGCGTTAGTCTGCACGTGCTCAGGCGTCTATTTTGCATCTTGAATCTCTTTTGTTTACCTAATAAACTTAAAATCGCACTGATGGGCGTGAAGCATCACATATTTCTCTCGAGGCCACTGTGAAGTGCATTTGTCTATCTCACGTGCGTGCAAGCAGGGTTATAAAAAAATGGAAAATGAAAGTGACAAGTTAAGTCCACTGTTATTATTTATCCTTTAGCGCATGCCCTTTTCCAGGGAGACTAAAATTATCACAGCCAAACATTTTATATAATATATACATCGATATCTGCTGCAGCTTGCTAAATGTTACAGGTTGTAAAGGTATTGATGTTGAGACCATACATATAACTGGCTGCTGAATATATGTGCCTTTAAGATTTTCTCTAATGTTATTAATGAATCTGTGGTCCTGATTTCGAATGGGATATCATTGCAGAATCTCTCATCTCATCTCATTGTCTGAAACCGCTTAGTCCTATACAGGGTCACGGTGAAGCCGGAGCCTATCCCGGCAGACACAGGGCGCAAGGCAAGGATATACCGACGATGGGACGCCAGTCCATCGCCGAGAATCATCATATGACAATGGAGACAATTCACATGATTCCTTTTTCATGAGTGGTGTTTTTTTTTTGCAACTGTATTAACAGTAAAGAATAGAAAAGAGTAGAAAATATTTTTTTACATTTCTGGCAATTATACAGGTATTCAGATCTTAAAACACCAACTGTATTAACAGTAGTTATATATGGATAGTAAACCTTTGTAAAAGGTGTCTATTAACTACTGTATGAACGGTAGTTATATATGGATAGTAAACCTTTGTAAAAGGTGTCTATTAACTAATGTATGAACAGTAGTTATATATGGCAATAGAGCGAGGCTGTAGATTATAACAGAGCCCGTGTCGGTTTGCTTGTTCTCTCCCCGCGTCTGCGCGGGCTTTTGCTCGGTTCTCTGTTTTCCTCCCAGCGTCCAAAGACATGCAGCTGCCTTATAGAAGATTAAGCGGGTGCTGAACTGAACTGAGACCCTCTCCCACGGGCTCATTTTCAATTCTCTGCCCTGTATGGAGCTCCTTAGCTCTGCGAGTGGATGATGAGTTTTATTTCCCTTGACACTATATTCCAAGTTATATGAACATCATGACCAGGTACATCTACCAAGTGCCCAATGGATTTTGTGCTGTGCAAGCATGAGCACAAAGGCGTCGCAGTGGCTGCGCGGTGAGTGGCGCTGCTGTCTCGCAGCAAGAAAGGTTCGATTCCCGGCTCGGGTGCCTTTCTGTGTGGGGTTTGCGTTATCGCTCTATCTCGCCGTGTCCACGCGGGTTATAGCTGGGTGCTCCGCTTTCCTCCCACCATCCAGGTACACGCTGCTGCCTTGGTTAATTGACCTGCCGAGTAAATTGTCACAGTGCCCTGAGATATGCTGGCATCACATCCCGGGTAAAGCCCCGATTGGCGTCCTCTGTCTGCTGGGATAGGTTCAGGCCCCCACGCGACCCTGTAGAGAATTAAGCGGTTATTGATAATGATGATGGGCATGAGTACAGTAACTCAGATGTGACCACCACACATATAACAAGTAACACGCGTGAGCCAGGCGGTGGCAGCGCAACAATACACCGTCGAATTCTTAATTAAATCAATTCTTGCAGGGTCGTTTGTGTTATCTTCTCACAAGTGGGCTTTCTCTGGGTATTATGGCTTTCACCCATACAGCACTCGGAAATGCAAATGAACGTCGCAATACAGCACTCTATAAAAAAAAGTGAGGCATTCGTGAATTATTAAATTGCATGATTTTTGCTTCTATTTATTTACATTAAGGTCAATCACCGTGAAAGATGGCACAATCATAGATTAGAATGCTTGATACGCAATTGGAGATAATGCTGTTGCCTGAAAATTCCTCAGCCTATTTTCTGTCCACAATTGATGAATTTATTGTGCCTTTGATGGAATTATGAGATATACATCGTTGATCGCATCGTAATTGCACAATTTAATGCAAACAGCTGCAATGAACTGGTTTGTTATTAGAGGTAATGGGACTCTCAAATCTTCTGCAATCCTTAAAGTGTGAATGTTGTAGATGTTCTTTTTTGTGGTTTCAGTATCTGTATGTTTCCTGTCTTGTAATCAGACTTTACTACACAGCAATGCGCCAATTGTGTGCAAATTACGCATCAGGCTTAAGTTCATTCATTCAAGGTCACCGTGGGGCCGGAGCCTATCCCGGCCAACGGAGGACGAATGCCCAGGATGTGACGCCAGTACATCACAGGGCACATGTTTTGGGACAATTTACTCAGCAGGCCAATTAACCTAGGCAGCAGCAGCAGCAGCGTGTCTTTGGACGCTTAGGCTTAAGTTGCCCATGAATAACATTTGTTTATGACCTGAAGTGGGCTAGAGGGCCCACAAGCTTGCCCAGCCATGAGTCAACAAGCATAAAAACAGTCAACTGGCGCAATTCTAAAAGGTGAACGGCAGCAATAGTTTAGCATGTATCGATGCGCCAAGTTGTGCTATACGGATTGTTAGATATATGTTTACTATCGCAGCAAACAACACCGAGTGAGCTTGCACGCTCTGGATGCAGGACTCTTGCGATACAACAAACGTTCAAACCGAACAACGCAATAAACTGTCGTTTCCCGCTATTAGTCAGCGGCTAAATTCGCCTCCAGTAACAAAATCGAAGGCGTAGTTCGTTGCTTACCTATACCGCAGCACCCTTCCACTGTGATTAAACCAACTAGGGCATTAAGAGGGGCGGCACCGTGGCCCAGTGGTTTGCGCTGTCGCATCACAGCAAGAAGGGCCCGGGTTCGAATCTCGGCTCGGGTGCCTTTCTGTGTGGAGTTTGCATGTTCTCTCCCCGTGTCCGCGTGGGTTTTCGCCGGGCA
>JAZEWT010000012.1:22357006-22374429 GCA_036362905.1 Mordacia mordax
GCTGCGTAGGTTTAATTGGCTTGCAGACTAAATTGTCCGCAGTGCCCGGTGTTGGACTGGCGTCCCATCGTGGGTATACTCCTGCCTTGCGCCCTGTGTCTGCCGGAATAGCCTCCGACTCACCGCGACCCTGTACAGGACTAAGCGGTTTCTGACAATGAGATGAAGGTCATTGGAATTGATCCCCGTGTAAATACCAACGCTCCCCCTCCCCACACACGTTACCAATCCACAACCTACTGCGAAGTGGTGTCTGATCAGACAACCCCGATGATGGATATAAGTCATCCAGCGGCGGAGTGACAAAGGTCCGTTGCGCATTACTATGGCGATTGCTTCATCTCTGCTGCGTGCCGACGGGGGCCATCGAGGGCAAGAGATGAACTGCTATTCGCCACTGAGTGGCGGTGACGCCACCGCGGCGCCTGTGCCAGGCCAGGTGCGTCTTAACGCCACGTGACGTGTCAAAGGCTCGCCGACAGGTCGCCACGGGACAGAGAGCCACTGTATTGGAGGCTGTGGGACTGGTTCGTGAGAAACACGTGACATTCGTGCCAGGTTTAGGGTCGAAGCTCACCTTGTATAATAAATAACTACCGCCAGTCCTCCTGGCTGCGTCACCTGCGTGACGAGCAACGCAGCAAGTTAAAGTTCGCTTCGCCGTGTAGGGAAATATCAGGTTGTGAGTTATTACCAGCGACAGCCGAATGCAGTTTGTTTTTCGGTGAATATGTATTTCGTGGATGTTGCTTGAATCGTTGTTGGTTATCGTTAGTGGTCAACATTGCCTTTGCCGTTTAATAAAGTCATGAAGAAAGTGTCGGTTTGGGCCGCTGTGACCTTGATGACCTTGTCGGTAAGTAGCCTCGGAGCCTTGTTCCTTAACAGTTTATCAATCAATATAAGATTTTTCTTGCACTGTATGAGCGTCAATATGCAGTGCACTTGTGCGGTTAAACTATCCCCACGACGAACACTCCGTGGCAATGCATTTGAGTATCCTAATGGCTTGGCAGAAGGGCTGTAAGCGAAAGCGCGCATGCGATGTTTAGTGTGTGCCTTATGATTGTATTACGATCGTATTCGGAACGTGATACATACTGCGAGGTGCCCGGAAGGTGGCAGTACAGCAACTCTGTTCCACGATCTGTCCGCAATTGCGGGCTCTCCAGCTCTTCAGACGCTTCTGTTTAGTCCAACATGACCAACGTTCACGTATTGTAACGCACTTGCCAAGTGAAGGACCCCTTGAGCGTCCCAGGCTCTAACGCCTGGGTATATCTGTTCCAGGCCATCGATATACAGTTATAAGTGAACGTCTCATCTCATTGTCAGAAACCGCTTAATCCTGTACAGGGGCGCGATGCGCCAGAGCCTATTCCGGCAGACACAGGGCACATGGCAGGGATATACCCACGATGGGACGCCAGTCCATCACTGGACACACTGCGGGCAATTTAGTCTGCAAGCCAATTAACTTATGCATCAGCATGTTTTTTTGGACTATGGGAGGAAACCAGAGTACCCGGCGAAAACCCACGCGGACACGGGGAGAGACCGTGCAAACTCCACACAGAAAGGCACCCGAGCCGAGATTCGAAGCCGAGATTTGAACCCGGGACCTTCTTGCTGTGATGCGACAGCGCTACCCACTGGGCCACCGCGCCGCATAAATGGCCGTGTGTAATGTTAAGATATCCGAACATCTTTACAAAGTGAATGTTAAGTCATGCGCAAATAGGTCGATATATAAAAAGCACGGATTTGTTTAAACGCGAGGAGCTTAAGGATGCGTGACTGTATGTGACATGTTGGGATTTGTGAACATCTGTAAAAATATATAGTTACCATATAACCACCCACATACATATACGCGGTGTGTGGCCAGATCGTGTCAGGGAGGATATGGAGATCCGATTTGCAATGGGAACTATATTTGTGAATACAGTGCGTGTATGCGTTCCGACATTGTCAAGTGCTGCATGCATTCCTCACTTAAGTATCATCATACCAAACACACACAATCCCAAACACACACAATCCCAAACACACACAAAGCAGTATGAGCAGGTGCACGGCATTGCAGAATGTAAATGGTTACAAAGAAGACACGTGTGACCCACGTTTTCGCTTGACAAGCCGCTGAATGGCCCCTCATGTGGAGTTCTATCTGTGCGTGAGTGAATATGCGACAAACACGGTGAGCTACCGCTGACCTCAGTGTTGTAAGCAAATCATATCGGCTATGCTGATCAACGTGTATTAGCTACGTGGTAATATCTCATCTCGCTGTCAGAAACGGCTTAGTCCTGCGCTGGGTCGAGGTGAGCCGGAGCCTATCCCGCAGACACATGGCGCAAGGCAAGGATATACCCACGATGGGACGCCAGTCTATGACCGGGCACTGCGGGCAATTTATTCTGCAAGCCAATTAACCCACGCAGCAGCATGTTTTTTGGACTGTGGGAGGAAACCGGAGTGCCCGGCGAAAACCCACGCGGACACGGGGGAGAGAACTCGCAAACTCTCACACAGAAAGCAGCACCCGAGCCGAGATTGGAAACCGGAACCTTCTTGCTGTGAGGAGGAGGCGACAGCGCTACCCACTGGGCCACCGTGCCGCCCCACGTAGTAATACATGTAGTAATACATGTGGTCTATTATCGAGATTGTGGAAAACACTGTCGAGGCAGGAAAACGATGTCTGTTTCTCATCCTGTCAGCGGGGTATCTTAAATCACCTTTCCATAGCTGCTCTGTCTGGAGAGCCGTGTCGAGTGACCCCTTCTCTGTCCTTCGCGACGTTCCAACTCCCACGCTGGAAGCATCATAAAGCGTTCGTAGGAGGGCAAAACGTTGCAAAAGAGAGAAGAAACTCTCGACACGGCTATCCTGAAAGAACAGCTGTGCAGAGCAATGCTCATACATCGAGCCATGAAAACCTACATCAGCACAGATCACGGTTGTATGCGATGCACAGTAGACAGGGCTCTGACTCGGTCTCTCTGGGGATAAACACCTCCAACAATGTACACATATGCAAGCGTTATGAATTGTAATAATAATTATATTACCGGGCGGCGCGGTGGCCCAGTGGTTAGCGCTGTCGCCTCACAGCAAGAAGGTCCCGGGTTCGAATCTCTCGGCTCGGGTGCCTTTCTGTGTGGAGTTTGCATGCTCTCCCCGTGTCCGCGTGGGTTTTCGCCGGGTACTCCGGTTTCCTCCCACAGTCCAAAAGCATGCTCCTGGATAGGTTGATTGGCTCGCAGACTAAAATTGTCCCGCAATGCCTGCGATGGACTGGCGTCCCGTCGTCGGGTGTATTCCTGCCTTACGCCCTGTGTTTCCGGGATAGGCTCCGGCTCACCATGACCCTATATAGGATTAAGCTGTTTCAGATAATGAGATGAGATGTATGAAAATTGCTCTTAAGAGCTGTTCTTTCGGTAAAGCCGTGTCGAGCATTCGTCCTCCCTCTTTCGTGACATTTCGCCTCAGACTTCGAGTCATCAGGCTGCAGAAGTCTCTTTATAGTCTCCCACAAAACTACCAAATTGCACAGAAGTGATACATTTTGGCCTTTGTGCCATTCTAAGGCAACACCCAAAAGACATAACCTCTGAGTGCTAGGTGCAATATAAATGAACAGTACTTTATTATTTTATTATACAGGGCACGTAGAACTTATGATCGCTTTAGTCTCAGTGAAGAGTGTCCCTAGACTGCTCTGGCAATCTGCCCTATACATAATCAAGAAATTATCTTCAGCAATCAAATTATGCCAATCAACAATTCACATCCTACTGCACTCATTTTCGACTGACAATGTCCCTAAGCAGCCGAGTTTGAGGTTGCTACGTATCTAGAAGCTTGCAAGTACCGTCTTCGTTTTTGAGAATTACCTGGAGGTAAAACTGACTGGAGTTGGACTGCACAAGCGAGTCAAGTAAATGTGTTTTCTCATAGCTTGCAAAGTAGCTGAAATGTGAAGATAAGATTATTCATCTCGCAGGGAGCCAGAGTCTATTCCGACCGACAGAGGGCGCAAGGCGGGGGAATACCCAGAATGTGACGCGAGTACATCGCAGAGCACACTTTTTGGGGCAATTTATTCCGCAGGCCAATTAACCTAGGCAGCAGCGTGTCTTTCAACGGTGGGAGGAAACCGGAGTTTCCATTGAAAACCCACGTGGACTGGGGGAGAACATGCAAACTCCACACAGAAAGGCACCTGAGCCAGAAACAGAACCCGGGGCCTTCTTACTGTAAGGCAACAGCGCTCCTCACTGTGCCACCATGCCGCCCAAAACCAGATAATTAAATTTATTTTTGTACTGGCGTCACATCCTCGGTATATCTCCGCATTGCGTCCTCTGTCTGCCGGGATAGGCTCTAGCCTCCCGCAAACCCTGTACGGGAATAGGCGGGTATTGATAATGATGATATGTGTTTGTGCAGTTGTTGGTGATCAGGTGGAAACTATAAACTCAACATACTTGAGAACCCTGCTGCATGAAGGTTGGTTAAATCATGGGAGTCAAACACAGAATGTAAAGAATGTAATGTTAAACATAGAGTTCTCATTGGAGAGATGCTCTATTAGGCGACTCAGTCTGCACCGTGGCTATATTACTCACAGTTGCTTCGTGTCCTCTCCCTTCAGCCACAGCGACTCCACACAGAACCGATTGTTGTCCTTCTGACTTCACGTTTGTGACATTACTTTATTTCATCACTTAACACTACTGAAGTCGATGTTCAACTTGGTTTCAGGTGACGTGGGAGGCCGCCGCGTGTCCTCCAACACAGTACCGCAAGGACCCGAACGCGTGCTGTCAGCTCTGCGGTCCAGGTACCGTTCGGCCGTGTCGGCTAACGCGTCACTGTGACGTCATCACATCTCCTGTAACCCAAAGTCGTTGCCAAAAATCCTCCCACATTGATCGCAAACACGGAATATTGTCCTGCCTGAGTAATAAAATTATCAATCTATCAGCCTCCAGTGGCTGCCAGGGGCATGTGAGCCATAAAATGTCCACATATACAAATACACCAGTTTTGCATTGCCTATACAATCGACTGTGAGCATGTATCTAGAGCTTAAATATCGATTATTAATCGATGTATTGATGCCTCGATTCAACTCGTTCGTGGCGGGTTAATCACTTGTTAATCACGCGTCGGGCAGGAACATTCAAGGCTGCTGACTGCACGGTTGATGGGGGAGCCCCCGTGTGCTCGCCTTGTGCAGAGAACTTCTACACGGACGAATACAACCACGACAATGCGTGCAGCATCTGCAGTCTCTGCCCCACAGGTACTCAGCAGCACTTCTGTCAAGCTCCTAATGTTTGTCCCTCTTTCAATGGGTGGCCACTCTCCCTCCACTTCTGCCCCACTGTTAGGAGCATCCTTCCCCGAGCCATTTACTGCTGAGTCAGTCCCTCAGTTTTAGTCCAAGATCAAAATCTTCCTCTGTCTGATCATTTCCATCTGTCGCAATATATTGATCATCACTGCAATTACTGTTCTCAGCACCCTGCTCTACTTCACATTCGCACTGCACCTCCATAGATTAAAATATCTTCCGTCATTCCCATTGATTCCCAAAAAGCTTTGTTTGAACAGGGTCTTGAGTTGTATTGTCTTGGCTCTAGAAATCCAAATGATTGTGTTTCCTATTGCTATGGGACTTTGTATTCACTGATATTGGGGTCATGATTAAAAAAAAAGTAGTCTGCATTTATTAGTTTTGGAGAACACTGGATACAAGCTTCCTCCAGTGGCTGCTGGAAGTTGGGAGCCAGGCCATCTGATAAATGACTTCCATTCTGCACGATGAAATAACAAAATAATCCACCGTCTTATTTACCCTCGGTGTGGTACAGTGCTGAGTAGCTGTACAGCGAGCCCAGTGAGGGACCGAGAGAAGAATAGAGGCACCACGCACTGCTAGCCCTTGCAGGGGTGCCAGGAACCCATCGTAACATTTGAGACCTAAATTAAACGTGCTTCTACGCACAGCATACGATGTTGTGTCCCAAGCTTAAAGAAGAACTATGAATCGATACATGGTATCGTACACTGACCGAGAGCAAGGCATTAACGATTTCCCTCTGCATGCAGATGAGGTGGTGGAACAAGCATGCACCTCGTCAACAAACAGAGTCTGCAAGTGTACCGAAGGCTATCACCGAGTCGAGCCCTCTCACGCATGCGAGCCCACAGGTACGCTCAGTGTCGAACAAAGAAAGACTTGGCATCAAAACTTCAGACCATCTTTTTCGAGGGTTATCCTTTGGACAACGTAGATTAATCTCATCCCATCTCATTGTCTGAAACCGCTTAGTCCTATACAGGGTCACGGTGAAGCTCCCGGCAGACACAGGGCGCAAGGCAAGGATATTCCGACGATGGGACGCCAGTCCATCGCCGGGCACTGCGGGGCAATTTAGCCTGCGAGCCAATCAACCTATGTAGCAGCATGCTTTTTGGACTGTGGGAGGAAACCGGAGTGCCCAGCGAAAACCCACGCGGACACGGGGAGGGCATGCAAACTCCACACAGAAAGGCACCCGAGCCGAGAGATTCGAACCCGGGACCTTCTTGCTGTGAGGCGACAGTGCTAACCACTGGGCCACCGCGCCGCCCTACGTAGATTAATTTCCGCTGAAATTGTACAAGGGGACGAGCGGGCATCAGAATCAGATTTGCTGTTGGGAGTTTTGCACAACGGCATACTTTCATTGCCGAAGAAAACATGGCGACCCAAATTTTCTTGGAGTGCAACCTCAGAGAAATTGTTATTCTGGATTACAGGGGGCTGTGTTCACCTGTATGTAGGTTGTGCACAGGCCTGTTGTTTGCCATCACACCTGCTTAAAAAACAGCAACTCTGTGTAGGGCATCCATGTATATAGGAGTCACACACACGACACAAGCACACTGCGCCTGAGGATGCCTCTAACGTGCGAGGTAAAACGTCGCAGAGGTGGAGAGAGGAAGCGATCGACGCGGCTGTCCCGTGAGAGCAGCTTTTCGGAGCAAATCGTCATGCATCGAGCCGTGAAAACCTACACCGTTACATTTTCTATTGTTATTGTTTTCCCATCTTCCATTTTATGTGAAAAGGTCAGAGCAGCGTTAGATCCCGAGCCGTACCTGAATGCGTGGAAAACAGGAATGGGAGGCAGCGCGGTTTGGTTCGCAGGAAACCGTGCTTGTTCCGTGTCTGTGCGCACACAGACGGAAAGAATAGCTACTTCATGGCGCTGGTGCTCATTGTCGTGGGCATTGCCGTGTTCGCGAGCGGTGCAGCTGCACTCTACATCTGTCGGAAGAAGAACGGGCGGTGTGCATGCGGTAAGCGTGACCTCCTGCAACTTCACGATACGTGCTTGGCAAGTGGCAAAGGTGGCTCGGGAGTCGGAGCGCTGCACTGACATCGATGAGATTGTGGGTTGCTAGATATGTTTCTAACACATTTAAAAAAAAATTATCTTTTAACTTCGGGGTTTGAGTTAAAACAAGGCTCTCACGTGCAGCGATTTCAGTACTGCTATGTTTGAGAGTGAATAATATCGGCTTGAGCATCACAACCAACAGAGCTCTGCACAGCAGGGCAGGCAGAAATGCGCTGCGGTCTTCTGGCTGAACCAGCCGTCACTGTCAGGCATAAACGTTCACGTGTGTGCTGATGCGTGTCGGCTCATGTGCCCGTCTCTTTAGGTAAGCAATCTCCAGAACCTCCTGCAAGCAACGAGGTCGAGACCGATGATCCCGAGAGAAGAGTGTTCATCAGAGGCTTCACAGACGCAGATTTAAACTTCCCCACTGAAGAGGAGAAGGACGACGTGTCCATCGCTGTGACGGAAGACAGGGTGGTACGAGAACTCCCTTCAACAGCACCAGCACTGTTTGATGTTGCACAAAGTACATTGACCCCGCGGGGAACGTGACGCTGAGTCAACACTTCACCAGCACTTGAACTGGCATGATTCGGATTGTGAGACAGAGTCGTCGAACCGCGTGGCCATGGTGATTACGATAACGATTGTATTTCTAATGATGATAAGAATCGTGGGTTCCAAACTTTTTACACCCCAAGGCCCAGTTGGGTCTCCACGGACCACTAGGTGGCGCCCGTGGCCCGCTGATGGATCACAACCCACCAGTTGAGAATGGTCGATACAGATGACAATGATGATGACGCTAACATATCTTTCTATGAATGTATACTTGTCTAAACATGTTGCCTTTCATATAAAGTCAATTATGGTTACACATTGCAACGTATGATGAGTGATTTAACATTACATCTCGCACATTTGAAAGGTAAATCCCCAGGAGCAGCGGTGGCCGCGGGACTCGAGCAAACTTATCATGTGCTGACGTGTCGTTAGTGTGGCAGCAGGGGGTGGCGACCATCACCTGTCAACCAAATGTAGCGATCTGTGGGCGGTTTAAAAACACCGCAATCCATTTTGCACTCAGTCCCTGACCCCCAGCATGGGCATCTCCACGCTACGGAGAAGCATCAGCACCCGCATCAGGGAGAAGAAGGCGGAGGAGAGCGGCACGGGCACGGTGTGGGAAGCGATGGACCGCAACATGTCGGAGCTCAGGCGGCTGATCTGCAGCGACCCCCCGTGCCTGCTCAACGAGCTGCTGAGCCGCAAGCTCATCTCGCACCAGGTGCACAGGAAGGCGGTCTCCATCAGCGACCGCACGGAGCGCTCCGAGTATCTGCTGCGTCGCTTTGTCGACGGCGGCGCGGCCGAGACTCGCACATTCATGGACGTCTTCTCCATCGCGAGGGAAAACCACGCGCGTTTCCGCGTCATGACCGCATCCGCCGGTGAGTTCGTCGGGCTGAGCGCTTCGCAGCTCATGCCGGGATGGCGCAGCAAATGTACCCACGCATAAATCCGTCGATCCGGGTAAAAATTATATAATTAAGGTGGCGATTGCTTCGGAAAAAAAGCGGCTCTTTCGCGATATCCTCGAGCATTCGAGGATGTCTCCAACGTGTGCGGCGAAACGTCGCGAAGGAGGGGGGAGGGGGGGCGCTCGACGCGGCTGTCCCGAAAGAGCAGTTTTTCGAAGCAATCATCACGCATCGAGCCGTGAAAACCTACATCACTAATATATAATATTGAGTTACACAACCCATTGCCCCCACGGCCTTCTTACACATTGGTAACATCTGCGACTCAGAAAGAACGTCCTACCTGAGGTGGTTCGAATTCCCTCCTCGGGTACGTTTCTGTGTAGAGTTCATGTCTTCTCCCCCTGTTCTGCGTGGGTTTCCTCCCCATAACTAAAAGAAAGGCTGATTCATTAAGATCAAAATGTATAGCACGTGGGTGGCACGGTGGCCCAGTGGATAGCGCTGTCGCCTCCTCACAGCAAGAAGATCCCGGGTTTCAATCTCGGCTCGGGTACCTTTCTGTGTAGAGTTTGCATGTTCTCTCCCCGTGTCCGCGTGGGTTTTCGCCGGGCACTCCGGTTTCCTCCCACAGTCCAAAAAAACACGCTGCTGCATAGGTTAATAGTCTTGCAAACTAAATTGCCCGCAGTGCCCCTGCCTTACGCCCTGTATCTGCCGGGATATGCTCCGGCTCACCGCGACCCTGTACAGGACTAAGCGGTTTCTGACTATGAGATGAAATGTATAGCACGCATCTGAGTGACTGTGTGCGCGCTATCAATCGCAGTTACACGCACAATTTCAGCAAGATTCGATACAAGCAAACTAAAACCACTGATTAGCATCAAGTTCTCTCAGTCACTCAATAATTCTCACCATTAGTCGTGAGGACTGTGTTGTGGAAGTTTTAAAAACACTCGTGACAGCGAAAGCAGCAACATTTAAACTCGGCAATAACAGCAATCGCTACAATAACTACAATGACATAACTTTGTGAAATGTGTCTATTGGTGTTAACATCTGAACACGTGTATTATTGCAAGAGAAGGTAAAAGCTGGTCTCATTTTACAGCAGAAGTAATTAAGTAAACTCAGTAGTAATACTCTTTGCATTTCTAGAGCGGGTTTTCACCCGAGGGTCGCAAAGCGCTGCACTGAGCTGTTGTGAGAACGGCAACATCAAGAGAATAACAGCCTGAGCAAATAGACCCAAGTCTCTGCGATTAGTCTGAACAACCACGGACAAAGTGACCATGTCCAAACGGCCTCTGTGCCGCTCTCGGCTGTCACAAAGCGAGTGTGACGATCAGCATCATGTAGCGAACACGGGGTGTCTCGGCTGTCACAAAGCGAGTGTGACGATCAGCATCATGTAGCGAACACGGGCTACCTCTACTACCACAGTGTCGTCTGCCAGAGGAACCGTGCAGAGCGGCGTGAGTGAAGTCCCGTCACTGTGTCACGGGCACAGTGACGGGACGATGGACAGGACATGGAGCGTACGTAAGGCGGAGTGCGGCTCGCTTGTCGCCGTGCACGGTGTCGTTGCAGTGAGGTGCTCACCCACCGTGGACACAAACTCGGCGTCCCCGAACCTGCGCGTGTCGCTCGACCAGAAGACGGTCACCTTCTCGTTGGACTCTCAGAACCTGGCGCCGCACCGCGACCGCTTCGACGGTGCGCGCACGCAAGCGCTCTGCTCGCCGAGCTTGAGCTCGGGCCGACACCGCTGGGAGGTGGACATCGAGGGCGCGTCCTTCTGCCGGGTCGGCGTGGCCTACGGGAGCGTGGCGAGACGAGGCGAAGGTCGCGGCGGCATCCTCGGCGAGAACGACGCGTCGTGGTGCGTGAGGAAGTGCGCCTCGGAGTTCAGCGCCTTCCACGCGGGGGTCGGTTCGCCCGTGTCGGTGCCCGTCCTGCTCAGGAGGGTCGTGGTCCACGTCGACTGCGAGGCGGGCATCGTGGCGTTCTACTGCGGAGACACCTTGGCGACGATACACTCGTACCGACACGAGTTCACGGAGCCCCTCCATCCGGCGTTGTACATCAACAAGCTCGGATCGGTGTCCATTTGTCAGGTGTAGTCGCAGATTGCGGGTGGTCGTGTGTGCGTCGATTGTGCAGTCTCTTAACTTCACGATCCGACGCGAGCTTTAAGAAGCCAAGCGTTGCGTTTCCATGAGAATTGTAATTGGCACTAACTGTTTGTTATTAAATGTGTTACTTGAATTTTGTGGGAAGGGGGGGGGGGCACTTTGAAAGCAAGCCTATACATAAAACGTTTACATAATTAATGTGGAACATCTGAAGTGGGTTGGCTTTGAGTTTATAACACGGCTTCCCTTTAAAAGCAGCCTCCCTTCATCCGCCTCACTGTCATCGACAACCCCTCCTGTAATCTTGACAAAACGTCGAGCTGGAAATTATGTCAACAACACAATTGCTTCAGAGTTATCAGCATCTTCATAATGAGTTGCTCAGTACAGTTTCAAATGGACGAAGCATGCGTATCTATGCTACATAAATATTAATTATGCTACCCATAGTCTGCATTTCATCCTGTGACAGTTCCCTCCGATTATCCAGGCAATCGCACGTATGCGCGGCAATTTAAAGAAAATAGTTTCTGTTCAAGAGTCAACGCTTGCCCACTCGTATTAAGATTATTTCTTGTGGCATCTGCGTGTTAAATAATATTAATACGCAGATGTCACAAGAAACCAGATTAGGAATTTAATCAGCTCACTCGAGTTACCCGTAGATATACGTTATCAGAGCGTATTGTGACATTAGCTTGTTTGTCGATATGTCGTGCTATTTATGAAGTGTAGAAGAACAATAGATTCTCAGAATTTAAATTCATGTATGGTTTCGGTCGTTTAAAGTTTACTGCTCAACTCATTGCAAAAAAATCAGTAATATATTCTAAACTATAGTTCAGCTACCTTTAAATGTCCGTTTCATGTGGATGTGTGACTATGCAATAAGTAATCAACACCAATTAAGCTCACTGCATGCATAGCCTACCGAGCACATATAAAGAATCATGTCGCGTTTGTGAGTGTGTGTGGGTGTCGTGTATGGTGTGTGGGGTGGTGGTGCAGTGGTTGGTGCGCTACACCACGAACCTGCCAGCGGCGCGCTGGTAGCGCAGTGAGTAGCGCTGAGCCTCACAGCAAGGACCCGGGTTCGAGTCCCGACTCGGGTGTCTTCTGCGTGGAGTTCGTGTGCTCTCTCTCCCCGTGCCCGCGTTGGTTTTTGCCGGGTACTCCGGTTGCATTCCACAGTCCAAAAGACACGCTGCAGTCTCGGTTAATTGGCCTGGTGAATAAATACCCCCAAAAAGGGCCCTGTGATGAACTGGCGTCACATCATTGGTCTAGCCCTGCCTTGTGCCCTCTCTCTGCCAGGATAGGCTCCGACCTCTGGCGACCTTGTGTAGGATTAGGGCACTGATAATGATCACTACGAACCTGCAACCTACATTCGATTCTTAACCACGAGTTAAATATTGAGGTGAATTGCATCGGTCTTCACCAGCCTACACTCACCATCATGGTGAAGTATAGTCAGTTAACGCCTTATGATCACCAGCATGGGAAGACCGCATCCTGTGTATTTTTGGTTCGGTCGTGTAAAAATGTGTCGTAAACCCTCATCCACCCGACACAAGTGTCACGTGAACCAGACGTGCCAAATCAGTGGCTGTGTCAGCACACACCGAAGCGTTTGCAGAGCGAATCCCACAACATTTAAACGGAAGCTTCGCTGGAGATTCTATCCGGAGTTACAAACAACTCGAGCCTCGCCTGAAAACGCATCCTCCTCCTTAAGTAGATGGAATGTCGCCGGCACAGTCACGCACGTGCTCCAATGTAATTGTTAGATAATTGCTAACTGATTGATAGCGCGCGGCAGTGTAATAAGCCGCATCTAATTAGCGAAGTGCCGTCAGATCGGATGTCCTTAACTACGTAAACGTGGGCAGTGTTGGTAATAAAGTTGGAATTTTAATGCCATTGTGATTCTAGTTACGCGTTAACAGGATTTGATCATGAAGGGTTTGTAGAAGATGTTTAGTGAACAATTCTGCGTGTAATGTTATTTTAACAATACAGTAAATTACATTTCTGCATCATCGTACATATTGGTTTGTTTCCAGACCGCACTTAGTATACCTGCCTGGTTGAAGTTATTTTGGCATTTCTCAGTCTTTATCGGTTCCCTAATTCATCTTTGCCAGTAACTGTTTGATGTAAATATAGGACTAATGTAATCCAATAAAATTGTGCCTTTCCTGACATGCGTGTTCTGAAAAACACAGGGAATTGAATTTATAATAAGTTTTTAGACGCTAGAATCTGGGTAATGTAACATTTACCGCAAGTACAATACACAATATAATATATACCGAGAAGTTTTTTTTTTCTATTAGTCACTGACCAAGTTGGTGAGTTTATTTTATCTCTAAGCATTTCATGTATAGTGTTGCTTATTGCACTGATGCATTTTAAACTGAATCAACAGGCATTATTAAGACTCCAACGTGAGTCAATAAAAGATTATTTGCTTTCAAACACATTTGGAGGTAATCATGCAGCTGACCGATTCGCGCGTGATTTTATGAAACGTGAAACGAGAGGAAAGACAATTGTCTCAATAATAAGTAAACAAGTCGGCATGGTTACTGTTTAAGAGCTATCAAAGCAAACAGGGCTGACTGATTCGTGTGTCGGACAGTATTCGTTGAATACCTGATACCACTCCGCGTTTGACGAACGCCAGAACTTCACACCTTCAGGTGCAGGCTATGCCACCGTCAGCACAAGGTCTGCACTTTGTTTACAAATGTCCTGTTCCCGCATCATTGAAAATCAACCAGGAGCCGGTCGCGCAAGCTCCATACTAGGAGACTCATTTAAATGGAGCAATGAAATAGCAAATCCATATTAGTCCTTAATCTTTAAATAAAACGTATCATAAATGCAAATGAGGCATTAAAACTGCCAAACCTGTACCAAATTGTTTAAATACTTAATCGTACAGTGGTATGGCTCAAGTTCGACATGCTCTCCTCGTTCTTTTACAAACTTTCATGAGACCAAGTTCAGCATGAACACGTTGGCTGGCTTAACTGAAAGCATGTGTGGATATAATTCCGTGTAAGTCATGGTTTTCTTTGAACAGAATCATCCTATAATACCCGTGAGGTCACGCGGGGCCCTTCTCCGCGTCGAAATGATCTGCACCAAGTATCCATCGGAGTCAACTTGTTGACCACCATACGGTGGCCACGTGTTTTGTTCACTTCATGATTCGATAATCCTGTAATAAGCAGCAATCATCATGCATCGAGCCGTGAAAACCTACATCATTACAATCCTGTAATACTTCCCGGGATATTGAATGTTCCAGTTTTTTTTCTTCTTGGGACCAGATTTGTGCTTTACAAAGGATTCCAACCCGCTACCCTAATTGCAGACAATACATATATGCCTACAAACACTTGCGCCATGGAGACAGAAATCTAGGTGTCGTTTTTGATGCCGGAATAAAAGTGTTTATTTCAACTGCTGATACTATTAAATGTGTTTGTGGTTTTCGTCCCGATTAGATTAAACATGTGTCTTGTTAACTTACCATCAGCATAAATGAAGAGCAGTGAATTAAACTCCAGGAATGATCTGCATGTGTTACAAAGTGTTTATATCAAATCGGTGTCGACACAAGCGGAATGGCGTGTGGTACTCACCTCCATTTATGCCCAAAGCCCGTACCGTAAATGTAATATTCCCATTCTGGAGGCCATTCCGTTCATAGTACAACTTCTGAGTTACCAGGGTTGCCACAAGTCAATATATTTGTTATCGTTTGAGTCGGAAGCCTTGGTCATCTTTATGACCCGAAGTCAGTGGTGAAAATTTAACGTGGCTATGATGAAGGGCCAGTCTCTCCATTATACAACCACCGTGGGACGTCTGGAAATGTTACAAATTGTCAGCCCTGGAAAGATAAACGGCTGAAATCTACCCTGACCAGAATTCATCATTAGCAATATCCGCTTAGTCCTGTACAGGATCGCAGAGGGTCTGGAGACTATCCCGGTAGAGTGGTAGACAGAGGATGCAATGCGGGGCTATAACCACGGTGTGATGCCAGTACATCGTAGGGCACTGGGGGCAATTTACTCAGCAGGCCAATTGTCCTCGCCAGTAGCGTGTCTTTAGACGGTGGGAGGAAACTGGAGTACCCGACAAACCCACGCGATGGACACGGGGAGGGGGGTGGGGGAACGAGCAATACTCGACACACATAGGCACCCGAGCCGGGAATCGAACCCGGGTGATTCTTGTTGTGAGGCGACAGCGCTACTCTCTGTGCCACCGCGCCGTCCCAGCGTTAGTCGCAAATGTTCTTTTATTCTACGTTTTAATTTTTAGTTCAACAGTGCTGTTGGCATTTTGTTATGGGACAAATCATCTATTTGTAACTCTCACAGGGTGGTAGATCACTTGATGTTAGAGAGCAGCCCAATGTTAGCATATTTCATAAATCTTATTACATAAACAGATAAAACTTGATATAGGAGTCTGGAAAACTTTACCCAGAGGTCAAGAATAGTCCATGCGCTAGGTCACGTTGTTTTGTCAACACGTTTGTTAAAGCAAAAGTCCAAAGAACAATGTGTGGTACAAGAAAGTTGTAAAACAATTGGGTCAGCAACATCATTGAGTGGAATGAGCGTAACCACAGCCAGATATTGCCACCCCATACCATATAAAATTGCACATGTTCTCAGAGATAATCACCTCGCCATTGACCTGCCACGTACACAAGCATGCATACTTCCCAAGTTAATGAGAATTCGTATTTTTTCTATGCGTTGATCTAAAGCTATATTCTCTTCTGGGTGTGGGTTGAGTTAATTAAATATTATCTCATTCGAATTTTGCACTTAATTTAAATGACTTCATATGTAAAACAGTATACTCAGTTGCATACTCTTAAGGCTAGTAGTGTAAATAAAGTGTTTATTTACAGTGCTTACAAAGAGTTTTTTGCACAATAACAATATATTTGCACAAAAAACGTTTCTAATGCATCAAAATATAACCACAAATGTAATAGTGGGGAAAAAAAACTTCCTCAAATATGTGAATTCTGAATTACAAACTCAAACATACCCAGCATTGTATATTTTGACATTGAGTTTGAATACCAAGTCTACATTCAGGATGGATGTAAAATTTAAAGCTGTAAATCTTTCACGGATAATTGCAGACATACAGAAAGATATTTCCAGCCCGTGCCCAAATAGGTTTGCAAATACTATACCTTGTACCAAGCAATCTGCACTCGCTAACATTCCTACACTGAAATCACGACAAAACGGCACAAGAGAATGTTAGAATATGGTCTCTTTACTCGGGTTTAATGACAGTTATCATGTCCAATAACAAAAACAATAAATGCCCTTGTTAAGTCAAATATGCAACTGAAAACATAAAAACCAACAAAATGTATAAATACTGGAAGTTAACACAAAAATGTGGTTCTATTTACCATTTGTGGAGTTCATTTTCCGTGTAATTTGACTGTTGTAATGGCCTGGAAAATAAAAACTTAAAAAGTAAACACAATTAAACAATAGATAAAAATAATGGTGAAAATTCACCATTTGTTTCGTCTTTAAAATACAACTTTGCCTTCATCAAAGGCAAATTTATTTAGCCTGCGTAGATTTTCACAAAAAAATCAAAGCCTTATATTCCGATAAACTTGTGGGCCCAGACAACGTAATAAGCGCAGAATAAGGACATGAGGAACCCACAGTTTCAAGTCTCCCTTGAACAGTCTTTGTCAAAACAAGTTTCCGAACACTTGGGACGAAACGTTTCTGAACAATGATTGCTAGCAGTCTAGTGGCATGTTGTGTGGCTCAGATGTATAGTATTCTTGATGTGCTCAATGCACCACAAGTGCACTTTAAACCACTTCATTACATCTTCCCAGAAGTGTCGATGCTTCTCCGCTGTACAAATACTTTCCATTTGCGTTTAATCGGTATTTGTTTGCTATAAAACATAATGCATATTTACCGCAACCATTTCTTTGTTTCTTTTCTTTTTTGTCTTGTCATTTCATTCTTTTTATTTTTATTTTTTATTTCTTTTACACAGGACGCAGACTCATGTCCTTTTATGCACGCGCTTCGCTAGCTACGTAAAGGCTTCCACGTGGATCATCATGTTTCCGCGTGCAGAGCGTCCTGGAACTTGGTGCTGGTGTAGCGCGCTTGGAAGCCTTTCTTGCCGATCGTGTCGTCCGAGTGGAAGCGGATCATGATGCTGTCTCCGGCTGAGTGCACTTCCTCCGGAGGCTGCGGTCGTGCACACGAGCAGTGTTAAGCACGGCAACAGACTGCAGAACGTGCGCCACGCGTTCATTCCATCGCCAACGTATTCAGTTGAAGAGAGGACGGACTCAGAGGGGC
>JAZEWT010000012.1:22383090-22399980 GCA_036362905.1 Mordacia mordax
TGCACTTCCTCTCCCTCGCCATGTGGCTCCCTCCGGCCACGGCCCCAACACCAGCAACGCGACTTGTCACCGTCTACATCACCGCTGCGTTGAGTCCCAATCAGTTATACATACAGTGTTATTTTAACATGGTTAAATGGGGGCGGGGTGGTCTAATTTTTAACCCACACTGTGCAACAAACACAGTAACTGGAGGCTGAATCGGAACCATCCGATGAGCAGGCACGGGGATGTGATTCAAGAAGAGTCGGCCATCTGTTCGCACAGTACTCTGGCCATCAACGTCAAGAGCCCCCTGCACCAGCTGGCCACAATTCGTGCAAGTTACTTGGTACAAAATTAGTCTTCGTCTTAGCAGCCGGCATCATGTGACGATTTTCACATCAATTTACCGTAAACACCAAGCTATACCGAGGCAATTCCAAAAATTAAGTTCCTGCTGTACTTTACTTTTTAACTCCAAAAATGGGATAGTATTACAAAGTAGGCCATAATTTAGGGTACTGACTTATCCTATATAGGATTAAGCGGTTTCAGATAATGAGATGAGAGATGAGATGAGACTTAATGTACTTCATTCAGGTGAAGGCATTTTAAAACGCACCTATTATTCAATGAAGATGTCATAAATGTGGTTACGGAAATAAACATGAGATATTCAGCCACGGTTGATCCATCACCGGATGAGGGCCTTCCCAAGCCACCTCCAGTGTCCTACGATGCAGCCCTGCAGCTGCACATTAAACGAGTTCATCTCGCTGTCTCCTGGGCAGACAACGCTCTCGCACAGACTCCAGCCATTGGCGTTGCTTGTTCATACAAAGAGAGTCTGCGCAAACCTGGGTCGCAGGTGGCAGAAATTGTCACTCAGTCGCATGACAACCTTACAATTCGAATGGTTATGAAAATTAACGCAAGGTTCACTAAAAGTATAACACTGTATAAACTGTTTCAGTGTGCCACTATACGCAGATATTGCCCCGCCATAAGCGCGAAGCCCAAAGAAGCAATGTTTATCGCAACGCACGTCTCTCTGCACTGCAGCGAGTGGTATTATACTGGCCACCGCCTTGGGCAGTGTTCTTTTGTGGAGCAAGAGTGATACAAACAATACGATCTGGCACTGTTTATTATGCTGCCTCCGGAAATCCACAAAATCTCACATTATTATAACCTCCAGCCCTCTAACAACCGAGCAGACTATTAACAGGTTTAGAATGTGTGGCCCCTCTGGATGGTTCAAACAAAATAGAAGCTCTTTTTTAGTTTGAACAGAAAATCACGTCTTCTCATGGAGATCTATGAATCCTGGCCAATATTTTGATTTGTGGTATAACATTCACGGTTGAGTAACATTATATTTATATAAGATGCTAACGTTGCATTAATTCTGGCCAGGTGGTGGTGTGACAAGAACAAAGAAATCACAAGCAGAGAGTTGAGAGTCTATAGAGAATATTAAACGTTAAAGCAAGATCACGCTAAATTAAACTCCGCACACTGCCTGGGTGACCGAGCTGAGATGACGGACATGCCACATGACAGACAGTGACTGCCCCCGTGTCGTGCCCGCTATTCAAATCGGGGAACCCAGCGGCGGTGGCTCGGAGCGCTGACACGGACATTAACTTCGACGCTCCTCCTCCAACCCACCGCTCAACATGATACGAGCCGCTGTCTCCTCCGCCCAGAGAGCCTCACAGAACCTCAACACGAAAGGTTCTGCTCGAGTTGTTTGATCCCTTATGTTTATTTCAATTCTGCGCGCGGGGACAAAAAACAGTGAGCGTACCTGGAGCAAACCCAGGCACACCGTAACGCTCGACCTCCGCACAGTTGCTAGAAACCTACTTGCTGTACTGTCTTCCGCAGGCACCACACAGTCAAATGGGTATCTCAGACAGATGTATAATGGCTCACGTCTCCATGATCCACCAGCCCTGCCTCCTACCCTCTCGAGTGTAGGCTTTCATGATTCATCGCTTCATAGGCTAACATCCTCCAGGAATCTTAATTGCACAGGCCCATTTAAATTTCAATTAACGAACAGCACTAAGTGGAGGGGGGGAGCACGTGCCTATTGGCTTTGCCAGGGGAAACCACAGATCCAAGAGCGCGTCACAACTTCGCTGTCGTCACCCGGCAGCCAAGCGACGAGCAGAATCCAAGTCGATTGAGCACGAGGGCCTCAGTGGAAGGTCACCGCGCAGCACGATATAATTGTGCTATTTTCTACCGCTGTCATCCCCCCCAAAGGTTATTTACTTTCATCCATAGCTTGAGGCTGGGATGAACCGAGGGCCTTCGAACCACCACCCATTGGGTCGGTTTGTCAGCTGGCTTAACAGATTTGTAAATGCCACGGGTACACATAATTGAGCTTTTCGGTTCACGTGTCCACAGATAATGAGTGCAAAGAGGCTCTGTGATTTGCGGCTCGGCAATTTGATACAAATGCAAGCCACAGGGCTGACAGCTATGAGTACACCCTTGGGCAATGACTTAGAATAAATCAGGGAAAATAATTAATTAATCTATTACCCAATCGATTAACGATCGAATTAATTAAGTAATTGGCAATTGCATTATTTAATTAGTTAATTGGTTCATTAATTTAATTATTAACTGGAGTTTACTTACGACTTCTAGGTACACTATTAGAGCAGATTGATTGCATGTCCTTGACTAATGTGATGGCATTATGTGTGTGTTTAGGTTCGTCATGCATAACACCAGTGCCAAAAGGGAATTACGTTCTTTGTAGATCATGTATCGATTCGTGCAGGTCAATGTCACCAATAATATTGACACGCAAAGTCACAGTGCCCCAGTATTCAAATGAGCGTCTTGATTGGCAATAATTCCTTTTCGCCAATTATGAACCATTGATTGTTTTAAAATCAACCATCCTAAGGAAGGAATCAGCATCGAGTGGCAGTATGGTGCAGTGGTAAGTTCTCACAGAAATACGGTCCTGCTCGAGGTGGTTCGGTTCCCACTTCCGTGCTTTGCCACGTGGTGTTTGTGTGTTCTCCCCACGCTCTGTGTGGGTTTCCTCCTGGTTCTCTGGTTTCCTCCCACAACCACGTGGCTGACTCACCCCCTCTACAGGTTACTTTCAAAATTTAACACGTTATAAATGGTATTTATTATTTTTACAACTTCAAAGCAACCACGGTTGTCTTCATACAAATTGTACAGCAGCACCAGGCAGTGTGCATTGTTCAGGGGAGATGTGCTGATGATGTTGATGATCGTTACCATATCACATTCAGAAACATGGTCGCCTGTGTCGAGGACGACCTCATTCGTACGAATGTGAGATGGCATCAGAGCCACGGTCGACTCAGCCTCGTCACCATCATCTATCCAGGGTCGGTGAAAATAAGATACTCAATGTTATTCCTGCACTGCGTGTGGAAAGTCAACAGTAGTCACCCTGTGGATACAAAAGTCGCCACTGCACAAATGCAGCAATACCACCACTGGCTCGACTCCGTACGGCGGCCAGCGCAAGCCGTCACGTTTGTGAGCAACGATGTTATATTTGGATCCCCAAATACCGCACGCACGCTCTCAATCGTCGTGGTTTACAAACACTGGCAAACCAAATAAATATCCTATCGTCTCTTAACCTGCCGTTTACTGCAGTGCCTCGTGAAATGTACTTTGAAGACTTTTTTTACGTGCAATGAGAAACTTTGTTGAAATGTTTTGCCAATTTGTAAAATCGATTATAAAAGACATCAACCGTCACATGCAGCCAAGTCCGTAACGCGGAACTGAATGATTCGGACACAGCCATTGAAAGTGGCTCTCTGCTCATTCGCGGTCGCACTCTGCTAAGCAGCAGCAGCAGCAGGAGCAGCCAGGAGCGTTGCTTGTCTCACCCTTGAAGAAGTTTGCCGCAAAGCCAGCCTTGTTGACCGTGCTGTCGGAAACGAACTTCATCCACAGCTTATTGCTGCTGGACTTGATGTCGTCGGGCTTCTCGTATCCACAGTAGCGGCCGATCAGCTGGCTGCTGTCGCTGTCACCGTCACGAACCTCCAGGTAATCGTAAGCGCAGTTGTCGTGCTTCTCGATCTGTGCCGGTGAGAGTTCACGCGTTCAGTGAAGCACTCTGGCCACCGCATAGTATACACAAAAATGCCACACTCCAGTCAATGGCAAAGCCTTAAAGGTTAAAGTACTTCACGTGCGACATTTGGGGCAGTAGAGTTTCGTCATAGCATAGGTGGCATACGGGATATGTTGTGAATTCACATCCCAACCAGGAATCCACTCAACCGATCACACCTCTGTGGTCGATGAATTGGGTACCACTGTGAGGTGGTACCCAGTTCAGAATTGGTACTGCGGAGATCCTCGCCCACGGCCCATGAGAACCAGTAGGTTCTCAAGGATAGGCCACTTAATTATTGCAGCCTGGTCACCAAAGGCAGCACTAAAAAAACCCATTGCATTAATATTAGTCTTGCACTTAATATCTTTATACAATAGCAATGAAATGTAATAAATATATATATATTGATTTGTCATGTGACAGGCTATCAGAACTTGTGGAAGAGTCTAAAGTCTTCTGTAAAGAGTAAAAATACCACGGTCATTTTTTTATAATTTCCGTGAAAAATCCCTGTAGTGCCATTCTCGAATACACAGCGAGTGCTGTGGTAGAATCCGTAATGGACTTTTCACTACACGTTTGTCTACAGAGACATATATCAGCCGTAGAAATGTGGAATTTCCACCACCAGCTCTGACCCACCAAGAAATTTGAGCACTTCCTTACTGCTGGTGTCGGGACCGTGTGAAGAGCATGGATTCATCTCATCTCATTGTCAGAAACCGCTTAGTCTCTGTATAGGGTTGTGGTGAGCCGGAGCCTATCCCGGCAGACATAGGGCGCAAGGCAGGATTATGCTCACGATGGGACGCCAGTCCATCACCGGGCACTGCGGGCAATTTAGTCTGCAATCCAATTAACCTACGCAGCTGCATGTTGTTTGGAATGTGGGAGGAAACCAGAGCGCCCGGCAAAACCCAAGCGGACACGGGGAGAGAACTCGCAAACTCCACACAGATAGGCACCCGAGCCGAGCTTCGAACCCGGGACCTTCTTGCTGTGAGGCGACAGCGCTACCCACTGGGTCACCGTGCCGCCTGAGCATGAATTCATGATGCTTAATTATGCACTTTAAACACGCACGCACGAGCAGAAGCGTGAAATGTGGACGGCTGCGCGGGTATAAGTGCTAAATGTGTGCTCATGTTTTACGTGCGGAGGGTGCACGGTGTCCTTCACACACGTACGAGTACAGATAATTGAGCGTGGACCATGTCATTGATCCCACGTCAATCGCAGCAAGGTCACAATGGCCAGCAAATGCAGTTTCAGATCTATAGAATGGAACATCAATATGTGCAATTGCTCAGATGTCATTGTTACCCAGACTTCAATGTAAAGAATTTTAAAAAATAAATAAAATCCAAACAAGGCACGAGTGGATTTCTTGATTCCCACTTGGAATCTTGGCAAACTATTTTTTTCAATAGCGAGGTCATCATAGTGTCTGCTTTATATATTTATTCAATGGAGGGTGATTCAATCTAAAGAACAGCCACTGCTGCCTTCCACGCTGTGGCATTTATTTGTATCTTTGCTTTACTGGGCTATGAACTCGCAAAACCTTCCGACTGCGAGACCAGCACTCGAGCCACAGGGCCACCAGTTCAAATGTCACTGCAATAATGAGACCAACAATTGCCAATCGCAAACACAATGCACCGGTTATGGCTTTAGTTTTGGCCATGTGCTTACACATACACAATAAGTAGTGGGTCACTGCCCATTGGTGGGTCTAACTAAACTCACAAATTGTTATTCTCTCAGAACAAATCCCCACACACTGGAGGGACTTAAACTGCTTTGAGAAAAGTTTGGTGTCAATTCTCTTCAGACCAACAAGATGAGATAGTACGGTTTATCCTGCGGGAATACTTGAGCCGGGTTTTGTAGCAACGCAGGTGGACGTATGCTGCTGGCCACACATTTTCGGTTTGGTTTTATGACCAGGTTGCGACGATCAAGGTAACTACGCGGGGAAACTTTTCGACCTCAGGCGTGACGGAAAGATTTAACTTATGTGGTCAGACATGCGGGCACAACACTCCGGATGGAGCCTTAAGACCATGATACACTAGGGCCATTTTAGGGCAGTAATTGCCAGCACTTGTCAGCAGTCACAGTTGTTACTATTTTTTCATTGCAAAAGAGGCTCAAACACATCTGGGATGGCAGCTTCTGTCAAACCACAGGTCACATGACTGAAGCTGTGCAGTCTGTAGACTAATATGTCATCAATCATTATGCAACGCGGTTTTATATTTTCGCAGTTGCAGCTCCATCACCCAATTGCCATAGCAATCTTCTGAATTTACTCATAGTAAATACTTTTGCCAGTGACGCTTGCCAAGCAACGACTGTGCTGGTGTACCATGACCTTCAGCTGTGTGAATCAGTCGTCATCGACACAAACTGTAAGAAGTGTTCCTGTCAAACACAGGGTCGCCCATCGGTGTGTATCTCCAAACATGCATTACCGTGCACAGCAGTGTGAGGACAGCGTCATGCCTCTCTTGAGCATCACCGCCTTACGTTGTCATTCACACGGCATGCAGATTGCTGTGAAGCATGCTCAGGAGCAAGGCATCGCAGGGACGTTTAGGGAGACGCTGGCAGTGCAACGCGGATGTCAACGCCTTCCTCAAATTGGCCCGTGTGTGAAGAAGCGGAATCGTCAATTCATCCAGTGGCCACCGAGTCGTGTCTCAAAGCTCCCTTGGCGAATTCTGCAGCACTGAGTGACGCGCGCCTGAGTGCTGCAGATATGGGCTGTCGGGGTAGACATTTAAATGGTGCGACTCGCCAATGCAGCGGATCCTGTCTACATAACGATGTATACACACACACAAGCTATGCGTTCATTACATCATTTACTTACTCCTGATTCTAAGCTTTTCATGAAGATTGAGGCATTGAATAATGAAGCTTGGATACACACCATTTACTACGTCTCCCCTGATACGCGTGCCACCAAGCATGCTCAACAGCTGTGTTAAGTAGCATGCATTGTATCTTCTCTAGCGCAGTGGTGGGTGATGCCTAAGAGCACGGGACCACGGAACGTACCTCAAATGCTTGGAAAGTGAGTCCGACTATGAAGCCCTCGGTGACACTGATCCTCCACACACACTCCTTGGAGGGCCTGTAGTCGTCAGGGTAGTTCGGAGACTGGATCTGTCCATTTTCTCTATTAACCTCTCCACCACAAATGGCTGCAGGTAGCGGGGATAACATTAGTGACTGTTGCTTCACCACAATCGCAAGACAACGCACTACATTCTCAGGCCTTGCAACAGGAACGTTCTTACTTGTTTTTAAAAGTAACACACAGTGGACTCCCTGCAAATTGCTCATGCAAAAGCCCCACTTAATCTGCAAGCGACTAAATCGATTATAATTCTTTCTCTTTTAATTAAATTAGATTTTTACCACGCCAGACTTTCCTTCATGAGACCACGATTATAACGAAGAGTGCCAGGTGAATTTCTGATGGTCCCAGGCGGTATTAACGCCGTCATTGCACAGCGAGTGGCATGTGCTGATCACTGCTCTCTGAAGGACTGTCACTAAGATGAAACCTGCAGTGATGCACAAGGGACTTAGAGCACCAATCGTGTGGGACTAGAGGGAGTCTACTGGAGCAATGTCATTACATTGCCTGTTCGTTTCTTTAGCTAGTTGTCAATTACAAATATACTTACATTGGAAAAAAAAAACTTTAAGAGTACATAAAGAAAAACACAAATTAGACCATGTGAAACAGGTCTTTAATACACGACTGTAATTAGCACTTTTTATGCCTTTATATTTTTCTATCCAACGATAAAAATGTAAATCATTGTTGCATAGACACAAAACACATTCAACACATGCTACAACACACAACGTATATCTGGCAAAGGTAGATGATTCGTAAGACATACACTGAACGTCAACCTCCGCCGATGTGAGCGATTCAAAACCAGGATGTGGGAATGATGAAACACCGCACGGGATGCTGCTCACTGTAACAGGGCTACGGAGTCGCACACAAAGTGGAAAAACATAGGGCCCCCCCCGCCGCGCTCCTTCCTCTCCAAGGCAAGATCAACTCGTCATTATTTCAGGGTTTTCTGCTGCTGAGGGCGCTGCTGGAGCTGCTCCTGCTCTCAGAACCAAACAACGCGTGGCTTCAGCCGACCGCCCATCTTCAACGAGGGGATGGATGGCTGCTGGCTGAGGAAAACCATTTAATCCTGCATGGGGGAAGGCCAGCCGGCAATAGCACTGTTTTCTCTTTTCCTCTATGTTACAAGAAAACAATCCCATTTTATTTTCTTGTTTTCGCTCGCTCAATATAAACATCTGCGAGGCTGCGTTGACAGATGGCAAGCATGTTAGATGTTCGTGACGAATGCAGTGCGTCTGTTGAAACTGCCGACAAGGTGTTCAAACATTTCACGGAACTAAGCAAATGGTCATCTTCACAACGTGAAGGAAACCCTGCCTCAGTTCTGGGCTGTATTTTTCTCCCAATACATGTCTGCTCGCGAGACGTGCATGTCACGTTATCCCTTTAAGCGTTCATAAGTTTGGTACTGGTGACTTGTGTCCTCGACAGGATGAAGTATGTCCTGAGCTTTGTGAACACGAGGAGGAGGTACGCTCTTTACCGGCTCTACACGGCCCATTAGCGCGGCGAGCAAAACTTTGTACACAGTAATGCTTACATTTATTTATAGTTATTGTGTGTTACGCAACACCTAAGTCACATTTAAGATCTACTTTGTAGAGTGCATGTGCAGCTACAGTAAAGCAAGTTTCCCTCACACCGCCGTGTCGTTAAACGGACGGCGAAATCAGTGATGATGTTTGTTGAATGGGATTCTATTAGTTGTTTAACATTCCCCAGTTATACCGATTTAAAAATAGCAATCTGCAAGCTTATTTGTACGAGTGTCCCGGGTAAATAACAGCTTAGCGCACTACGTGTATCCCAGGTATTTCCCTGCTCTGAATTCCAATGCCAGACGTGTTTTTCTCTAATTTTGCATTCATTTTGTGGCAATCCAAAAAAAATTCTATGTTTCAGGCCCAACATTGAGGCGATTCTGTCCGTAACATCAGGACAATCAGGCCACATCAAGTCGACCAGGCCACAGTAATGAGACCACACGTTGCTGATGAGGGCCATCAGAATTGAAAACTCGTTAAAGCAAATGCTTGTGTAAACGATAAGTCAATGTGCTAAATGTGTTTCTTTCTTAGAGCTACAGAACAATGTCTACAACTACCCTTATTTCACACTTATTTAGTGACAAAAGCTCTCATAGCTTGCTTTATCAGATGGACCTTGCTTGACTTTCATTACGGTACGAATCTCTGTTTAATCGCTGTGATTGAGACACACGGTGCCACCTGCTTGAGTCTACTGTACACCTCCTCTCTGGTGCCCTTTGTGAGACAGCGCTGCCGTATGGGTTATGGGTATCCTGTGGGAAAACGCGCGTGTGCTTATTTAATTATGTTCAGCATTAACTACAAGTGGTGCACGTTTAATAGATGTCGTGCCTGTGGAAATCTAGTGCAACTTAAAACATTCACTGTCGATATTTTTAGAATTAACAATTCTTGGTAGAACAGACTACATTCCATGCTACTTTAAAAGGGTAGCATTACGATATTAAATTCCTTTTAAGAGTCGCAAATAATTATTTTGATGGCATTTAAGTGCTTTTACAATGCAATATATGCGAGTGCCTTATTAAGGAGCCATTTGAAATCAAACGCAAGGCGCGTTTTAAGCCACGCATGCATCATCTACAATTCCTTCATTAAGATGTGGAGCCTCCCTTAGTGCTTGGCTACAACTCCACATGAAATACGCTCGCAACATAAAACGTACCTGCTCATATTAAAGAGGCGTATTAACAAATGGCACACCATCAAACGATGAACATACAAAGTGCACGGTGTGTAAATTGATATAAAAAAATTTCATAAAAATACTGTAACATCTGAACTCTAAATTCACACGGTGCCCCTAACGTGCATTGACTCTGCCAACAGAGCCATCGAGCATTGCATCCAGACTTAGTGCTGGCATTGCGAAGAAGGAACGCAGTGAAGCTCCCCGCTTGATTGGAAGCAGGTACCTGATGCTTGGCCACACGTGCTTGCTTCTCAAGTCGTTTTCGGTTTAATTTCTACACGAATTGTACATCCAACAGGCTGTGGGTTTTAATAAATCTCCATCAACTAGGCACTGCATGTTCTGGCGAGAGAACTGCAAAGCTTGTGAAAACAAAACATTATTTCATATTATTGGCAAATATGCTTACATCCAATCAAACCTGTCAGCAAACAAGTTTGACGTTCATAGCACTAATTAGGTCATTAGGTGGTTTTATTTGGCGAACATTGCATGTACTTTCCTGGCATGATTTTAATATTTTATACACACATGCATATGCTGTGGGTATAGTCGTGTCCATGGACAAAAATCCTCGGTTACTTATTACAGACTCCCCCAGCAGGTGCTGTTGGCAAGTCGGAGGCTAAGGCTGGCAGGGTACACAAAGGAGTTGGGTGTCCAATACCTCGGTGCTGATCCCTACCCTCTGCACTAGGCACTCACTTGAGGATTGTATAAGTTAGGACCTAAGTTAGGTGCAGATATTGTAGTTAAGTTGAATGAATTTGCCACTGGCGATGTGCCCTCCAGCCAAGGAATCAACCCATTTCCCCGGGTCCTGCACCAATCCCCGGGCCTATTCGCCGCACTTGGACGGGTTCCAGCCTGCGACGATTCTAGAGCCACACTCTACGTAGCGCTGCGCGCGGGGGCCGCCGTCGCCGGCCTCGCCGCCGCGCGTGCACCGGCGCGGGCCTCCGCGGAGCCGCGCGGCGCGGGCCTCCGCGGAGCCGCGCGGCGCCGTCGTCCGCGATACGGGCGTCGCTCGAGCGGCGCGGCGCCGGGGTCAGACTCCGTCCACCGCGGTGCCGGCCGTCCCACCTTCGTACACGGCGGAGAAGCCGCGTCCCACCCAGTTGCTGCTGCTGCGGAACTCGATCCACATCCACGAGCTGGTGGAGACGAGCGGCTCGGGCAGCTTGTCCCCGCACACGCGGCCTGCGCGAGTTGGCGCGGAGGAGAAGACACGGGACAGGCGAGGCGCAGCGTCAAGCGAGAAGCAGCGACGCGGAAACGCAAGAGCTCCGTCAGGCCGTCGCCCCTGAGAAGCTCTCGTTTGTGACCAGCGAGACACCCAGGTAGAGCAGAGATTGATTTTTTTTAAAGAGGGATTCGATGCTCAAATTAGCATCTATTGGTGGAATTTGTTGATGTTCAATGGACAAAATGGATGTGAAACTTTACCATTGAGAACGGACACATGGCAAACGCTGTTGTAAACAATTACGGCACTGTATTGTTTTCCGCTTTCATATTTCGACGATTTCCAGCTTACTTGCCCCCCCCCCCCCGGAGCTGTGCACACTTTTGATGTGGTATCTATAACATCTAAAGCGCAGCCATTTGTTTAACATTTGTAGCACCGGCATTTGCCAATGAATTTAAATGTGGGGGCCATAATACCTGCCCAGGCTGTTGGACAGGAGACCCTTTCTTTACCTGAACTGAACCAACCCAGATGTGCACCTCCACACGACCACACAGCCTGAATTCCATTGACACCAGGTCATGCCTTGACCCCAGATATGTATGCGAGGCCAAAACTGTAACCATTGCATTTGAACGCTGGGCACATTAACCCAGATTCACTTTCTTCAAAGCCAGCCCTGGGAATGGTTGAGAGATTTGCCCATAGTCTTGGCCTATGGGCAAGACTATGGGCAAATGTTCGGGAAAGAGACCGCAACCATAACTATATCTATCGTAAATTCCGTTGCCGTGGCTCCACCCGTGTAATCGGTGTGTTGGAGCCCATCTTTCGTCTGCGAATGTCGACGCGAGCACCGCTCGACCACGCGAGGAGGAGGAGGAGTGATTTTGCCGCACGCTCCCGTATCTGGGTTGAACGCCGACAGTGGACTAACCCCTGACAGTCAACATTCCAGGTCGAACGGAGACCCATGGCAACCAGGATCGCGAAGTGACCCAACAGGGTCGCCCAGCTACCCGGTGGAACTGTGGCATCACAGTAAGTAGGGCGCTAACACTGCCACCCTGACGGTGCCCACGTCGTTTCTCAAGTGGGCGTAAACTTTTGTTATGCTCGCTGGCCCACGTTCCGAACTGTGAGAGTGCCGGCCGTGTGTTAACTGGATCGCTGACCGCATACCAGAGCGGCCCCGTTATTTATGCCAATCTCTTTACATGCCTCACTTCAATTCAGGATCCAACCTCCCGAGGCGGTGCTTAATGTTGGTGGGACACACATTGTTTTTGCACGGTTTGTTTTCTCTGCACACTTTTGAAAGCAACAAAGAACGGGCATCAGACCCATACGGTGGGCGGGTAGCGGGTGAGTGGAGGGGGTGCTTGTGATGACTTCGAGCAAGGGGAAGGGGAATCGGTGCTGAAGGGCAAGCTTTGGTTTATAACAATAATTTGTAAATTCGCTCGACGCATAACCTGGTGAATAGGGGCAGCTCTGAAATGATACACATACTGAATGTTGTCTACGTAAAAAAAAATTGCCTACATTTTTATGCTGTTTATTTGACTAGATAATAATGTGCAGCCACCATCTTCGTATTGACTGCATGTGGTGGTGATGCATGCCTCGTTTATAAAACTTGGGAGGCTTGGTTGGTGAATCATGCAGGGATGAGAGCCCAGATTATCTGTGCTAGCAACAGCTCTGATGTCAATAACATATCCACCTGCTGGGCAACAGTGTTGATACTGGTGCCCTTGTGGAGGGCAGTACAACAAGCAGGTCTGTACCATGACTGTGTGAACATTCTTCGCTGTAAACTAGAGCTGTATTTGTGGGTTTTGCTGGGCACTCACGCTTCCTTCCAGATGTGAACATACTCACGAGAAATCGGCCATACATACCAGCAGGGACCCTCCTGGGTAAAGATGTTTGTAAAGTATAATTTTTCAAAAATACACTCACTCGTACCATTTAACTTGATTACTGTTGCTTCATGGTATAGTAATTCTTCTTACAGTCATGTATTTTATGAAAGAAAGAAAAAACCTTTCAAAACAAGCCCTAACCCGCACACACGTTGAGGTGATGCTAAGCAAACGTTAAATCGAATACACCGACTGAATGTTTGGTTATAAGTTCACGGTCGTGTGAATTGCTGTCGCGCCAAGAATTCTCTTCCACAATCGTTAAACGTGGCGTTTTTTAACCCTCAAACTTAAGTTGTGCTGCCCACGGCATCGAATGTCACATACAGTCTTGCTTTCAAAGTTTTTGTTATTTACATGTATCAGGCCAGTTTGACATATATAGCGATGCAATTATATTGTATTGTAAAGCACCACTGAACACAATTTGCTAAGTTCAATTAATTGGATTCATTTAAATATCTTAATTTAGTGTGCGTGGGTTTTCGCCGGGCACTCCAGTTTCCTCCCCTCTCACAGTCCAAAAAACATGCAGCTGCATACGTTAATTGGCTTGCAGACTAAATGGCCCTCAATGCCCGATGATGGACTGGCGTCCAATTGTGGGTATATCCCTGCCTTGCGCCCTGTGTCTGCCGGGATAGGCTCACCGCGACCCTGTACAAGATTAAGCGGTTTCTGACAATGGGATGAGATCAGTTTATACACGGAGCCTTCACAATTCCTACTGACTTACAGCGTGTATACTCAGTGATGTCATGACCAGTGTTTCCGGCTGAACAGATCTACGTGGGGGCCAGTGATTGTACTCCTACAACTGCCAAACAGTTTCTCTGGCGAGCAACAGCTAAATCATGACATCTGCTTTACCTGCCACAAACTGCAAATACGGTTACAATTAATGGCCTACATTGACAGCAATACACAAAAATAACGGTTACAAATGTTTTCATCGAAGCCGCCCTATTGACGGCAATAAAACAGTAGGGAAAGGATACTCGGTGTTATCAGGGCAGGGTGTGTGTGAGGACGAGCGGAGCGAGGAGCGTTTCCAGTGACTTGTCAAGGTATTGAGGCCGTCGCAGGCGGTGATGTTTTGTGCCAAGGCACTCTCTGATCAATTCCATCTGCGCGATCACACAGCTGCTGCAGCACGGCACGATCTGACCTACAAGCGCTGCCCCGTACGGTCTCCCAACATCTGGCTTGAGGTCCTCCCCTTGGTCACAGTTTGCTCTTTGCTTGGAAAATAACTGTTCCTGCAATGACCGGAGTCTACACAGCTATACTACATTCCAGGCAGCATATGACCGCACTGTAGTCAATAAATAACCGTGTCACACACGCCAGCATTCAGACACGCATCGTGTGGGCATGAGGATAGTCTCCTTAGACAAATAATCAAATATTCCACACCTAAAGGAGGAATATAAAAGCAGATATTCCTCTCAGCTGGCAATGATTGCAGGCCCTGCGAGCAGCCTGGCAACTGTCAGCTCCAAGTTCCACTTCGTCTCATACACAAGCCGCAGCGAAGTCTTGTGCTTGGCAGCGAGCGCTGTCTCGCCGAGAGGCTCCTCCACTCCTCCACGTCGCAGCGAGACGGGGCCACGAGGCGCCCAATGCCCCATCGCAGACACAACACCGACCGCGGCTGACTCGGCGACACGATGCCAGGCGACGGCCTGAGCAGCGCGCAACACGTCTGCAGCGAAAGCGCGGCTCTTGAGAGCAACTCTCACACAACTGGACGTTACCTTCGGAGGTTAGCGATGGCAAGCCTGGAAGGGGCTCAAATGCCTCTCAACACTGATGTCGCACATGGCTGTGGGGGGGGATTCGACCCAGGTGAATGGGATCATAGCACAGTGGTGCTCACCATCCCCTCTAACTCCCCCCCCGCCACACACACACACAAAGGCGTACACACACACAAAGGCGTACACACACGCGCACACACGTGTACACACGCAGGGTGTCTGGCTGCTTCACTTACATGTACTCACACAATGCGACACCGCTACACGGACGCCAACATTAGTTAACCTTGTCGTGCACGCTACTCAATAAATAAAGCTCAGCACGAGCACAAATCAGCAGCTTTTTCCAATAACCGTAATGCTGGTAACCAAACAGACTTACTGCGACTCGCGTTGCCATGCGCTGCATGTGATCCGTGATGTAACTTAGATACTTCGCGTATTGGTTGCACGTGTGACCCCTGCTCCTTGTAAGCGATGGTTGCAATTCCACACATCGGGACCCCGCAAATCAGCGTGCCTATGATGTCGACAAGGCAGGCACGTCACGGCACGTGGCACACGAGCTCCTTGCACTAAACGAATTGCAAGAAGCGAGTGAGATCTGTCCACCAATGCCGAGGGGAGAGCGTGTACGAACCCTCATCATCACGACCACACACGCACGAAGAGTCAGAGCTTAAGGGAGTAGATTCCCGGCGTATAAATGAAAAATATAGTCCACCGTAAATTCATTCACATTGCGGGTCTTTGTTCCACGTACTTCTTGCAGAGCTCAATAGCTCATTATCGTGAGAATTGCGAAGTCGTTTTTCCCTTTGTCCTTTAGCGTGCGTGATGTCATCCAGACTCCGTACGTGCGAGCGTGCAGCGAGTGAGTAGCGAGCTGGACGCTGGAGCCACGTGTTATGAATACGTGTAGCATTCAGCGAGATCGTGGAAGTTGTTAATACCTAACGTGAGGTCTTATAACAAGGCACAACGGTGAAGTTTGAGCTCTGTTTACTTACAAATCTGAATACGTGCGTGCAAATGCCTGAAAGTCAATTGGTTTGAACGAGTTCACTGAAACGTAAGACGAATGGATAACGTTTCAATATGTACGGTGGACTTAGTGAGATGATGGCTCCCACCATCAGTACGTTGTCATGATTGCGCCGATCCCACAAACCCAAGTCGCATTTGCCCAGCTCTGGATATTACCTATCCATCCATCCATGGACATTACCTCCGATTACAAATCAAATCATTTCACGTTTTACTTTGCATTTCTCCAAACGTTTTCAGGGCTCATCACGAGTAATAAAGCATGTTTCTCCAGACCTGGTTTGCAACCTCACCGAGGGCTGCATGTGGAGGATGCGGCTCACGGAAGTGTGACGCGACGGTTGCGTTTCGGCCCATGGCGCTTGATCGCCCGCGCGCGTCGATCAGTGCCCGGAGGCTGAACTTAGAGAGGACCCACTGCCTGATCTCCCCGTGAGCGTGGCACCAAGTGCTGCATCTTACCCAGCAAAGGGGCCTTTCTCCAGAATCCGTCCCTCACTTCGATGTAGTCGTACCAGCAGAGGCGGCTCTTGAACACGTCCAGTGAGGTGAAGTTCAGGGTGATCTGTCAAGAAAATGACACGTGGAGAACGCAGCAGCATTAATATCACCACGTATGACCCCACGGGCTGCTGTTGAGGTTAGCATTGCCACCCTTCACCATGGTTTTCCGTAAATCCTGTTCTTGTCAAGGGAGCTGTACTGGGAAATGTGTATATCTATTTAAACCTGCTCCTCCATCACGTGTCCTTGTTTGAACCTCAGGAGTGGCAACCCATGTAGAGGCAGAGTGCCCGACTCACAACTCGAACTCTACGAGATCAAATCCTGGTCTGGAATTAACCCATTCATCCACGTGGAGTCAACAGAATGAGCATCACTTTGTGGGATGTTCATGGCGGCTGCTCACAACAATGCCTTGATTTTGG
>JAZEWT010000012.1:22400313-22425032 GCA_036362905.1 Mordacia mordax
CACGACGAGACAGTGACCTGAGGTTACTCGCCCCAGCTATGGCACTGGCGGACCGAGTAGCGAGCGTTACAGAGCTCCAACTGGAACGCGCACCAGGGACCCCCCGATCAGGTGATAGCCATCGACTGGTCGATCCCGGGGCCTTGAAGAAGCCGAAATTCTCTACAGTGGTTGGACTTAAAACTGTGGTCGGCACGGGGCACAAATGCAAGCAATTGGAGAGAGCGTGCAGCACACGCACGGATCGTGTGCAGCAAGCACAGGAGTCACACTCAGAATGTGAGTGTTGTGCGGAGCGCACGTTTTCAAGGTTAAGTGCTGCGTCGCATTCAGAGTCTAAAAGCGATCTTTCGTGTGAAAACGTTGGAAACCCTTGAGGTACGCCGTCTCTATGGGGAATCTAGCACGGGGTGAGCCCACATTTGTATACACGACCTGGGGATGTCATCCCCAGTGGCCGCATGGCAAAGCCACGACCGTGTTGGATTATCACACACTCAGTGGGTGCCCGTTAAGTTTATTTGTTACACGGATGACACCGTATATCCAGTTGCCTGGCTACTTTACAAGGGAGTTCTGTGTAGGTAACGTCGTAAATTTCAGTATGAGACTAATAAATAAATAATACGTTTATCGCTATATACTGTAAGACATTATTTAAATCAATCAATGTTGTTTCAATCTCATGCGAAACGTCTGTGCTCTTTGCATATTAACCTTTATGACGTATGCAATTCCTATTTAACATACAAATGCTATTTAATATACCAACGTTGTTTAATGCAAATAAACACATTAACAAAACCATGAATCAAATTGATTCAAGAAAACATAATCTGCTGTCTGGCTCTCTACGCATTGTGAGCACTGCACGGCGTTTCAGATTACGTTGTGTTAAAATTGGAAAGGTTGAGAATTATTTAGTTTTGTTTGCGATGCAAATCCTGCGATTGCTCTGAGCGAGATTAATCCCGACGACTTAAAAAAAAAGAATCCATTGTCCGTGCGCGATTATCAGCGCCAAACACCTGCTGATTGTAAAACGGCATTGCACATCCTTTAACAACACCGCCAATAACACCCGCGCGTTGTGTCGCTGACATGCTCACGGCGAGCGGCTTTCAGAGCACTCGCTGATGCGGAACATCCCTTTTGTTTTGTTTCTCTGGATTCTAATATCTGAAGCCAATAAAAACCATCATTAATGGGGTTCACAATCTTCCTTGGAGAAAATGCCAGCTGAATTTTCCTGTTTAAAACCCATTGTCGAGGTACAATATTACAATAAGATCGGTGGCATTGTGCAGCTCTGCAACCCGTGTTTGGGTCGTAGCACACGTCGCCCAGTACACCATTGCACTAATCCCGAGGCAATAAAGCCTCCTAAATAAAAAAATAACTATTTCCTCATGCGTGTTCTGCGGCTGCAAAGTGCAGTGTTCCATAGGAATCTAATCCTAGGGCCTCATACTAATCCCGTATGTTGCCCAAGGTCAGCCCCACGGTAGACATTGATAAAGGGTTACTGGGCAGCCAACAAAAGGGCCAGAGAGGAGAGTAGATCTGTGGCTCGCGGTGTAAAGCACGGTCACGGAGGCCAGACGACAAGCAGGGCGGTTACAGCAGCAGCCTGGGGAAAAGACGTCTTGGTGGCTTTCGTGACTTCACAAGGCGGCCTCACATCATTTAATAAACAAGCTGCTGGACAAGCTGGCTTGCCCAGTAGGGGACGGTTAACCCCAATCACATTACCTGATGCATTACAAGCACTGGGATGAACTTTTAAAATGAGACGGTTGGCCAGTACCTTGAATTGATTGCGTGTAATAATTTTCATTACCGTGGTCCATTTAGCAATTTCCAAACGGTATTAACCTACATGCATCTGGGATCTTTCACAAAGTTCCATGTAAACGTTATTGGCTTTGCTCTCGAAATGCAGTTTTCATTTTTATAATAGACATATTTTCTCAGTTATATTGCATTTAAACAATGGACACAATTCATATGAAGCCAAGACATTTAATTTCTAACTATTTGTGAAAAAGCACATTTCAAAACATTTGCAACCTATTTTACTTAAATATAAATTTGCGGCGAAAATATTTTCAGACATATATATAAGATCTTGCAAGCTCTTGTCTGAATGTACTGAGGTCAAGTGAAAAGTATTCTTCAATTGCGATTGGTCTTTTCAAAGATAGGTCTGTATGTACCAACACTTTTAATGACTGCTGAAACAATCTGCAAAGCACATTTCAGAACGTTAACACATTGTGCTAACTCTTTGCTACATCATTAGTGGTCAACAATGAGATATTAATCAAATAAATCATTGGGTTTATAACAAAATGTGTGCTCTTTACACAACTAATTTGGACGATCCCATTGATCATGAATTGTTTCACTGTGGCACAGAGAATCATGATTAAAACCACATGAAAAAAACATGATAAATTAATTAAATGTTATTATTTTTTTTTAATATTGATTTTTACGCACAACACGCCTTGTACCCACCGATGGGGTGATTTTCCAAAATATCTGCGGGGTTACGATAATCGCCGCAGTGCAATGCAGCTCAACATGGGGCCTAAGTGCCTGAAATTTCCAGCAGCCCCGTGGAGATAAATGGTCGTGTTGTGGTCACTGGCTGTGCATGGCCCCAGGTTGGTTTGCGCTGGGGAGATAGCTACGGTGGAAAGCCACGGTCACACGGTCCTCCTACTCAACACTCCCTGTGCCGCTTCACACGCGCTCAAACGAACCAACTGTCAAGCGACGAAACTACGCTCTACAAAATGTGTGACTGCCTCTGAGAAATGCCCTTAAGAGCGGGTTTTCAGGATAGCCACATCGAGCTCTCCTCCTCCTTCCTTCACGACGTTCCGCCTTGCACGTTGGAGGCATCAGCAAGGTCGCCACGGCTATCCCAAAAGAGCGTTTCTAAACAGCAATTACCATCAAGCAATGACAGCCTACATCAACACGGCACTTCCCAACTAAAGCTGAGAGCTTTAATTGCATTGGCCCTGTTCCTCGATCGGCCTGCAATGCAGGAGCAACGGAACGCGCGTGGAGATGACGCACGCACCTTCTCGCCGGGAGTGACGGAGATCTTCCACACGCAGTGCGAGTATGAGGGATAGCCGTTGGGAAAGCCGGGGGAGGAGAAGTTCCCCACGGATTCCTGCAGCGTTTCTCCGCAGGCTGCAAAAACAACGAGAAGGAGCATCACCGCCGCGCGGGCTCAGTAAAGACGTCGCCACTCGCGCGCACCATCACAGCAAGGGTCAACCGCGACTCACAGGCGAGGCCAGTGGAGCTGCGCAAAGTGGCTGCAGCAGGTGGTGCAAAATAGATTCGTACAATTTATAATGCGTACACAGTGCACGCCTGCTCAGGGTTGAGACACGGATTAGGATACGGAGGCGAGAGGAAACCACGGGGGGGAGGGGGGGAGCCAGCCAGGTGGGGTCAGCTGGAGCCAACTCGCCAGACGCTGCTTCCTATAAATTGTGATGTTATCGGCCAATTAATTACTGAGGTTTTCTTTATACATGTGGGGAAACCCCCCAGAGAATCTGGATGAAACCCATGCAGAACGGGGGGGGGAAGACACACAACCTCTACACAGAAAGGCACCCGAGGCGGCAAGCAAACCGCCTCGGGCAGGACTCTCTCTCTGTGCGGCGCGGATGTTACCGCTGCACAGACACGCCGCCGCTCGAGTGCACCTCTTCCCAGGTGGAGGAGGCCGTTGGCTTTGGGAAGTGGAGACTTCAGACATTAAATCAAGTTAAAAACAAATCTAGTGAGCGTAAACTCGCAACGAGAAACATCAGTAACACGAGGTTTACCATCCTCTCTCTCTACATCTCTCGTCTTTAGTAAAGCGCTGACAAACAAAGTTTTCCTCTCGAGCTGCAAGCCTCTCACTGAACGATTTCATCTGAAAACTGTATATTTTTAAGCCAAACCACTAGAACTGCTACGGGGCCACTACCTCAACAACACAACCAGTCGATACTGTGCTCCACATTACTCATTTGGTACAATTCCGCGTACATGTATTCATGGTTTGGCCAAGTTTCCTCAGGCATGGCAATATACAAATCAACTCTGCTAACGTTTTCTTTATTATGGTGGATGTGCTGCCCAGAAGTTTGAGGTTCAATTCTCGGTCACTCCCGTTGAAACTTGGGGTAAGCAGACCCAAAATAAAAATGGAAATGTCGCTGAAAGATTAAGAAGAAGCCTCGCAGCCTCCGAACGATGGGGATATAATTTGCTTGTAATGGTGCACATACTATATGCAAGACTAATTCCTACCTGGTATTTCAGCAAAGTACATTTACAGCAGTCAGTTAGTATCAGTACCCGCTTAATCCTGTACAGGATCGTGGGGGGGGGGGACCGGGGCCTATCTGGGCAGATAGAGGGTGCAAGGCAGGTCTATACTCAAGATGTGACGCCAGTACATCGCAGGGCACTTTTTGGGGGCAATTTACTCAGCAGGGCCAATTAACCTAGAGAGCAGCGTGTCTTTTGATGGTGGGAGGAAACTGGAGTACCTGGCAATAAACCTATACAGACACGGGAGAACACGCAAACTCCAGACAGAAAGGCACCCGAGCAGGGAACTGAACCCAGGACATCCTTGCTGCAAGGCACCAGAGCTACTCACCGCACCACCGTACAGCCCATTTACAAGAGCAATATGTTTAAATATATAATGAATATCGTTATAAGCGAGCTATTCAAATCTGTGGGTAAATTAATGTCATGGCTCCAACGTGACTCTATGCAGCATATTATTATTATTACATGCACGTGTAAGTAAATAGCCTAAAAAATAATAATTGTGCATTTAGGTCTCGTGAAGTACAGAATGGAGTTTAACAATCGTACGCCAACTTTTTAGTTGAAAAAATGTGAAGCGTACTTAAATTAAAAATTTTCAAAGTTATTTTCATTGCCAAATATCTTCTTGGTTACCACATTTTATCAATATACTTAGTCAAAAGCGCACTTAATTTTATGATCCACTTTAGTTTAAAAGATAAAATTGTTTTCATAAATAACACATTTATTCCATAGAGCACATGCAAAAGCCTCATTATTCTGACGCTCACAAGGGATCATTTAAAAGCACATGTATGCAAAAAATATAGGAAAGAAATGTTCAACTCTGAAACACAAGGGGCCAATAAGCACCACACACGCCAGTCTGCCTGTGTCACCACACACACACTAGTCCACCTGTGTCACTATACACACCAGTCTGCCTGTCCTCACACACACACACCAGTCCGCCTGTGTCACCACAACACACACCAGTCCGCCTGTGTCACTACACACACCGGTCTGCCTGTCACTACACACACACACACACCAGTCCGCCTGTGTCACTACACACACACCAGTCCGCCTGTGTCACTACACACACCGGTCTGCCTGTCATCACACACACACACACACACCAGTCCGCCTGTGTCACCACACACACCAGTCTGCCTGTCATCACACACACACACACACCAGTCCGCCTGTGTCACCACACAGACACCAATCCGCCTGTGTCACTACACACACCAGTCTGCCTGTCATCACACACACACACCAGTCCGCTGTGTCACCACACACACACCAGTCCGCCTGTGTCACTACACACACCAGTTTGCCTGTCCTCACACACACACACACTAGTCCGCCTGTCACTACACACACACACCAGTCCACCCGTGTCACCACACACACGGGTGGACACCCGTATCACCACACACATCGTACCAGGCCACAATCATTTGTTTATCCAGGTGTGAATCCACAAGAGGTAGATGGCATGATTTGCATAAAGACCTGAAGCCACATTGGAGAGGCTCACATCTGGTTCTGACTCAATCAGCCACCCGTGGAAAAGAATGAATTCCCAGATTGTCAGAATGTTTCAGCATCACGCCAACCACCACGCCTCTGCTTACGCGGATGCAGAGGACTGCACAGGTGCACCGCGCACTTACAGTCGGATCGTTGAGAGTACAATGCATAGTCTCATCTCATCTCATTGTCTGAAACCGCTTAGTCCTATACAGGGTCACGGTGAAGCCAGAGCCTATCCGGGCAGACACAGGGCGTAAGGCAAGGATATACCGACGATGGGACGCCAGTCCATCGCCGGGCCATAAGAATGTGGAGTTTCTACCCACCATTAGCTGAAGGCAATCACTGAGTATAAACCATGTCCTATGCTCGTTTGAATTGTCAGATACTCTGACTTTTGACATCACTCACAACGTGGCAGTCATATAAACAAGCCATTATTATTACTGTTATTTGCAGCTCTTTATGAATCCACTCTGGGATGTAGGTCTGCTCAAACCGCGTCAGTCATGGGTGTCATTGGACCATACCTCACTGTACATGTTAGTGGAATTATATACATTGCACAAGGAGCACAAACGAGTGTGGTATTGTAACTCTAGAGGTCAATTCATCATCACATCGTTTATTAGACCGCATCTCAGCCACGGCATGCTGCACGTCTGTGTTTTCCCCCGAGGGCTCAAACTAAATCAATTCCAGCAGCACATTGCTGCCAGGTGATATTCAAGAAAGAAAAAGGACCCTTATGAAAGCTCCCGGTGCAGAGATGCAAAATTCATGTTGCCTATCTACTGCTTACCTCCCCACCTCACCCCTATCCCATTCCCATCTAAGAGCTTCCCCTCCCCTTTATCTGCTGACACTTGACTCCATGACCATGCTGCAATTATGAAGGCAGTGGCCCCAGGAGCGTGGGCTTGTGGGCTGCCATTGTGCAGACTTGTGCTTTCACTGGCAATTCAGTGACAAAAGCACTCACTGGCTTCCAGCACAAAATATCCAGCACTTTAAAGCCTATATGGCGAGCGCAGCCAACAATAAGCACTCTTCCAAACTGCCTTAACCTTCCAGAAAGAATGTCATCTCCATTATTTTTACCTCCCACTTGCTCGACCATAATCACCCCACAGGTATACAGTCCAAATGTTCATAGCCTGGTGATTTCAACTGAGCAGTTCACACAGTAAGCGACATGAGATGTTATCAAAGCAGGGCTGCTGTAAAGAACCTCTTCATTTCCCAATGACATGATTCCCATAATTCATTCTGCACATGTTATTGAGTCCTGTACTAGTGTTGTAGCCCAAATCCCAACATTTAGCATAATCATATTTAATTTGGAAACAAATCCCCTTTCCTTTAAGGGCTGCGCAGCCCTCGAAACGAGATGAACATGTCAGAGATCCCATCCAGCATAAATAAGACTTCAATAAAAACAAAATGAGTATAATTTCATCACTTATAGCTTCAAGTTGTGCTGTACAGGAAGCAATGGAGAGCGTTTCCCGCACAACATTCAATAATAAGCGATATTTCAAAAAAAATATTGGCCTTGTAGATCGAAGGCTGAAATAACATAATTTGGAGTTTTTTTCGTAAAATCGTCTTGAGTTTCTTTGGTAAAATCATCAGTAAGGCTGGCAACTCGCACTGAATACTTTGCATGTAACCAGAAACCATATTCTCACCATATCGTGCCCAGCTGCATCATAGAACGAAGAGTGGAAAACCCACGAACGGGTTCAAGCAATGCAATGGATCCTTGCACAGAGTGTGTGTGAGTGCCCCGATGTGAGCCTTGGCGACATCGGTGCTGCATTACTGCACTTGCTGTATGCACCAACATTAAAACGGTAATACAGTAAAACCAAAGTATCTCTTTGCACTCATATCGACATAACAAAGCACACACACACACACGACCTTGGTGATTTGCATTCTGTACGTAATCGTTACATTGGACATTTTTTTCATCAAATGTCAAACCGAAAGGCACATTCTGAATCAGATTCTGCATCTACTGGGCTAGGGCCCTGCGATTGACCAAACAACCCTGCATACAACGCACTCTCATCGGATCTTATAAAGAAAGCTGGAGTTGAGCGGGATGAGTATTTGCAATAGCGGCCTCCAGAATTTGTCAGTGGTAAATGTCGCCCTCTGATATGCGTGGGTCTTCTCTGGATACCCTAGTTTTCTGCCACATGTCAAACACTCACGAGCAGTATTGGCAAACATATTAATGCCTTAATGCCCTGTGTTTTAAAGCTCGGCGATGCCTTCCTGGGTGACTGAAGAGCATTATTTGTATTTCTCTCAGTGGCATGGCATCACAGTGGTCAGCAGTTCTCTATCGAGCACGCACGCTTTGATTGGTAGCCACAAACAGCACCAGTGATATCACCTGAACTGGGCTTGAGTTTCCAATAACCCACACTAACCAGCGTATTGAAGTATGGTCAAACAACAGGCCTTAACCCATTGCTGAATTGACAAAGGGATGGTTTTAACAGTGTCATTGTTAAGCACTAACGACAAACTATATTTGTCGTTCGTGCTTAACAAATAGGACACACTATTAATTTTCTGTGCATGAGACGTTGTTTTCATCTTGAGTGGTAGTGTTGGGGTTCAGGCCCAGAATCTTAGCGGTGCTGGCCGAGTGCCCCAGCGCATTAACCCTACGAGCCACCCAGCCATGCAGTACCTATCGCACTCGAAGTCTGATGTCTCTGGGCACTTACCCCACTAATTTCCATCAGCCCATGAGAGGTCAGATTCACGGGGAGGGGAGGTCCTGCTCAAGTGCATGTTCGCTGTCTGACATTTGTTATCTGTTATTACAAAATGTATTTAAGCGCTGGATAATGCCTGGCTCGATGCCACAAGTGCTCTACTACACTGTTGCTGTTTGGATTATAAAATAACACAAGCTGGAAGCGGTACAAGCATGGCAAGCCTGGGATTCAAGTCCACGAGCAAGCAGCTCGCTCCCTTGACCAGCACAAACAACGTGGGTGCCTAAACCAACAACGCACCCTCAACTGTTAACTTTGGCCCGATCTGTTGATGGTAAACCCAACTAAAACAATTACCATGTTTAAAGGAAACTAGTTGCATCGGGCAATGATATACATCCCAAGCACAGGTGTTACAATGTACTGAAACAGAGTAAGGTTGAGTTGAATGTATTAAGCTCAAAGTCTGGTTTTGAGCATGTTTTGCAAAGTCAGACACTAATTTGTGAAAATCATGCAAGACTACACTGATCTGATGCCCACTTCTGAAAGGAAGCAATTGATAAAAAAAATATAACAATGATGATGAAACAAACAAAAAGAGACAGTGATATATGCAATCCTACCAAACGCACGTCCTTCATCAATCACTATTGTCCACTGCTTAGCCAATCAGGGCATCATTGTCAGCTACTGACATTCATTATTAATCACAATCCAATTTTGAACGATGAGATTCTGGCACTGGCTCTCAGTGCCCAACAGAGAGCGATATCTCGCAGTGTCAACAGGAGGATACTTTCCACTGGGTATATGAATTCATATCATGAAATGTGGGCGGCACGGTGGCCCAGTGGTTAGCGCTGTCGCCTCACAGCAAGAAGGTCCCGGGTTCGAATCTCTCGGCTCGGGTGCTGCTTTCTGTGTGGAGTTTGCATGCTCTCCCCGTGTCCGCGTGGGTTTTCGCCGGGCACTCCGGTTTCCTCCCACAGTCCAAAAGCGTGCTGCTGCATAGGTTAATTGGCTCGCAGGTTAAATTGCCCCGCAGTGCCCGGCGATGGACTGGCGTCCCATCGTCGGTATATCCTTGCCTTCCGCCCTGTGTCTGCCGGGATAGGCTCTGGCTCACCGTGACCCTGTATAGGACTAAGCGGTTTCAGACAATGAGATGAGATGAGATTATGAAATGTAGCACGACTTAAAAAAAAAAACCCATGTCTGTCTAAATATAGTTAACAATTGCATTGTTGAATTGACTGCAAGGATATTCGTGGTTAGAAATTCTAGCACTGACAGTTGGAAATTTAACAGCACACTCAGGAAACCCCATCAATGTGATTTCCTGTCATGAAAGCGTTTATATTTCAATGCTTACATAACATTAACAATGCCCATTCATCTATGAACAACAACAAGGGCCTTCGATGTAAACCTCACAAACAGTTTACTCCAGTTGCATATTCTTAACCCACATTTCAAATTTCACTAGCCTCGCTCATTCACCGTGACACGGTGTAACCCAGGCACTAATTTACAGAAACCTAAAGCTAAGCTTTCAAGGAATCCATAAACGGACCGCAAAAGTGAGCTCCCTTCCAAGCGCGCTGAGCCACCATAGCGCACGCACGTTAATTCCACAACTTCTCAGCGTTTTGTTCCCACACACAAACACAGAGGCGAGGCTAAGTGTTCGTGACCACGTGGAGCCCACGTCTAAAGTTATAACCATCTCAATAATCCACCGTAAAACGTCCACATCGTCCCATTCAATAGAGTCGGTATCAGTACCCGCTTAATCCTGTGCAGGATCGTGGGGGACCGGAGCCTATGCTGGCATACAGTGGGCGCAAGGCGGGGTTATACCCAGCACGTGACGCCAGCACATCGCAGGCAATTCAATACATAATGCCAGATTTTTTTGATAAATGTATCCCTACTGTACTGTATTATCATTATATACAATCTGTGTTTTAAATGGTTTTTGCCAACTCTAACATAAAACTACATTATCTTAAATAAAATGTAGTTAAACGCAGCCTAATGTTTTTCCCAAGTCACCCATTACGGTTTTCAATCATTTAAAATTGTACTTCCTCTCCCAGGTACCCCTAAGCAATAACACTCCCCTGAGATTAGATATTGTTTAATAAAACAGAACGTAAGAGCAAATGCATCGTCGAAAACCTGGTATTATCATGACGGTAATCATTACGTAATGAGGAGAGTGTCGCCGCTTTAAAAAAAAACAACAACTTTCAAGAAGGATCTGCTTTGCATACTTGGTCAATTTATTTGTCGTATATGTGTGTATATGAAGGAAAACCGGAGTGTGTGAGGAAATTCCACGCTCGGGGTTAAACATTTAAACCTTTCATGGCCAGGATGGAGAGAGGCTTACTTGTTGCACTGTCTCCTACAGATGCCATGTCTCTGCGATCCGTGAGTGTTGTGGGCTTCTCACTCATGCGTGCATCACATATTTACATCACAAACGCATTAAGAAAAGTAACATTGGCTCTTATATTATTATACAGGCCCGGCGATGGACTGGCGTCCCGTCGTCGGGTGTATTCCTGCCTTACGCCCTGTGTTTGCGGGATAGGCTCCGGCTCACCGTGACCCTATATAGGATTAAGCGGTTTCAGATAATGAGATGAGATTATTATACAGGAATGCCTCACCGACTTTAAAAGCTCTTCTTCATGAATGTCCTGCCTTGGGACGTTTGATATACTCCACAAATGAGTGTTTGGAATATGGGATGAAACCGGAGTATCTAGAGGAAACCCACCAGTAAACAAGATACAATAACATGGCTCGGAGTTGCTTACATTTAAATTTATCGCAATTTCCATCAATGCGCCGCAGGCATTACATCACAAAACTCTGTTCAAATACCTGCTCCATTTGTATCCTCACACTATCGAACGTGATTACTCATTGAATATGTTTATTTATTACAACACATCCAGTGAGCTTGCAAGCTCTATATGTGGGATTCCTACGAAACAACAAACGTTTGAACTCACTAACGCCACAACATCATGTAACGATAAATATCTCTCTGAACAAGCGGCTCGGCTGAGCATTTCTCATACATCCCGCCGTAGAATTACATCACCGTAGTATTCACATCGAGCGTTTGTGGACGCCAGCCACCCTCTGAAGCACTGATTTTCCGTTCTCTGTCATTGTTGTTGACGTGCCGTTCTATCCGCAGCGCTTTGTGACCCTCGGGTGAAAAGCGCTCTATAAATGTAATTAGTATTATTATATAGGTTCAAAACCAGCTTAACTTTCAAGATTTGACAAGATCTAATGCGTTGAGTGCTGCTTCTACTGCAACAGTTGTGCAATGTTGTTGCATCCACCTCTATCTCGCTATCTCTCAGCTGCTTGCCCGAATGAAATTACATCAACATGGGTTTAATCATCTTCAGGGACCACATATCTTCAACTTCAACATCCCAGCTCTGACAGCAATATTCTATAATTCCTCAACATAGTTGGCAGGGATAAAAGAACCAAAAGTAAGTGATATCCATAAAGATGATGTAAGAATCTCTAGCGTCTACAAGGTTTGAGACATGCAAGGAAATTCCCTGCAGAGAAGAGCAGGGGATGTTTGGGACGATGGAGGGACGTGGGAATGACGACATGACGATCATCATGACATGCTGCGCTGGCAGAAGTTGACAGCAGCCAAGGGGAGGGGGGGGCAGGTGGAGCTCTGGCACTAGGATTGAACCAAAAAGCAAGGTCAATTACGCGTGGCCATTAACACGAAAGTTCAAGTGATAAAAGAGTAAGGAATGCACTCTTGGTTGCAATCTCTCGATTTGATAAAAGTTTAAATAAGGAAAAGTGAAGATAAACTTGACACCTCTTGACTAATGTACAACATTAAGGGGGGTGTAATAAATGGCTGAAGTGCATTATACAAAGTGTGTGTGAATGTGTGTATGTGTATGTAAATGCGTGGTTATATGTGTGTGGGTGTGTGCAAGACGTTTACATCACAGCCCAAACGCTCTACAAAAAATATCACGGCACCAAACCCAGTATATATTATGTATATATTACCGTCATCAGCCTATTGTGACAAGAACAGGGATAAACTTTTTCATATCCATGTCACTGACCCGAGCAGTTTAATTAACGCGCTGTCTTGTACGGGAGTGCACGCTGCACATTTCTGGGAATTGCTGTGGCCGGCACAATGGCTGGGTGAGACCCTTGCCTTGTCTGATTACACGCTCTGCTAACAGATGAACAACGCTGCTGACGCCTCGCCACAGCTCTCCCGCCGTGCTGTGCGAGCTGCCAGGATCGCGTCGGCACGGGGACGAACCGGATGACAGCCGGTGGGGCTGCGGGAGGTGGCCTCGTCGGCTCCGGGGAACCGGAGGGGTAGGGGGCCGGGGGGCGGTAAGGGAGCCGGGAGGGGGGGTAACGTGAATTCGGAGGCCTCCGCTAGATCCGCAAAGATCGCACGGTTCAAATTGCTCCTCTGCCTCGGCGAGAATCCGCTCTGCCCGTAGGTGGCCGAGTCAGAGTCCGCTCCTAATTATACACGACTGCACCGAGCATTAACAATTATTAAACGATGTAAACGCGCCGCGCAAATTCCACGCGAAGTAACCGCAGAATGGGGGGAAAAGCCAGCCAGGTGATCAGCCGCCGCCAACCTGCCAGACACTGCTTCCTATTTATTATGATGTCATGGGCCAATTAATGAGTGGCTTATAGTTGTGGGCAGAAACCGGAGAACTCGGGGTAAAACCACGGAGAACGGGGGCAGGACGCACATCCCACACAGAATAAACGCCCGAGGTGGGAATCGAACTGCCTCGGGCAAGACTTTTGTTTCTGTGCAGTGCAGATGTTAGCACTGCAGCAGAGACAACCTACTACTACTACCCACGACTATCATACACAAAGAAATATACATAACTTATTATTTACAATGGTGTATCGATGACTACATAACTGGTATTTGGTCATATCCAGACACATTCACAATACTATATAATAACAATAGAGTAAATAACAGCACTTTTATCAATCCACTGTCGAATAAAGGCTTTCCCTATGCTCTGTCAGCCATGGGGGGTTGTGTGACCATACTTCACCATACCGGCCAATGGTGGGTAGTAAAGTAGGGCCCTGGACATATCGGACATCAGTGGTGTTGAGATTCATGGTGGGAAATCGAACTCACGTTAGCCAGACGCACGGAGCAACGCACGAACCATTCCGCCACCGCCGCCCACACCACTGCGGGAAGCGACTTCAGTCAATAAACTCACCGCCAGTGTTCCTCCCCACGGCCAAATGAGTTTGGAGGGCTTCTCATCTCTGTTGGAAATTCCACATTCCTATAGCGTGAACCATTAACTCCGTATTGCTACCTTGGCGATAACCCGCAAAGTGGTACTCGTGTCATCAACTGTACAGGACTAGCTGGAAGTAGAAAGCTATGTAGCTCTTTTTAACAGTTGTCCAGCAGGGAGGGGTAAGCATGCTATAGGGATTTGCAAAGATTTAAAACCAATAATCAAAAGTTTTTTGTGTATTATCAAACCTACAATTGTACAACATTTCGCGGCCCATAAATGTATTCGGCCATGGCTTAATTTTACAAATCTTTTACATTTCACAACAGTGTCTACATTTCGCAAAGTTAAAATGTAGTTCTTTGTTTTTGCTAATTCGAGTCCTCACAGTCCACAGGCTCAAGACACCAAGGGCTCAGGGTCATTACCCACTGACTGCCAGAGACAGAACGCGAGACTGCTCCGGGTCAAAGAGGGCAGTCTTTTACAGAAGTATCTGCTTTCGATCGGCGAATTGTCGCTAAGAGGCTTCTTTATCATCTCCGGTGCAGCCATGTGCACAGGTGTGTGCAGAATTCGTTTGCCCTAGATAAGCATCAACCATCGGCGGCACGGTGGCCCAGTGGGTAGCGCTGTCGCCTCCTCACAGCAAGAAGATCCCAGATTCGAATCTCGGCTCGGGTGCCTTTCTGTGTGCAGTCTGCATGTTCTCCTCGTGTCCGCGTGGGTTTTCGCCGGGCACTCCGGTTTCCTCCCACAGTCCAAAAAACATGCTGCCTCATAGGTTAATTGGCTTGCAGACTAAATTGCCCGCAGTTCCCGGTGATGGAATGTCGTCCCATCGTGGGTATTACCCTGCCTTGCGCCCTGTATCTGCCGGGATAGGCTCCGGCTCACCGCGACCCTGTACAGGACTAAGCGGTTTCTGACAGTGAGATGAGACCGCAGTCACACTGCCACCAAAAACCTGCCCGACAACAGCGCCCTGTATTTACCCTTGATGTCCCTCACTCAATGCTCGACACCTACAGCTGGTGTTTCCACATTAACAGCTTATTCCAACCCTGGCTAGATTCCTTATCGCGATGAAAGCGTGTCCCGTAGAGCTGTTTTATAACAGCCACAGGTTAACGTGTAAACGTGTAAACGTGCCGTATCTCTCTACTGACCCGAGAATTGCTCAGGAGCAGCTTGGCGACTGCGAAGATTGTTTTCCGCGACTGCGAAGATTGTTTTCCTGGAAAACCGGTTTGGCAAATGTATCTCATCTCATTGTCAAAAACTGCTTAGTCCTATACAGGGTCACGGTGAGCCGGAGCCTATCCCGGCAGACACAGGGCGCAAGGCAGGGATACACCCACGATGGGACGCCAGTCCATCACTAGGCACTGCGGGCAATTTAGCCTGCGAGCCAATTAACCTATGCAGCAGCATGTTTTTTTGGACTGTGGGAGGAAACCGGAGTGCCCGGCAAGAACCCACGCGGACACGGGGAGAGAACATGCAAACTCCCACACAGAAAGGTACCCGAGCCGAGATTCGAACCCGGGACCTTCTTGCTGTGAGGAGGCGACAGCGCTACCCACTGGGCCACCGCGCCGCCCGGCAAACGCATCACCTCAGGTAAATCCGCGCAAACGGAACGACGCGAAGACACCGTTGGAAGGATCTCTGGATCTCTTCAGTCAGTATCAGTAACCACTTAATAATCCTGTACAGGGCCGGAGCCTATCTCGGCAGACATAGGGCCCAATGCAGAGCCATACCCAGGCTGTGACGCCAGCATATCTCAGGGCAGTTTTTGGAGGCAATTTATTCACGCGGCCAATTAACCCAAGCAGCCGCGTGTATTTGGACGGTGGGAGGAAACCGGAATACTCAGCAATAAAAAAACCGCAGACAGCGGGAGCAGGGAGAACTCGCAAATTACACACAGAAAGCCACCCGAGCTGGGGACCGAACCCGGGACCTTCTTGCTGTGAGGCAACAGCGCTACTCACTGGGCCACCACCGCGCCGCCCGGGAAGGGTCTCCTGTGCAGTTGAACCTCGATTTAACGGGGGTGTGCCTGGAAGTCCGTTAAATCGCGATGTTCATATGGCAACCTTATATACAGGGTAATGACAATGTCATATAACAACCTGTATATTGAGAACACCATTAGCCAGAGTAATACATGTATATAAGTTCTGCAATAAAAACACCGAAAAACACTTATTCTATTATTTCCAATGCAGACCAGTGTCTCGGAAGTAGCGGACAATGTCTGTTGCTTGCAGAGTCCATTGAACAGAGGTGTCCGTTACATCGAGACATTATCGTCTCTGTATAACATTATAGCTGTTCTGCTGCCTCTTAGCTGATGTAAGACAATTCGGTTCAGGCGTATGAATATGTTGACATTATGTTTCACTTCATATTCCGTGCGTTGACCACCAACACAATGTTTCCACGATCTCACCGCACGTTGACACAACCCACGCTGTTCACAAAGAGCGCGGCGCTGGCAATTACGTTAATGCGGACATTGTGCAAAAGGGATCGATTTACGGGAAGGGGAAATAAAAGTGCCGCAAACCTCCCCCCGCGCGTCACATCTCGTCAAAGTGGCGTCACGGACGACTGCCAGCAAACGTGTCCCGGCCCGTTGTTCTGCCACCGACTGCCGAACGGTGAGGAGCTGTGTAGCTGCCCGGGGGACTCCGGTTACGCCAAGTGCTCAGCACGATGACGCACTCATGTCATTGTCAGAAAAGCGCTGAGTCCTGTACAGGGTCGCGGTGAGCCGGAGCCTATCCCGGCAGACGCAGGGCGCAAGGCAGGGAAATACCCACGATGGGACGCCAGCCCATCACCGGGCACTGCGGGCAATTTAGTCTGCAAGCCAAATAAGCTGTGCAGCAGCATGTTGTTTGGAATGTGGGAGGAAACCGGAGTGCCCGACGAAAAACCCACGCGGACACGGGGAGAGAACTCGCAAACTCCACACAGAAAGGCACCCGAGCCGAGATTCGAACCGGGGACCTTCTTGCTGTGAGGAGGAGGCGACAGCGCTACCCACTGGGGCCGCCGTGCCGCCCTAACGCCGCGCTGCTTTCTTAAAACATTGACGTTCATGTGGCGCGGAGACGCGCGCGCGCACGCACGCAGCCATCTGGGACATAAACTTGGAAAGTTAAGACTGGGATAAATCAAATGTGGTGGAATGCTGTAATACCCTGGCGAACTCGATCACTGGGAAAACAATTGTGTGTGTGTGTGTGTGAATGAAGATGTCCCATATGAGCAGCAGTCATAACATTCTGAGATTGTGAAAATGTACGGATCCAATGTTGGTGTTGTTTCAAATGGCAAGCTTATGCCGACAGGAGAATGAAGGTCATGATGTTGCAGGTGACCGAAATGATATATTAAGCACTGTCCCGAAACAACCGGCTGTAAACAGTAAGTATATACTGTAGGCTGCGCTCAACCTGCGTACTGGATGAGCTTCATTGATTTCGATGGATATTCATTATTGTATTATTTTAATCTATTCTCATGTTGTTGTTAACATACCATTCGATCCGCAACTCTGCAGTGCTTTGTGACCCTCGGGTGAAAGGCTCTATAGAAATACTAAACATTCTTACTATTATTAAATGCAAAAAGTTCCATTATTACCACATGTTCGGTATAGTTACAAACTAAAGTTCACGTGTACCCATGTTCAAATAAGATGCTCAGTTCCACAAGTATGCTGGAGCCGGTGGTGGAAATTCCACGTTTATATGACGGCAGGAGCCAAACTGGCAAAAATACAAGTGCGACTGACTTCCCACTGAATTTTTACAGATTTTAGGAACTCTATGAGGCTGAGTGGTGACGAATTCCAAATAGAAACTGTGCCAGACCACCACTGGGCCGCATACCATGCGGTAACGCCACTAGGTTCAGTTTATCTGCAACTGTTTAGACAAAGTGAGAAATGCTTTGAAAGCAAAGGGAATGAATGAGGCAGGCGGACATTGTCCATCAGGAGATATCACGGGTAGAATCAAAGCAGAACATACAAGCAACTCAGGACCGTGGAACATGTCGAGGTTCAAATGTGTACGCCATGGCTGAATACAGTATGTGTTATACATAAACAATGCAATTGTACATAATGCAAGAATACAGATAAACTGTAATCACATCTGAAGACGCTTTACAAAACACAGTGTGAGGAGGAGATGTATTGTTCAAGAGATATACAACTTCTGGGGAAGAAAATCAGGGAGGAAGGCTGCAAATCAGACAGGCAATGAGGCTGCGGGTGGGGGTAACGACTTGGGTTTCAAGTGTGGTCGTAGGGAAACGCACTTTGTTGCAGGCAGAGGCGCATAGGAAAATCTTGAACGCGCACTTGAACGGGAGTAGTGAATGGGAGCTTCAGTCGCCGGAGAAACACCAGACTCAATCTAATAGATGACTAAGCTAGTGACTGTTTCCTGGTTACGTTATAATTGTTTGAGTTCAGTGTCGGTAGCCGCTTAATCATGCACAGTGGTTCAAACACACAGCTTAAAGGTTTTCCCAGTTGGAAATCAACTCAGCCCTAAATCCCACTGGGCTCAATGATTTAAGTGCCACTTTGTGGGTGGTCGATAGCTGATGTCCTATTGAGAGGCTGGCCCCTAGCATAAGAATGTGGAATTTACACTATTGGCTCAATGCCATCAGAAAATATGTTCTCAAACTCCAAAAACATCTGATTTGTTTTTATGAACACGTATCTTATTAGTTACACATTTAAACGGATTTGTTTATTATCGTTATTTTTAAGTAACGCTTATCCACACTAGTAATGTAATTGTTTACGACACTGATGGCACGCATTGAAAGAGAAGGGCATTTCTATGTTACATTCTAATAACTAACATTACGGGCAATTAGGGTGCCTCTTCTAATAACCATGTACATTTACTGGAAACGCACAGCTTAACAGCGATGATCATTCGTGTTATATCATTACCCACAATGTGTTTAGCCAATTCATTATTCGGCTTGTATGTGTAGACAGTCACGGTGCCTGGGGGAAACCCCACACAAAGGAGGGAAACACACAAAGTCTTACGAACAGGTCGCAAATCTACTTGCTGTACTGCCTCAACACAGCTCTTTTCCACGGTGGTGGAACTGTCATGCGTGTCACGGTTCTAACGTTTCATTATGCTCTAGCAGCTGCGCTAGTTCACACGTGTGCACCTCACGTCACTCCGGACGTTAATCATAACAATTGCACTTCGAAAGCGCTTTTTACCCAAGGGTCACAGCGCGCTGCACAGAGCTGTGGACAGAACGGCATGTCAGCAACAACAGCCACATATGAACGGCAAATCAACAACCGCTGTGGAAGGGGCTAAGCATTTACGATGCCAACGATTGTCCCTCAATGTTTATCATCAATGAAATACCAAAACAGCTCAAGGCCCCTGCGGGCTACCACACTGACCGCAAATTTGTTTTTGTTTTTTAATCACGATAACAATTAAAAACTCTCTCGCACGTAGTCCGCACCCTGGGAAAATAAAGCAACGCGAGTGTCGTGGAAACTAAGATGCTGACTGTTTATGACGAGCAAGACAATTTGCTTCTCCATTTAGCAAACGCTTCAAACGCCACGGAGCCACATGGGAGGAGGAGTGTTGTTGCTGCTCCCCCGGGTGCTGACCCCCGCATTAAATCGGATTCAATCATAGCGGAGAAAACGCAGCTGTATTGCAACATTCGTCAGCTATTAAACTCCGGCTCCGCTCACTGCCAACTGCTTTAATGTTCACTATGAACGTTTTAAATGGTAACGAGAGTGTACGTCGCACTGGAACTCGCGACTTTGTGTTTCGTGGAAGCGAAGCGGCGTTGGGTGAAAGCACGAACAGAGAGATTGCGATGTTGGACGTGAAGCGAACGCTGACACTAAGAGATGTGTCTTCGCTAAATACACGAGGCTAATGAGACGCGCAAAACAGCTGGTGATGCCATAAAGACGCGATAGCATTCCACCAAGAACAAACAGCAACGCACATTGCCGGTCTTCTCGCCAAGCTATTAAGTTTGTTGGAACAGGAAATGCATCTTCACATACGTGAATATCCTTACGGAATGCGGCGCTGAGATTGTTAATGATCGTACGCGGTCATGAGCGTGGTGATGATGATGATGTGACACACACACATTGACAAATAAACCAGATTGGTGGCTCTGTGTTCACAGCATTCAACCCTCAATCGGAAGGCTAAACGGAAAAATCCTGAACTGAGTCAACTCAGTTCATCATCTCTCCAGAGTTATTACACTCAGAACGACTGTGGTTATGCAGCAGCAGTCACCCCTCTGGGGCTGGACTCTGCCATGGGAATAGTAACTTTCCAGCACCATGGAGTGACTTTGGCAACGTTCCATTATGGCATGTATTCTCTCCAGCAGCCACCACTGCAGTCGTATGCTGAGATTTACGAGCTGTTTTTCCAGAGGCTTCCTGATTACAGCTGTGATTGTTTAGGGCTGCTGCCACGTTGACATTGATTAGCCAATGATCCCGAGGTTACTTCCACAAAAGCACTTGCGTACAACGATGGCTATCGAGGATGTTAAGGCCATTCATAACTTCACGGGGTTGTAAACGTGTGTACGTATTTTAAAATTATACCGACACTGCTGGTACAGACTTTGCGCACACGTCCACGTTCACAGCAATCCTAGATGTTCTCTGCGATATGTCAAAGTAAATCCTAGCGGTCATACATAGGGTCAATAGGTCAAAGGGTCTCCAAAGGTAAATAAACATTGGGTGGTAATCATCGACGTTAATGGCTCTGGACCAGCAGTGGAAATGCTACTTGCCTATGGCAGATGGAAGTCCCTCCTTAAAAGAACACGTGCCAACATCGCAGCGCTTTGTGACCCTCGGGTGAAAGGCGCTATAAAAATGCAATTATTATTATTATTCACATCCCCACAATGTTACTCCTGTCATCAGCCCGAGAGAAATGACCGTGAACCCCACACCCCCCGTCTAACCTACATCTGACGGATTTGATCATTTTCTGACAAACGATGGGCCCAGTTGACCTCCAGGCAGCCGAAACTTTAAACTTTATAACTGTCCGATGATAAAAACACGCTCCTCTCCAGAGCACCTGGCAGCTGGACATACACAGCGACTATTCTACAGCCTGCGGAGGCTCGTGTGCATTCATATACCAACAACTTATATCCATATATCTGTACATGCAAGTTGTAAAACGCTAGCACATTATCCATAGGGAGCAGAGAGAGAACTGCACAAGGAGAGCCTCATGCTTTCACAATCAAGAGCACTTTCCCAGGACGTCACTCACATGGCTCCCAGAATTATTATTATTATTTATTAATTATGATTGTTTTGCAGATGCTCTTATCCAGGGTGACTTTCATCACACGCATGCATATTTTTGTTCAGTAACGAATACAAAACACATGAATAGAGAAAATCGATACGACCGGTTGCCCAACATTGCAAAGTGATGTCAGATCTATCAGTAATGATCGCTCAGATGTGTCTTGAGTAGTTTCCGAACTGAGGGCGAGTCGACCGTGGTCCTCATTTCTACAGCGATGTCATTCCACCGCCATGGGGCTAGACTCTTGAATCGGCGAGCCTTAGAACGTGGGAGCGCAAAAGTGCGGTGCGACCAGACGACCAGATGTCGCCACTATAAAAAACCCACTCCTTCTTGCCTCAGCCTTTCTCTCCGGAGTCCATTTAGAAGACGTGCAGCCTCAAACAATAGATGATCGCATATTGTCACATGACTGGGGCCCCGTTTGTTTATGATGCCCGTATCCAGCACTTTGTGACCCTCGGGTTAGAGGCATCTTCAGGCGCCTGAAGATGCCTCTAATGTGCGAGGCGAAACGTCGCGAGGTGGAGAGAGGGAGCGATCGACGCGGCTGTCCCGAGAGAGCAGCTTTTCGAAGCAAATCATCATGCATCGAGCCGTGAAAACCTACATCATTGCTATAACTTATTTTGGGTTTTTTTTTTTATATACACATCGTTGCAGACCAACGTGTAAAATATGATCAGACTTTCAACTCTAATTTTAAAATGCAAAATTATTAAATATATGAATTACAATACATATATCGGGAAATGGTTTAATGTAACATTTATCGTATAATAATAATAATTGCATTTCTAGAGCGCTTATCACCCAAGGCAATTACGATGATGACGATGATGATGCCAGGGCAGATTTTTCACAAAGCGCTTCGACAAAACTGTGAACACAGTTCAATCGTTGTCTTGAATGTGAAACAAATGAATCATCACTATTTTGTAAAACAATATTGTTTAAATTATTGGAACGAAACTAAGAAACACAATCCACCAACAGCATTTAACAAAAGCTTTGGGGAACCTTCAAGAAACAGTTTATGGAACAACAACGTTTGACTACCTTATTGGCTTTTGCACCAGTTTGTCAAAGTCCAAGAAATGTTTTACGGAAGGGCTGGAGGATATTTTTTAAACAAAACGACCAAGCCAATCCATCAACAGCAAAACCGAGCTTATCCGGCGGTTAATTCCACGGGAAGTTCGCCCAATCCGGGTAACGAGTGACGGGCACGGGAGATGAGGACACAGAGAGAGAGGAATCGCACCGCATGCACTCAGAACATTGTCAACTCCTGCACCACGAGCAGCTGTGAGCGAAGAGCAAGGTTCGCTATCTGTCACTGGCTACCACTACCGTAGTCTATGTGTGACGGTTGATGATGATCATCACGCTGGATGTCAAACGTTACCATGTTTGGTCTGAGAAACAAACGACGTTGATGACTGCTTCGAAAAGATGCACTGAGGATGCCTGCGCACTGAGGATGCCTCCGACGTGTGTGGCGAAATGTCGCGACGGGGAGAGAGGGGGAGCGATCGACGCGGCTGTCCCGAGAGAGCAGCTGTTCGAGGCAATCATCATGCATCGAGCCGTGAAAACCTGCATCATTACATACGAGCGAGATTGTCACCATCAGCCATGGTCGATCCCCAAGCTGCCATGGCCTCTCTGTTTCCTATAATAATAATAATAATTGCATTTATACAGCGGTTTTCACCCGAGGGTCACAAAGCGCTGTTGTAACAATCCTCGGAAAACACCTGCACTGATTGCACTGCTGCACCTTCTCAGGAGATGTCCGCATGGAAACAGCGCAAACTAGAACTGCCTGCATCCCTACAGAACTACACGGTAATAATGCTACATGTAACCATTCATTGGTAAAATCGATTACCAGCACGCGTATTAAATCATGCAAGTCAGAAATCAACTGTTTAAAATGTAGCCGATTTATATGCCAATTAAAATGCAAATGAGACAGTCAAAATGAGAAAATCTGTTCTTAATTTAAATCTTGACAATGTAACACATTCTTAAAGGCAAGGGATGGCAAACGTCACTCTTAAGAATACAATGTGTACATTGTGATGCGTGTGGATTTACGAAACATTTAAGATTCAATTCCCAAGACAGCCATGATCGTTTTGGCCCATGCTCATTTTACCATTCAAGAAATTATGGGCAACATCTCATTTGCCTCAAAACATTTCAGGCACCCCAACTGAAAATGTTGCTGATTTTCCGTTCTCTGTCGTTGTTGGCATGTGCTCCGCAGCCCTGTGCAGCGCTGTGTAACCCTCGGGTGAAAAGCGCTCTATAAATGCAATTATTATTATTAAGCAAATGGATAATTTAGAATTACATATCGCAACAATTTCTCCAACCGCAAAACCTTGACAGCCAAGAAACTCAGCGAAGCCTTCCTGGGAATGAGCACCACGATAATATTTGTAAAAAAGGAAGCGGCTTTACCCATTTCTCCGGCAATAATAGTGTTAAGTTCTTACAAAACACGACAGACACTTTTGTTTGCAGTTTGCGAGTTCTCTCCCCATGTCCACGTGGGTTATCGCCGGGCACTCCGGTTTCCTCCCACAATCCAAAAAACACAATGCTGCATAGGTTAACTGGCTTGCAGACTAAATTACCCGCAGTGCCCGGTGATGGACTGGCGTCCCATCATGGGGTATATCCCTGCCTTGTGCACTGTGTCTGCCGGGATAGGCGTCGGCTCACCGCGACCCTGTACAGGACTAAGCGGTTTCTGACAATGAGATGAAATTTTTAAACTCTGCAGGCATCCTTCTCCGTGCCTACCCATTCCTTCGCTGGGTCGTTATCATTCCAATAACATAGATTCCTTCTGATTACCTTTTTGTACGCCATTGTGATGACATCGGCGTCGAACTCTGCTGCGGTACACATCGCAATTATAGACACATTTTGTTGCGTAGTTTGAAATAATGCTTCATTTCTCTTAGGGAACTTATTTTTCAGAGCGTCTAGTGAAATTGCCAAATTGTTACTTGGTGCGGTTGAAACATTTTGTAACCTTGGTAAGAAAAATAAGGAAAAATCTCTTGCCAAGACTCAAGTCCCTATTTTAAAGACGTTCCGCTGACAACGATGGCCCAATTCCTTATTTTGCGCCGGCTGACTGCATGACTGCCTTCGCACCCCCCGCCACCCTCTCTATGGTTTCCTCGCTAAGCCTCTGTGATGATGTAAGTCGCCCTGGATTATGACGTATGCTAAATAATAATTCTCATCTCATCTCATTGTCAGAAACCGCTTAGTCCTGTACAAGGTCGCGGTGAGCCGGAGCCGATGCCGGCAGACACAGGGCGAAAGGC
>JAZEWT010000012.1:22435389-22454173 GCA_036362905.1 Mordacia mordax
GAGCGTGAGGAGCGAGCGGGAGCGTGAGGAGCGAGCGGGAGCGCGAGAGCGAGCGTGAGGAGCGAGCGGGAGCGCGAGAGCGAGCGTGAGGAGCGAGCGGGAGCGCGAGAGGGAGCGCGAAGAGCGAGAGGGAGAGCGAGGAGCGAGAGGGAGCGTGAGGAGCGAGCGCGATGGGCGATCTCGTCGGCTCTCACCGTGAGAAGGTGTTGCGGGCGTAGTGCATGATGCTGTCGAAGTCATACGACTCCCCGAGCGAGTCAACCTCTCCTGGCTCCATCTTCAGGAAGTTATACTCCTGCCCTGTGTGCCACAACGTCACAATGGTTGCGCCGCTCACAAGCCCACGGTCATGATTTCAATGTAAAGTCCTGCGCTCTGTTGCCAATAAACGACCGCTCTTCGAAATGGTTGCCTCGTAAAAATAGCTGTAGACGCGGTCACATATCACAGAGATGGCGGCAGTAAAACGTGCCGACTCTGAACTGTGAAATTATCATGCAGGCAGCAAGCAGGAAATTACACAGAACGGTAGGTTACAAAGTCAAACCATGTCAGCGCTCAAGGGAGAAAATATAATTACATAAAACATAACCCGCGGGTTGTAAGATCAGACAACATCAGCTTGTTAAAGTGTGCTCACAAAGTACAAAGTGTTCATCGGAAACTTGCCAATGGCGAGGTTATAAACCCACTTGCACTGCACCCTGGGATCAAACCTGGCTGCTCATATTGAATACACGCGGCCGCAAGCAGGAATGGCTGAGTTCCCTGGCAGAGCCGCTCACACAGTGCCATGGCTCGCGGGCAACACCGATGGTGCGTGCGGGCGGTGACACTGACAGCATGACGTGTGCCTCTGTCTCTCGGTGGATGCGATCTCTTGACGGTTCATTAAGCACAGGTGTCTTGCACCAGAAGGCCACGTCGTGCGTTACCCCGTCCATATTCGAATGTTCGGCTCACGGTGTCAGTGCCAGCTTCATCGTGTGCAGGCTCACGAGGGGCCAAAGCCTATCCCGGCAGACACAGGATGTAAGGCAGAGCTATACTTACGATGTGACGTCGTCACATCGCGGGCACTTTTTTTGGGGGGGGCAATTGACTTCTCAGGCCAATGAACCTAGGCAGCAGCGTGGCTTTGGACCACGGGAGGAAACCGGAGTACCCAGCGAACACGCAAACCTCTGCACAGAAAGGCACCCGAGAAGGGAACCGAACCCGTGACCTTCTTGTTGTGAGGCGAGAGCGCTACCCACTGGGCCACCACGCCGCCCCTGTTCTAATGTGACGAAACTTATTTGTTATTAAACTGGTGCCTGTAACCCGCTTCCAACTCGATCAGTCTCAGAGCCTGGTGGCTCCTAATTAAATAGGAAGTTAGACTCTGAATTACAGGTCATTCAAGCATACATTACCGTGGAATTGCATGACACTGACAAGACGCTCACATTGAGCATTTAATGCCAGCAGATATACTCTGAGCCGAGAGAACACTTGACTCCAGAAGCATCAACCTCGCCACAAGGCTGTCAGGCTCGTTAACAAACCGACCACCTAGCCCAGAGCCACTGCCGAGACAAGGCCACACGTCTTGAAACACTTTATTTTACTGGCCACACGTCTCCGGCCTGTCTTCTGCACAACACTCGGCGCAGCTTTACGGACAGCAATAGATTTTATGAGAGGATGCTAAACATTTTGACAGTCGTTTACATTACACACAGCAAAAACTCACAGTAGGTCTACAAGTCTCTTATTTCGTTCAGTGTTACTATATTGACGTGTCTGGAGTTGTAATGATGTAGGTTTTCACGGCTCGATGCATGATGATTGCTTCGAAAAGCTGCTCTCTCGGGACAGCCGCGTCGATGGCTCTCGACGCGGCTGTCCCGAAAGAGCAGCTGGAGTTTTGTTATTTGTGTTTGTACATTAGAGTCCCCTGCCATTCCTTTGCTGCTCCAGTATTTGAATGAAACTTCTGTTTAACAGCTGACATTAAGATGATTGCTTCGAAAATCTGCTCTCTCGGGACAGCCGCGTCGATCGCTCCCTCTCTCCTCTCCTCGCAACGTTTCTCCTCCTCACACGTTCGAGGCATCCTCAGGCGCACAATACATCATTACAGTTGACATTCAGCTTTAATTAAAAAAAAAAGAGATTGTAGAATATCGTGAAACTACGCAGCGATTTGTGGGTTCCCGTGTGGCCACAGGTAATGGTGCCGCACAGACACCACACACAAACGCCCGCAAACATAGGACCCCAAAAGCTTGGTTGGGGCAATCGCTGCCAGCGGCTGTGGCTGCCTTCCGCGTTGGCGCTCATCATAAACCCGCGTTAGGACAACATGGAATTTGCGCGCATGAGGTCACAAACAAGTCAAAGTCACCGTCGTTTTCGTCACACGAGCGCCGTTGTGCGGCGCCTGGGTGCGGGCACGGCGGCGCCCACCTGGCTGAATATTCGCCTTGATGATGGTGACGTGGTCGTCGCGGTCGGGCCGCGTGTGCTCGTGCCAGAAGCCGATGACGTGGCCCAGCTCGTGCACCACGATGCCGAACTTGTCGCAGTTCTTGCCGATGGAGATGGCCTGCGGACCGCCGCCTCGTCTCCCCACGTACGAGCAGCAGCTGCGGGCAGTTCAGCGGCACGCAGGACAGAAGACAAAACCACTGCAATCTCCTCAGCGGGTCCACGACCCCCGCCTCGGTGCCTCTCCGTGTGCTCCCTCCATCTCCGCATGGGATTTCAGCGGTATTCCAGTTTCCTCCCTTAGGTGGCAAAAACTCACATCCTAATACAGAGAGGATGCAGTGTCTGGCAAATGTTGGCATCGGCTTAATGCGTGGCTGCCTTCTCCCGCACCTAGCTCTCTGTGGTTCATTGTGCCCGAGACTCTCTCCACCCACGAGCAAATAAAACTATGCATTATAAGCTGTAGATAATAGTGATTGTTGTGATCGGGTTCTGTTCCGAAGTTCCAAGTTTCCTCCGCTTTCCCTTTACAAAAGCCGCACGGAACCCCTACATCCACCATTCTGACTCAGGGCTTCACGACCCATCATGGGGGCCGCGACTGCTGCCTAGCGGTCAGTGCAGACCAGACCCAAGTGGGCCATGAGGTAAAAGAGGTTGAGAACTCCTGCCCTTCACGCATTTACACCTAAAGCTCAAGAGGTCACTTGCTAATTTGTTGAAGAAATGCGGCTCTTTCACCTGCACGGTTAAACTGATTTCCCGCCTCGAATGCGCACCTCTTGAAACTAAAACTGGTAACTTCGTTCCCCGCGGCAAGATTATTTCAAGTGCTCACACTGCCAACCCATTGTTATTTGAAAGCAGGCAATCATGCGAAGGTGCTTAAAACATTACCCGTAACAGTCAGTGAACCGGGCACTTTCAAAAATGGAGATCAGCTGACTTGGCAGCAACGAGAGAGAGATTACGGCAATTATGTAGTGCAGGGTCAACCACACTACACCAAAGTGGTGCGGTTGGAGAGGCCTTTATTTCAGTTGCAGATTGACCTTGGCTGATGATGACGACAGCGGTGGTTTTCAGTGCCCGTGTTTTCAAAACTACGCAAACCCGATACTAGATTCTCCAGAGAGCTGTGCTCAATAGGGGAGCAAGGGCCAGGAGTGGTCATCAGACGTGGCCATTCCCTCAGTACATCGGGAAATATGGGCACTGACGTCTCCAGCTTTTGCTGGAGAATGATGGGGCCTAGGCTTCGCTGACAAACCCTGGGACTTATTAAGTGTTTGCTGGCTTGCAAGCCTGCCCGCTTCCGCTTGTATAATAAGCAAATTAGGAGACGAGGTTGCCGTAAATATAAACAGATTTTTTGTTTCTCTCCTGTGGGCATCGTGTGGACTCCTGTGCTGCGCCGTATAACGGGCGAGCTTCCTTCTGTCCAGGGCTTCTTGTAACAGCTCGTAACCTTTAGGGAAAGGCGGTAGATTTAGCGGCCCGAACGTCAGATACCAGGCTTGGCAACGAAACAGAGACTACCCTGAAAGTCGGCCAAGAATGTTAATGGGGCCCAGTCACTTCCTTGTGCCAGCCGACAAATGCCCCTTCTTTGATCGCACTTCAAGGCAGAAACTTCACATGCGACTTTGATGCCCTCTCGTTTACCCTGTTTCTGAGAGGTCACCGATAAGAACATCTAAGTTGTTTGCTGAAAAATGGAAATATCAAGACGCAATTCCACTGTGAATGAGTGACGTGCGTTTATTTTACAAATATGTCGGAGAGAGTGTACGCTCACTGCTTGTCCTGCATTCCTTCTCCCAGAATAGATGTTTGAGTTTTAAAACAAACTCAATTTAATGCAGCCTCCTGAATAGTATCGAATTAGGGGAAAACGACTGCCTTCTGAAATCTTAGGCGTGGGTAATACGTTCCAGACGATATGGATGTGTTTCACTTGCCACGTTGGTACTTAGCCATAGTAGCAGTCGTCAGAATTTCCTCGCAATAAATATCGTGGGAAATAATATTACATTAAGTTATTCGTGCGCGCTATACTTTGGGCATTTTTCATCTTTGCGTCTTTACACTCTGAAATGTTTTGCTCACCGTGGACGCATGTGCGACGGCAACGCAAAACAGTGTCCGTAAACGAATAGCATCGCTCCCTGGTAACGTGAAGAAACAAGGGCTGCCATGTCTCCAGCCCCGACGGGAGGCGACGTAGCGGTTCGTATCGCGTGTGATTTCAAACATCGCGGCTTCGTTCCACTCCCAGCCACGGCAGCGAGGCCTCGCGTTGCCGACGATTTATCTCCGCGCATAGTTAGCATTTTTAACGCCGCGCGCGGAAATGAGCAGAAGCAATGTGGAAATGCCCTGGTGTAAAATTGCATTTAATTATCGTCCGTAGGCCACAGCAGGCATGGGAATATTGACAGTTGCGCGACAGGATGCTGCGCTAATCATGGTGGTGATTTTCCGCCCGCGGTGTTGCACCTGTCTCAGCATCTGTAAAAGTCAAACACAAAATTCCTGAAAAGCCCCCGATTGCCCCGGTGTTCACACACTTGGAGGCCACCCCCGGCCCCACACAACTCTCTCTTTATTTGGCTCCGACAGCTGTTTTACGTTCCAGTGGTGGAAAGAGATAAAGTCGAATGTAAGAGTCGTGTTATTCTCCTCTCCCGTGTTCACGGTGTCGCACCCTATTCGCATAGGCGGGACACAATGTATGATAGATACCGGAGCATATTCGAAACCTATTCTAAAAAAAATCATGTGCTTAAGTCTACCTGCGGTACGGTTGTGACAACCACACAGCGAGCGGCTCTTACATCTGCACGCATTTCTCGCGCTATCCCCGCGCGCGTACGAATTTTCCCTGAGTTTCCAGGGAAACTCGGTTTCCTGCCGCAAACACAAAATATTTCAGATCAAAGAGGATAAACTTCTCAAGCAGGACCCTCTGGGGAGGAAAGAAATATTCAGAATTAGTTGGGTTTTTTTTTCTCCTTGGGTAAATAAACTGTACATTCCCCAGCATGACATAGGACCGATATTTTAAGACCTTCCCTGGTTGCTCACAGGTCACAGCGCCGAGCTGGCACCGCTGAGAAGCTGGGTTAGAGTCCGGGCCGCCGTTCGTCACCAAGGCTCTCAAGGCCAGCGAGATGAGGGCCCTATACGGTGACCAACGACTGCACAAAAACCGTTGCGTTAACTTTTGCTCCGTGCTAAATTCAGCTAAAGTCCTACTCTGACAAACAAAACATCCATTTCGTTGTCATAAATTATAAAGCTCATGGATTCAATCCATGCCAGTTGGCAACACAATTATAAAGCAAATCAATATATAATAGCGATAGGCTTGTGTCACGTTACCAATTATTTCCTGGCTTTTCATTGGTTGACTGCAATTGTGCCATCACGGCCATCCCATTAATAATAATAATTGGACTTCTAGAGTGCTTTTCACCCGATTAGTGAGATATCACATAAGAAACACTGCCCAAAAAAATGCTTTTGTTATGCAGACGAGCCCAGCGTTTTAGTGACTTGTTTAGTAACTTCTCTCACGAGGTGCATCTGGGCCACGACACCACGAACCCTCCGTGACAGAATAAGTGCCCATGACGCATCGAGGACCTTGTATGTATTTCATTTATTAATTGGTTTATACTTCTACTGTTTCATTTTATTGTCACTTTCAGATATTACCCTGGTTGTGTCACGTGACAACCCTGTAGAGGATTTCGCCAATCAGCCGGTGGCTGTTCTCTCGGCTCGGAGAAGCTCGCATCACCAGCCAGCCGTCGGCACAGATCCGGCCTAGGCGGCTACAGGCCACAGTAAAAGGCCAGTGAGAATAATGCCTGAAAAGGGCATCGGAAGAGTGCGCGGCAGCCAGCGGGGAAACATTGGTCACGGGGTGCAGTCTCACCCGCACGGCCGGTATGTGAAGACGATGTAACTCTCCTCGTCCGTCCTCTCAGTGAACGTCACACACGTGTGCTTCTCCCAGTGGCGCATGGCTTGCTGGAACATGGCCTTCTGGCTGCCTGTGGGAGGGCAGGCACGTGCAAAGTTAAACAAAAACCAAAGTGCACGTCTCGGAATGAGCAATCGCCCTCCCTCCGAGACCTTTTACGCTAAGTACGAGCCCTACGATCAATCAACGTGGAGCGGAGGTGACGATGCATCCTGGGCTGCTTCTCGCCGGCCGATCGCTTTGGTCAAGTTCACGAGACCACACGGTACCGAGTCACAATCAATTTCGAGCCTTTGACAAAGCATCCCCGAGACAAATGTGGGACATTTTGTGGAAAAGAAGATTTAAGTGAGGGGGGGTCTACGGCTGACACTCAGGCCTAAAACAAACACCAGATAGAGCTCGGTGACAAAGTGAATCCTACATACTTTGATTTTGTTTAAACACCGGTGACAAATGTGAAATGGAACAAAAGTTCAGCTCTCCGGTGCAGCGCCACACTGCCCTTTACAGAGTTATCCCAACCACATGACCTCACCTGAACCAATCAGCAATAATCAAATCCACATTACAGATATATACGAATTACGCAAAAATTGGTTAATATTGCGTTCTCTGATGTGTACAGAGGAACTGTTGGAGACTTAAACGAGACCTCTGTTTTTGAGCAGGCGAGTCAGACTGGCTTTATCTGTCCCATCTCGCTCACCCTCATGTCCCACCATGACATTGTAGCTCACAGTCGCCACGATACTGGATCCAACCACAAGATCGCATTCGACAAATATCTCCACACGGAGAGAAGGCTTGCCTCAGAGTCGGATCCACAGCCCTCTTCCCAGAAGGCAACAACACTTCCCCTTATTTTGTAAACTGCGGTGGCGAGTCTATTTATAGATACATAAACAGGGACATCATATTATTGCTGTTAGTATGCAAACAGCAGTTGTCTAAAAAGCAATTGGAGTGGTCACGTAATACAAAATCACTACGAACTATATAACCCAAAAGATAAACATTATAATTGGTCAATGTGTTAGCCCCAGAGGTAAACAAAATCATGGGAAAATCTAAACTGCTTGCTTTTGATTAGCACCACAGCAGTCCAGCTGACCTCTGCTCTCTCGATGTGGGGTGTGTGTGTTCATTACGCACAAACTAGACCACTCGAGGGGCTATTCCCAGGACCGGTGACGTTAATTATTGCCAGGCAATTGTCAAATTTGACAATGAAAGTCGCTTTTTCTGCAGCTTTCCAATTTGTCTCATAGCTACAAACCACATGGGAAAACTTACGTGTTCAACAAACACAGGCGCCGTCCCATCAGAGCCAGCGACGCAGCTGTGCTTACAGACGACATCTCTACAGAGGCGTTACTAACCTACGGAAATTATGCTGTGGCATGGAAAAGAGGCATACGTTTAACTCGCAAAGGCGATTTTAATGTCGGGAATTAATATCGGCCGCAAAAATTCACGCCGAACACATTGAGCGTCATCTGCTGACAACAGCTGTCACTGCCTCCAGTTGTCTGACGTCACCAAGTTGAGCCATCCGCTAAGCAACCCTGACAATGCCAGACCCTGAACGAAACAAAAACGAGCGAGCAATTGACAAGGAGGCAAAGGGATGTTGACTCTTCGCTTGCCATTTGTGAAGCGTGCGGAACTGCAAGTTGGTCGGGGAAGCGTTACTTTTATAATGGCACCATTTTGCCAAACTTGTAATCACGGAATCATTCTTGAGCGAAGGATCTATTCCCCAAAGTCTATTGGCACAATCAAGATGAATGTAACAAAGCGTACGCGCACGTGGAATTTGTTTATGATGTTAAAATTAGCGTGAACGATAAGCGAATGTTGTGTTTAGGCTCGACGCGACAAACTGAAGTGAATGAAGTCTTGATTGAAATTGTGCCCCCAATCATGACCATTTATAACATTTCTTTGGGTGGGTGGGGGAGGGGTCATCACATTCCCAAGGCACAACCTGCCCATCTGGCTGAATCGACTTCAATGATCAGATATTCAGGTAACATTCTTTAATATCTTTAATAGACACCTTGGCAACCACAGCTTCTAAAGCATTGTTAATTTGAATAATTTTGCATATTTTTCTATCAATCCAGTAGTCGATGAGCCATCACCCACACAATGGGGCTTGTTATGATGATAGGTCACCTGGAGGGGAGTGGGGGACATCATTCACCTCTGCTCTGCGCTCTGGCTGAGAGTTGAACCCAGGTGGTCGAGTTCCTAACGCAATGCGCTAACCGCCACTGCATCGCTCCCCTTCTAAGTCAAGCCGCCATTATTTATTTCGGTATGAAATGTTAAAGCCTCCACTGTTATGTGACGCTGAAGCGAAATTCATCTCTAATGACAGCAGTGGAAATTCCGCATTGTAAATTCCACTGGCGGAGGACAATATACCCCGATAGCAGCCACTACTGACTTCTCACAAACTGGGTCTACAGGACTGTGGCACATGATGGCTTTTTATTATTAACAAAATCAAAATGTCTTTAATTTGTCGTTATGATGAGCGGCACTTTGGTAGTTCCTTAATGTAAATCTCAAACGGTTACCCACTCCAGCGAGCATGGAGCAGCATTCATCTCCTCTTAACAGCCTTGATCCAGTCGTAGAATAATAATAATAATATTTGCATTTCTAAAATGCCTTTCACTTGAGGGTCACAAAGTGCTGCACATAACTATGGCGAGAACAGCATGTCAACACCAGCAGAATAGATCGCTTGAGTAAAATAATGATTAAATCAATGACGGACATCAAATAATTTATAAAATAATTGCTAAAACAAATCAAGGAATGAAGAAGCCTTCCTGAGCTCGCACAGGTCAAGCGAGCCATCATCCAAGCACACATCAGTGAGCAGCATCAACAGTCCTCCAGCCAGAGAACTTGAAAGTCTTATGGAACAAGTGGGTCTTGAGACGGGATATTAAGATGCTCAGGGACTCAGCTGACCGAATCTCCAATGGAAGGGCGTTTCGGAGTCTGAGAATCTCCACCATTCCCTCTATTAAAGTCTGGTATAGCCACAGTCACAGTTGACATCCCACGCGGTGTGTCTCACATTCGAGACCACGGAGGGATGATTCACTGGGTCAGCCACTCACAGGGAGTGCAACCTGGGTCTCTGTGATGCAAACCATGTGTTTTCGCTGCTGAAACCCCCCGCACTGGAGGACTTGCAGGTGCCACGCGACAGGCAAAAGCCCAACAGCGGAATTATTGCTGAGCTCATTAGTGGAAGGATTTATTTGATGCAACTGTGCCCGCAGCTCAAGCACGATGGCGTTTTCCAATACGGTTGATGAGAACAACCATGGGGCAACATCGTCCATACTCCACAGCCCTGTGCAACGCTTTGTGACCCTCGTGTGAAACGTGCTTTAGAAGTGCAATTAGTTTAATTAAAAGTCCGAAAATCAGGACTATGAATGTCCCTGAAAAAAAAAGGATTTCCCAAGAAAGCAACCTCAGGAAGGGGGTGATCCTGGGAATAACTACAAGGCAGGTAGCAGCCCTCGAGGTTTTAAAGTTCGCATGCGGGTCACGTGGGGTTGTGACTCGCCGTCCGGATGGAGACGCGATGGACGCGCGTCTCCCGCGGACCTGGAGTGCGCGGGAGACGCGATGGACGCGCGTCTCCCGCGGACCTCGAATGCGCGGGAGACGCGATGGACGCGCGTCTCCCGCGGACCAGGAGTGCGCGGGAGACGCGATGGACGCGCGTCTTCCGCGGACCAGGAGTGCGCGCCGCGCCGCCCGTGAGCGCGCGCCCCGCTCTCACCCGTGAAGTTTCCCCCCACGATGTAGGGGATGACTCCGCCGGGCCAGATCCGCTCCGACCTCGCCGTCGCTGCTCGCGGCACCCGGCTCCGAAGCCTCCGCTTGGCAGCTGCAATGATCACAGCGGCAGCAGCGGCAGCGCAGGAGTTACTGTTAACGAGCCCTCGTCTGTACAGAATAAGGCTAGGCATGCGTCAGGTCACTGATGATTTCTTGATGGTTGAATGCTGTTGTGACGTCACAACCAGCCCAGGTTATATAACATCATGTACGAGGTTAGTGCACGCGTTTTCTGTTATACAATCATAACCCAAGTGGAAGTAAAACAAATGTAACCTGTCAGCGGACTCTCTTAATATTCATTTGTGGGCTGACATTCTTTAATAGCCATATCAGTTTCATATGTAACATTCATGCCACTAAGTTGGGTTTAATGTAGAGCACTTTAATCAATCTCCCAATCAGAAGATCACAAACTCAAATCCAGATCAGTGACCGACTCAACCCATAAATTTTCCAGGGTCTACAAAATAAAGTTATATATTCTGGGACATCAACAGGAGTCATCTTATGGACAGACTGGTACCCTGCCTTGTTAATGTGGATATACAATGTTTGTAGCCATCGATGGACACAAGAACTCAATAACTGAGCAGGGAGAGGCTTTGATGCCGACCTGGAGAGTATGTACAACTGCAAACCATTCCTAAGCCTCATTAACGAACACCCATGTCAAATACGATCATTTGGAAGGGTTAACTTTAGCGTTAAAGGTCTGTGCAGACCTTTAACGCTATAGCTTCAAAGCCACATTGACTTCTGCGCACACAAACTTAACTGCACGTTTATTATTGGTGCTGCCATCAAGATAACTGTCAACAGAGTAAATCACGTACGTTCATTAGTATTCAGACAGAGACGCCTCGATTACAATCCATGCCTGGGTGAGTGTGAGTTATTATTATATCGCAGAAGATCAACCATCTCTGCAAGGGAGATGCGATGGAAGCTGGAAAAGAGACCCGGATTTATGATAACAACAATAACGAATTTTATTTAAATAAGCCCATTTCATATATGTTAATTACATAACGCTCTATCCTTGTAAAAAATGTCATATAATGTTGAGCCCCACATTTGGAGCAGACAGCAAACATGGGTAATTCTGCACAGACGTGACTAAGCGGTTGTGGGAGGCATTTATTCGGACCCCTGGCAGACTGACCGCCAGACTAGCTCACCACTTCCACAGTATTTAACATCAGCTATGCAGCATTAAAAAAAAACAAGCTCCTTTGTAAATAACGGTGATCGGAATCATTGTGCGTTCCCCACTCAGACCAGCTCTGCGGTGAGGAAACTGACGGCTGGACGATCCAGTCACTTCGGAGGTCTGCGCAGCAGATGTTTTTTTTCCTCTGTTCTCAAGATTTGGGTCGTCATCCTTGCTGAACTCAGCAAGGAAACCTGCGTTGCAACCTCTTTGTCATTTTGCGGCCTACATTTTAACACGAATATTTGTTGAAAATATCGACTTGAAGCACCCACATCTTTTCTCGTCTCATCTCATTGTCAGAAACCGCTGAGTCCTGTACAGGGTCACGGTGAGCCGGAGCCTATCCCGGCAGACACAGAACGCAAGGCAGAGATATACCCACGATGGGACGCAAGTCCATCACCGGGCACTGCGGGCAATTTAGTCTGCGAGCCAATTAACCTGTGCAGCAGCGTGTTTTTTGGACTGTGGACTGTGGGAGGAAACTGGAGTGCCCAGCGAAAACCCACGCGGATACGGGGAGAACATGCAAACTCCACACAGAAAAGCACCCGAGTTGATATTCGAACCCGGGACCTTCTTGCTGTGAGGAGGCGACAACGCTACCCACTGGGCCACCGTGCCGCCCCCCCCCCCACATCTCTTTTTTCAGGTTCATATATTTCATGGTAATTGCACAGTAAGATTACACCTCAATAAACCGACAAAGTATGTTTCAGCGTTTCAGTGTGCATTTCCTGACACGTAAAAAGGCATTTCAAAGACACATCTTTGCATAAATACCACAGAATATCCACGCACAGACACTTCTCAGCTTCCTCTCCACACGAGGCTCCCACTCAGCGCGGTGGGGTCACCACCAAAGGGACAGTTTATCCCCCACACGCCTCCGCTTTAGCGGGGCCCTCTGTCCCGGCGCGTCACCAGGTTGCCTTCCCTGCGCCTCTGTGCGCGCCGACCAGGTCTGCGTTGTCCCCACCTGCTGCACGCGGCTGCACAAAGCGCCACTGACACTCGCCGGCCGCACAGAGCCATCGCGCAACTTGCGGACCGGTTGCGTTTTTTTTTCTCTCTGGCTACGAGCCCACGGCGTTCGCTCACCTTCTCGAGTCCTCTCCTAGATCGGCCAGACGGAGAGGATTTCATACATTGTCGCGAAAGCCTCAATGGCACGGCTGGCGCTATCGCTTGGCAATCCGAGCCTCGTGCTGCGGTCCAAACGTCAATCAAATGGAATGAATATCGATCTCACAGTACTGGGCCGAAGCCATTGAAACGATGTGCTTTCATCATTCATCTCTACTATTTAACCCGGCAATGTGGGCATGGCAGACGAATTACTGCCATGCAGCCACACAATAATTGTGTATATTGGACTAAACAGCTGCACCGTGAACATAATTCCACGACCACCTTTTCTTAGTGCGTAGTCTATGCGGATGTATTTTTAGAGTCAATATAACAAAGAAATCCTTGCCTTTGGCTCACAGTATTCACCATTGCAGTTTCTGTATACGTCTTGTAAATATTTAATGGCGTACGCAATCAGAACACATCGTTCTGCAAGAAGAGATGGTTACAGAAATAAATGGCTTTACGCTTAGTTCAGTTTAAGAAGAAACTTTGCGATGGAATTTTCCATCCCTGGGCATGAGTGGCAGACTACACAAACATGTGTTCTTGACAGTTTAAACTGTTTTGTGTTCCCTGGAAGCGTGGCTCTTGATGACCTCTAATTCTGTCCACTTCCACGCCATTTGACTGGTACACAGCGCTCTGATAATGCTCTGCTCCCTGCGAGGGATCCATGACAGCACGATTATACGGACATGAAAGCCAAAGCGTCTCACGCATGCCGCAGTGCTCACCTCTATTGGTGGCTGTGACCCGATCAATAAAAATGCCACATCCTTGAATCAGCAGCAATTCTCTCTGTCGGCCGGCTAAGGTGAACGTTGCATAATGTGCCACCCATTCCATTGACATCGAAGGCAACCTTGTGCCAGAATTTCAATTCGCACACCTCTGGTTGCGAGTTGTACAGCGAGTGCCGACAATTGGATGTAGAAGTTGGAAAGTTGTTAATCTTGAATTGAGGACGAGGGATGCGCACCCGACTTCGTTTCCGTGACTGATTTCACAGGGAGCTCAATGTTTGCCAGGCCTGTTGAAGTTTCTCCTGTATATTTGGCCACATGGCCGCAGTGGGGATTGAGTCCTCAGCTGGATGATTAATGTAACTAGGGAGGGTAGTGGGGGGGCTGCATGCTGATAACCGTAGTGTGTCCACACAGGGTAGAACAATGAAAAGCAATGTCTCAGCACATCACTGGACGAGTGTGACTCATAGAGAAACGAGGGTTCAATAAGAGCGCATCATCTGCTGGACTCCAACATCACGTGAATACTGGCTGCAAAAGGGGGGATAAAAGGATGAAAGTGTACAAAGAAGCACGATGAATCACGTACACTTAGAAAATATTAATAATTGCACTTATAGAGCGATTTTCACCCGAGGGTCACAAAGCGCTGCACAGAGTTGCTGAGAGAACGGCGCGTCAACAACACATCTTGAGACAGAAAGAGAAACGCTAGAGAACGAAAAGCAAATTAGACGATGCATAGAGGCATTGTTTCCATGGTTGAGTATATGGAAATTGCACTTAAAACCTGCTCTTTCGAGATATACAGGGCGCAGCGGGAGTCACTTTACTGAGATTAATGTTTTGATATTCCAAGAGCTCGAAACTTTAATACTACAAAAAAAACAGTGCCGCTGCACTGGGCGTTGTTCAATGGTCCAAATATGACACTCGTGTATTGAACAGGATGGAGGAGACGTTGAACAATTTTTTTTGTAACTGTTATGTCTCACAAACCGATTCCATTACTCTCAGAAAAGTCACCAACCACACCCTGTATGACTTCTGAACTCAGAATCCTGATGATGCCTCCAATGTGCAAGGAGAAGCACGCGGAGCAGAGAGGAGGAATGCTCGACACGGCGATCATGAAACAGCAGCTCTCAAGAGCAATTCTAAAATTGGAGTCGTGGTACTGAGTGTTCGCAGAGCGCTTGGACAGAACACACGGGTGGAAGCGAGTGCTCGAGACGGAAGCTGCCCTGGATACTCGGAGCAGAGCCGAGAGAACGCCCACCACAGCTTGGCAACACGGAGCGCTGCGTCGTGACACCGTGACTGATAGCCTTGACTCGGAGAGGCCTCCATCTAGCAGTGGAAAGAGCATGGCTAACCGGGATCAATGGGCATCTAACCCTAAGTCAGCCGCTGGGAGAGAGATGGTGCAGGGTGCTGTGCACTGTGAAATCATCCCAATGGCTTGGTTGTGATTCCCAATCAGGCGCCACATTGGTGGAAAATGGAATCTCAACATATCCTGGACATATCCCAAGTGAGCTCAGGTGAAGATGGCCAGTTAGTGCAGCATGTCCGCATGAGCAATGGAGACGCAGAGTTGGCTTGGCTCGTGTGCTACTGCTCCAAGCATGCATATAAATATGCTAGCAATAATAGATGTCGACAAATAGATCTTGTACCAGGAGTTGAAAGCAGACTTTAAAGTGAAGGTAACCTTTACTGTTACGCGCATTCACCAACAAACGCAATCCACGTTGGACGTTTTGTTGCTTGAAAAGAAAAGAGAAACAATGAAAGTTGCTGCAACAAAACTGCAACCTGATAGTGTGGCCATCGTTGTATCGATAGAGCCTCATGCACTGCAGCGATGGTGGCACGAACACCGCCTAATGATTAAACCACACGGAAGGGGACGGCTGCTGTCTGTGTGACGGAACTCCCTGCTGATTGCACAGATGCCTCGGTTCTCTCCTCAAGGAGGTTCCTCGTCCATCTCCACCAGCACCTCCATCACCACCACCAGCAACAACGGCCATTTTCCACCTAGTGGTGGTGGCATCACCACGGTACCTGTGCCAGGCCAAATGCACTTTGAGGCCACGTGAAATATCGAAGACTCACCGACAGGAGGTCACGAGACAGACGCAGATGTTATGGGTTGTCTGACTGAGATGACTTGCAGATGTAATAATAATGGCATTTATAGAGCGCTTTTCACCCGAGGGTCACAAACCCCTGCAGAGAGCTGCGGAGAGAATGGCATGTCAACAACAACGACATCAGAACGGCAAATTAGCAACAATAACGATTTTTGGGTTTTGTTTTTTACAAATAGGACCTGTTGAGAGAACGGCATGCCAACAACATCAGGACAGTTCAACTGAAAGTCAAAGAGTAGCAATAAATAACAGGACATAAAATAAGCAATATAAAAAAATAACAACTCTTTAACAAACAAGGAAGGTCTAAATGTTCCCGAGCAGGCGCAGGTTGGCAGAGAGCCATCATCTCGGCACCACAACACTGAGCCGCATCAACAGTCTTAGATGACTTGAAAGCCTTATCGAACAAGTGAATCTTGAGACGAGATTTGAAGATGCTCAGGGACTCAGCTGAACGAATCTCCAGTGGAAGGGCATTCCCGAGTCTTGGAGCAGCGTGCGAGAAGGCTCTGTCACCCATCGAATGGAGGTGCAATCTGGGCATATAAAGCAAGCCTGCATTGGAGGATCGGAGTGGTCGGGTTGAGGAGGGTGCCTGAAGTAGGTCACGGGTTTATGTTGGAGCAGCACCAGTGAGAGCCTTGTAGGTGAGGAGGAGGAGGATCTTAAATTCAATCCTGTGTTTTACCGGTAACCAGTGGAGAGACATCAGTACTGGGCATCTGTGATCCTGTATGGGTGTACAAATGAGGACTCTGGCAGCCGCATTCTGGACACGTTGGAGACGATTAATTAGGTAGACAGGGGTGCCAGGGAGCAGTGCATAGCAGTAATCGATTCGTCAGGACATGAAGATGTGTATTCGCTTCTCGGCGTCAGCAGGTCAGAGGATGTTGTGCAGTCTGGCTAAATTTCTGAGATAGAAATAGGCTACCTTCGTCACCTTGTTGATGTGTGCTTCGAAGATGAGTGAGGAATCAAGAGTAACACCTCGACCCTGAACTGCCTCAGCTACTTCAGTGGTCTGGTCGTCAAGCATCAATTGGATAGATTCAGCCTTGAATAACTGGTGCGGGGTTCCGACAAGCAAAACCTCTGTTTTGTTGCCATTTCCTTTTAGGAAATTTGAATTGAGCCAGGCCTTCACAGTTGACAGTGAGGACGACATACAAAGACCAGACGCATTGATGGATGGTTTTGCGCGGATATAGATTTGGATGTCATCGGTATAGCAATGGTAGCTGAGATTGAAGCTGCGCAGGATACTGCCAAGTGGTTGTATGTATATCCTGAAGATGAGTGGGCCGAGGACTGAACCCGCCTGTATCACCTGTGCCCCCTACTCTGCCAAACTGCTGTGTTTCAGCCACCCAATGCTCTGGTCATTGTTATCAGCGTTACTCTGCTATTGTTGGAGGGCGACTGCCTCCAACTGCCCCGGAGCATCGTTCATGACCCTCCTTCATAGAGGTCGCTATTGACACCGCTGGTACCAGTCTTCAGCAATTTCACTAAGCTCCCAGTCCTACTGTGTCACATCAGTCCATCTCTTCTCTATCCTGTGCCGGGCCCATTAAGCCCTCTCTTTCCGGCCAAACAGAAGCTGCTTGAGCATGCGGTGGCTGGGGATGCGGATTACATGACTCAGCCATTGCAGCCTCGTCTACGGGAGGAAGTTACCAATACGAATATAAACACAAACATTCTCGATTCCCAGCGAAGGTCCCTTTCCGTGTGGCATTTGCATGTTCTCTCTCCATGTCCGCATGGCTTATTGCTCGGTACTATGGTTTCCTCCCACCATCCAAAGACACGCCGCTGTTGTTGGCAAGGTGAATTCGCACAGTGAGTAAATTGCCCCCAATGCCCTGCGATGGACTAGCAAACCATCATAGATATAACCCTGCCTCGCACCCTGTATCTGCTTACCCCTCCCTACTGGACAGCTGTTAAAAAAGCGCTACATAGCTCATTATTTCCTTCCAGCTGAAATAAATACTGACTTCATAGGGCAGCCCACGGAGTAGTGTTATAAAATAATTAAAAGTGGAGAATTCTAAGCACAACAAAGAGGTTGGAAGTAAATCACTACAATTACCCTAAGTATTCGTTTGCTTTAGGATGCCAGCTGCATGGTGCATATAAATGTTTCTTAAGAGATGTACTAAAGCTTGCAAAACCATATTTTCTTGACAGCACAAGGAGAATATTTAAAATCTCAAGTGGGCATGATGCAGGCGTGACACTCAGTTTAATAATGTTAATAATAATTTTTTCACGCACAAATTCCATGTCTGGTCAGAGAGGAGACAGAAATTCTGGTCGGGAACGAGAGACAGTTTGACGTCTCATCACCAGCTGTTCGAGATCCACAAATAGCAATATTGTTTTGCTGCTCAAAGAACCCTCTTGTCTGTAATGTTTTGACATATCTGTAAGGTCAGGTTCTTACACGGTACTCATACAGAACACAGCTTGGCACATCTGTCCGACAAACACACAAACAGCCTGTCACTGAACAGGGAAAGATGTTGGCGCTGGTTTAATGGACTGGTATGACACCACTTGTGCTTTGGGTTGCATAACCATAGTCTCATATGCTCTCTATTTCAGACAAAACGCCTCCTCTCAATGGGGTTGCGAGACGGCTGCTGCGAATCCAGCGCTGAAAATCAAGGTCTGCAAATCCCAGGCAGTGCGCAGACCGTTTCGCTGATATTAGCCGGTGGCTAATAGGAAAGCATGCCTGGCAAACAAGATTTTTTTTTTATATAAAACTGTCCTGCATCGTCACACAAGTGACACTGCCAACCTCCCTTTTGTCAGTGACACGTGACTGCCAATAATAGGCAGTAACGCTGAGAGCAGCAGCCACCGCTCTTGTCTCCAGCGAGGGCTTTGAAAATGCAGATTTTTTTTTAAAAACTCGGGTCACCCTGCGCTCGTCTTGCAGCGTGGAGTGATGATGTATGAACTCCATTCGCGCATCGATGGCATGCGCCAATAATCATAATAATTGCATTTCTGGAGCGCTTCTCACCCGAGGGTCACAAAGCGCTGCACAGAGCTATGCCGAAGACATGTTTGATCGAAGATAAGATAAGATGTTAACCTTATGCTATTTATGTCATATCTTTAAAAACCTCATCAATACCCACTTTATCCTGTACAGGGTAGGCAG
>JAZEWT010000012.1:22454206-22471296 GCA_036362905.1 Mordacia mordax
GGAGCCTATCCTGGCAGGCAAAAGACGCAAGGCGGGGCTATACCCAGGATATGACGCCAGTACATCGCACGGCACTGAAAGTAATTTACTCAGCAGGCCAATTAATATAGGCAGCAGCGTGTCGTTGGACAGTGGGAGAAAACCAGAGTACCCGACAAAAAAGCCACGCGGATACGGGGAGAACACGCAAACTCCACACAGAGAGATACCTTTAAAAGCCATCACAAATATACTTTAGTTTGCCACTGAGCTAAGGATACGTGGCATCTCCTATAAGGATAGCAGATAACCCAACATGAAGGATTCCACTATAAAAAATAACGTTGTGAGCTTGTGTATATGGAGTGCACACCTCTGTTGTTAAGCCCAAATGCTCTGCTTCGGTCAAGCGAGTACATCGCTTAGCTGACATGAACTACGTGGATCGTTTGCTCGCGCACACACAAGAGGCTCCACTTGCGGGCAAGTCACCACATGCTGGCTCAGTTGAAATTGCAGGTGGCTCAAGTGCCACATAATAATACGTCGAGAAACTGTCACCACTCGGTCCAGCTGCTCCTTATTAAAACACAGGAACCCGCGGCATCGTCGACACGAATTCACCGTGCACGTGATGCGCGCTCTGTGAATGAAATGTGAGACAGCGGGTGCCGTGGGAGCTGACAATGCATCGCGCCAAGTCCATAAACTGACGGCGCAACTGTCACGAACTGGTCTTCAACAGTGACACGTCACAAGAGTGCCCGGAGAACAGCGCATCGCCAGAGAATGCACCCTGCCATGTAAATTCCTGGGGCACAGCAGTGTCACAGTGTGTTGGGTTTATTGTGTGCCTGTCCGGCACGGCTGCAGTGGTGAAAAGTCCCCATTCACACGGAGACGCTGTGACTGAACTCCTACAAAGAGAGGCAACGCTCCTGTGAATCTGAAAACCGCTGCAGCGTTTGTATATCAGGGCAACAAGCTCCTGGTTAGCAATGTGACCATCATCTTCAAACGTCTTGAAAGTAAACCTTGTTCTGCCTTGAGTTGGCGCTGCACTGAACAGTTTACGTACACGTTTACAAACCCTCCATAGCTGCAAGTAATATTCGACTACAGAGCGCGGGCCACCGCGCTGTGCAGCAACCGCGGAGATGCGTGAACCAAACCACTGGGCTTGAGGAATTCACCTCAATCTCGCGGAACACTGCCCCGTGTGCGGAGGAGGCACGCTCGTCTCGACCGCGTGGCATTAACGCCCCGAAGCCACCCGTCCGTCTACGCATCGTCTGGGCTCCCGGCGCAGTCCCAGAGTTCCCGTGTCTTTGACGGCGGCTGCCACGATCCGAAACGGATATTAAATCACCGGACGCCGCTTCCATATGAGACGGCCAAACGTGGAACATTTCAAAAACAACTGTCGGCAAACTGTCAGCGTGTGAAAGTCCTTGAAGAAGATCCAAACAAACAGGACACTTTTACCTTTGCTTGCTTTTCTCCGGCCATTCCGATGTCGCCGCGACCTTGACTCGCTTTGGGATGATGTGAAATTCCACCCGGGCGCTCTGCTCTCTCCCACTGCTTCCCCTGCACAGAGTCAGAAACGCGTTCAGCTGAGACAGCGGCTCCGACAAATTCATTTCACGCTTCCTCTCCAACTGCCCGCGGCCCTCTTCTCTGAGAATTGGGGGCCGTTCCTCTCCGTCCTGGTTGCACAACTCGGGGACAAGCTCTCGAACTCTCCGTTCGTTCTCTCATCAAGCTGGCGCGCTAGCTGGGTGCGGTATTTATCTTCGGCTGGCAACCCCGAGCCATAGTGGACATTCGACATTCCTATGGAAAGATCGAGGGTGAAAATCAAGCGGCCATTCTTGAGATTCCGCAAAGTGGCACTCATTTTATCGACCCCTCAAGAATTATGATGATTGGCCGAGTCGACAGCAGTAATTTGAACTCACGACATTCCGAGCGAGCAACGCACTCTGGTCGCAGTGCCACGTGACTGGATTACAGGGACGCCATAAGTGACATCGCGAATCACGATTGAGACCGGCGGTGGATGGCGACACCGCATGGCACGCGCGCAGTGCCAGACGACACCAGGGAGATGAAACACGCACACACTGCCGCACTCATCCATCGATTCTCTCCCCGCCACGCTGACCGGCTCGAACGCGGCTCCCTCCCGAGCAGGGCCTGCCGGGCAAGCTTGCCGGGGCAGCGCGCTCGAGGCAACCCGTTGTGCGGCAACCCGCGCCGGCGCACCGAAGTCGCTCGCGCAAAACGTAATGCGTCTCGGCGCCCCCAGGTATATCGGGTATCGGCGCAAACCGCCACGGTACAATGCTTCACGTGCACTCAAATCAGCTCCGGATCTGGAAGTAATTTTCCCGACGGTGAACGTCGGGAACTAAATAGGACGCGTTTGTGGTTAACGTTTTTTTTTTAATTAACGCGGCGGCGGCGGCGGCCAGGAGGTGGCCAGGAGGTGGCCAGGAGGTGGTTGCGAGCGCAACAGCTCCGAGAATCAGAGGCCGCACCTCGCGTGCACTCACCCAGGGCGCCGAGCGAGCCTTCAGAGCAACAGCGGAATCAAACGAACGTGCGCAATGGGATAAAATATAGCCACTGAATGTGAGGACATATTCACGCATTGTGATATTTACACGCACGCACACACAATTGAGCTCATATTCGTATTGTCATGTTACACAGTGTTCAAATCACAGCGAGCAGGTGTGCGTGTTTACACCACCAGCCCTTCCTCCCTCCAGCATGTATGGAGACCTCAAGAGTGACTGTTCTACGGATAGATTTGTCCCTGCCATAGCAAAGTAGAATGATTACTGCTGGCTCCAAGCTGCCAATAGATGAGCCCATTTGAGCAAAGACACAGATTGGATTGGTTTAAGAGACATCCCACAGGTACCTCCACTCACTGAGCTCCACACAAACGGCTGAGACCCAAGTTTATGAATGCACTGATTGTGACATCACAGCCTCATTCTGCAACGCTCCATCGTACCACAACCTCCTCTGCACTCCGCTAAGTCCCTGAACAAGTATTAAAGGACCCTGAAGCTCTCAGCACTGCAGAAAGATTATCAAATGCCAAAAGCATTGCCATGTCGATGCGGTCTTGTAACCTGGGTGAGATCAACTCAAGGAACGAGGGCCCGCTTTTACCTGGAGTGGCCACGTGGCTTGAACGTTAGCATCTTACGAGGTGGCCTTCTGAGCCACCTCGTAAGATGCGAACATTTTCGGTGACCCGATGCCAAATATAAGAATGTTTAAAACGTTACGTTGATGTTGAGGCAACGTTGCAATTAAATGTAATTCTTAGCAGGTGGCTTCAGAGTCGGGGCCAAAATAACTGACGGCTTCAGTCAGCACGGTCCGCGTGCAACGGCGTGGGAAAGAGGGCACTCAAATCGAGGCTCCTGCAAATCGGTCACTGCCACGATTTGCTGGCGAGACGCTTTTAACCAAACAACGGCCCCGCTGTGTCGGACGGGTTTTTGTTCGTACGTGCGCCGCGCCGCGTCGGTATCCCGCAGACCTCGTGGAAAAGCGCTGCCTAATTACTTCCACCTTTCCGCGTGGTTCACTCCGAGCCGGCCCCGCGTAGCGGTGCCGCCGCCGCCGCCGCCGCCGCCACGCGCGGCCACGATGACTCAACCCCTGGCTCGCGAAGGCGCGGGCGACCGCCGCTTGGTGGGCATCTCGGAACGGCGCTTTCGCCGCTCCGCGCACCAGCATCGCCGCTCCGCGCACCAGCATCGCTCTCCATAGCTCTGGTCTCAGCGTGGCGGCGTCGAGTGTACCTGCTCGCTTCTTTGCGACGTTTCGGTGAAACCTCTAATGTCACAAAGGAGAGAGGGAGCATTCGACATCGCTAATCTGAGCGAACAAGTATGACGGATAGTCCAGGAATATCGCGGTTTTTAAAATGACGCCTTATATAACAGGAAAATACACGTTTTGTTCTAAATCCCACCTCCCCCGCCCCCCAACATCAGACACTGGCCACAACAAGAGAATGGAGACTGTCAGGGAGACAGACGCGTGAGGTTTAAATAAAAAAAAACACACATTTTCAGCGGACAAGTGGCTGAATTTTTAAGAATGTTAATGTGAAGAGATAGTTTGTGACAGAGTAGCAGTGAGTTGGAGACGCGAAGCAGGATACGACATGGAGATTCGACATGAAATATGGAGAGACAGAGTTTTCTGAAGAACTGAGACACGTGGACAGACAATGAGGTGGGATATGAGGCTGACAAAGCAGTCGAGATATAACCAGCGAAATGAAGAGACAAACGGATAAGATGAATAAATAGAGGCATAAAGAGAGAATGAAGGAAAATAGATATATGCAGAGATACAGACAGGATTCTGAAGGGATGTGGAAACTTATAAGACAATGGTAGCAGACACAGGGTAAAGATCTATGGATAAGATTATTTAAGAGATTGAGCAATGATAGACATGAACTTGATGCAGAGGGATAGAGACAAATTTATGAATTCGATAAAATGATGACGATCCAAAGAGATGAGATGGATGGAAATACAGAGAGTAGGCAGTGTGCTTGCAAGTTCTATATGCCAGATTCCTACCATCCAAAAAACAACAAGATAGTGGCAGACAGAAACAGAGATGATTTTAAGAAGAGACAGATTGATGTAGCCACAGAGACAAGAGAGACAAAGATACGATAGAGACGGACGCACAACATCCACCGTGACGTTTATAATGATGGCTTAAAACAAGCAACGACATAAACGTGCAGAAAGCGAGACTTGCAACGAGGCAAACAGAAACGTTATTTAATAATGGCAGCGTCCGACATGAGATATCGACCAAGGAGAGAGAGAGAGAGCCTCGGAGTAAAAAAATAAAAATTTAAAAATGTAGACAGACCAAACTGGTAATCAAATGAGATCACTCAGAACCATTGCTGAGTCAAAATTACCAGCGCACTTATTGCAAAACCACATGCCCACATGTTTCCATTATGCGAAGTCCAGATTAAGTTGAACCGTCACTAAACAATGTTCCTCGATTGTGAAAAACAAGCCGTATGTGATGGCAACTTGGAGAGGAATGTCTCCCACGTCGCACCGAATCACGTGAACGGGCAAAGCGGTGGTTGGATGTGCGAGCGGCAAGCCGGCGCATGACTCACAGAGGACGGCCGTCTCTGCACAGGCGTCGTCGACTCATCGTTAAGATCACCGCCGAGCCGGTCTGCGGACGCAGCGGTTCGACTCCAGCCGCCCACGCAGAAACTTTCTGCGGGGTCTCTCCAAAGCAAGCCTTGTATGCAAAGTGCGCAATTTAATAATAATAATAATTTATCACTTACAACGCGCAATAGTCGTGCACTCTTGCAGAAACAAAGAGAGAGCAGAGTTTCAAAGACTCTCAGGAGCACCACAGTGGCGGGAAAGAGGAAGGAATTGACCCGGTAACTCGGTACCAACATTTACCAGACACCAGTGTCCTGTATGTATTAAGATGTTAGGAGCCAAATAAGAAGTGTTTTTTTAACCATGCGAGGAATCCGGGTTGCGTTGCGAAAATCGATGCAGACACGGAGAGAATCACACAAACGCCAGAGAAAGGCGGCCAATTTATGAATCGACGCCAGGTACTTCATGCTGTGAGGTGCGAGTGTTAACACTCTGCCACCATGCCACCTAAATGACCTGGGCAGGACGCGCCACTTGAAGGTGTGATGACTGAAGGTCAAGACTAATAATGGACTAGCAGCCAAGGAATGGAACATGCCTGAAAAGACTTTCACGAGTTGACTTTTACATCGAAGTATCATCAGAGATGACAGAAACCTAAGCAGGCTTTCATCCAGCACTGGCTTGATCGTGGCTAATGGTGATGACAAACAGACGAATGTCTGCCATTGGCATCAATGAAATTCCAAACCCAAAAAGAATCTGCGACTTTCTCATCTGTTTTACCACCAAATTTTAAAATAATAAATCAATATCATAGATGTTTATTATGCCATAAGTGCCAAGTGAGCTTGCAAGCTCCAGATGTGGGATCCCTGTGACGCAGCAAACTTCCGAAATGACCAATATTAACAACGCAAAATATCAAAGCGCAGATAAACTTATAACAACAATATCTGTAAAAATTAAACTTTAGTCGCAATAACAAAAGTAATTGGTAAAACTTCAAATTGCACAAATAATCTAACACATAGCACCAACTTGTACAAAGATGAAACCCCAACCGTAATCATAGACATGCATCACCATTTAAGACCACTGTCAAATATAAAACCAAATGGCACTGCATCACATTATCAGTGAGTTTCACGTGCCATGTGGCACCGGTTAGAACACTCAAACCACATTGGGTGGTTAAGGGTTCAAAACCCTGGGTAGAAATCATCAAATAATGCCTCCAAAACCAGAATCATAGAATGAGAACCACTTTGTGTGTTGTCAGGTAACGTCCCTTGATACTGAACGGCCTCCATTGTAGGAATGTGAATTTCCACAAACAAAAACCCAGGATCAACGAGAGAGATGAGCCACAGCCCCCGACTCATTTGAGACTCAAGACATTTTGGCTTTTGCACCGTAACGCGATGCGGAATTACTCGGCGTTAATTACTCAATTAGTTAATCGCTCAGTGCTCACCTATTGACCAAGATGGCAACCATTTGTTCATTATTCAAAAGTGAAACGGAGTTTCAGAGTTACACGGCGAGCATTATTCTTATCGCTAATTGAAATGAACTTTAGATTTTGACTCCGACACTACAGCTGTAAATCATAAACTTGCGTTTTATACCTTGGTACAATGCTACGTGTCCATTAAAGCCAGTCTATTATGAACGATATAATTAACAATGGTGATCAAAATATAGTTCAGTCAGTAAACGTGTGTGTTAGCTGGCAGCAACCAATGAGCTATGCAGCTCTTTGCATCAGTTGTCCAGCAGGGAGGGGGTAAGCAAGTTATAACATCTCAGGACACTAGGGGCAACTGCATTTAGTCAGGACAATTAACATAACCTGATGTAAGCTAGACATTATCACACTGCTTTGTAACAAGTTCAATTTAAAACCTGCTTATATTAAAAAGATACCTTTATCCTTCTCACACCAGTGTAATGCATACATGTCTCTCTTACATCAGCACTGTGCTTATAGCAGATATTTTAGGAGGAGCCTGGAGAACCCAGAGGAAATCTACGCACAACTGGAGGGGAACATACAAACGCCACACACAAATCCGCCCTAGGTGGGGATCGAACTCGGCTTTATTTTTGCGATGCACAAATGTGACCACCGCACCACAGGGCTGTACAGAAGATCTGAGAGAATCGCAGATGTTGGTCAGCATCTGGGCTGCAAATGCTTCAAATACCTCCGTTATCTGCTGCTGGCGATCAGCAATGACTCTTGGTTTCAAAAAATAATCATCTGCCAACATCTCACTGGCACATTTCAAGCCGCTGTCTATTAAACTGCATCAGTGGTTTCTATATCTTGATGGACATCCGTTTACGGAGTAAATGGAAACAATTGATTTTTTTTTTTAGATTTACTGGCTGCATGCATCATGTGCTTAATTCAATTTTCATCAATGAATCGCTGCATTAATAGCAGTGAAGCTCACCTCGGCAAGACTGATGCAACAGTGATTGATGCCATTGCACACTGGCATCCCAATGAAGGCCACTGTGCGTGTGCCGTTCTCTCCGCAGCTCTGTGCAGCGCTTTGTGACCCTCGGGTGAAAAGCGCTATATAAATGCAATAGTTATTATTGTTACTACTCCTTACCAATCACGTCTCCCCTTGTATTCATAAACTGCGCGGTTCAGTCTGTAGATATTGTTTAGAGACGTACAACCTGTAGCTGCTCAAAATATCCACAATTAACCAGCCAGTGTTCAACAATTCCTCTGCACTACCCCACTGAGTGTCGAGCATTAAAACAGATGCGTTTCATGCTCATTGCTGTCATTCAGCGGCTGTATGCTGCATTCTCTTAATTTGCTCAAAGTAATCGTTTTACTGCCCGTACCGGGTGCTGCTCAAGTCTCTTTACCGAGAACAATTATCAATTTCGCCAAGAGTTCAAGATGCTCAACAATAACATAACGGTGCCACCGCCGTGTATTGAACATGACGAGGAGACTTTGAACACTTTTTCTAATAACTAATAAATGTAACGATGTAGGTTTTCACGGCTCAATGCATCATTGCTTCGAAAAGCTGCTCTCTCGGGACAGCCGCGTCGATCGCTTCCTCTCTCCACCTCGCGACGTTTCGCCTCGCACGTTAGAGGCATCCTCAGGCGCATTGCCTACTCCTTATCAATAAGCGCCTGATGATGCCTCTAACGTGTGAGGAGGCGAAACGTCGCGAGGTGCCCGTACCGGGTGCTGCTCACGGCTGTCCCGAGAGAGCAGCTTTTCGAAGCAATCATCATAACTAATAAATATTATTCCACTCGAAGGTATGTAAATCATGCCGCACCCTGTATTTCTACACAAACACACATCCCCACTGTCACACCACGACCTTACGGAGGGTTGGCCTAGTGCTGCTGGATCGGAACTGTCTGCACGACGCACAGGGGCCACGTGGGTAGAACCACGCATGCCTAAACGCCTTGTCCTGAATCTCTATCACACGCTGACGCTCGCAATGCCACCGCACCAGGTATTCATTCTACCTTGATTCATGACTTCAGGAAGCTCAGAGCAGATCATCATCCCTGCTGGTGTTGTACATCACCTTCCCCAGATCAATCTGTCCACCTCCTTGTCCCTCACTGATGCTATTCCATCTCCTACAGTATATAGCTGATGGACCCGCCGCCTGTAAGAGTCCTTCTCTCACCCACCGCCTCACTGCAGGATGTAACGTTGCTCCGCGATGTCTGCGCTCTCTCCCAGCTCAGATTCCCATCTCCCCTTGCCGCGGCGTGCGAGGCTCTGGCAGCCGGGCGCGATGAGACGCACGTCATCCCATCTCACCCGGTGCCCCGGCAGCGCTCTATTGCCGCCCGCTCTGCGTTCGCGTCGCCAGGGCCTCTGCTCAGCAGCTGTGATTTCAAGGCAAGCTGCATGCGTGCAAACCACACGAACACCGCTGTTTACGTGTACGCACAAAAGGCAAGGGTAAAGGTGCAGCCCTGCAATGACGTGCATGTGCAAAAGGCCTCCAATAACGGGAGCTGTAGAATCAGTCAGATTATATTTAAGCTGAGAGGAACTTTTGAGACATGTAGCTCTTTTTAACTTTTGTCCAGCAGGGAGGGGTAAGCAAGGTGCAACCTCTCAGGGCATGGAGGGAAATTTCGTGAGGACAATCAACCTCGGCAGTAGCATGTCTTTGGACGCTGGGAGGAAACAAGAGCACCCGGCAAAAATGCACACGGACACCGGGAGAGAACATGCAAACTCCATACAGATAGGAACCTGAGGTGGGACTCGAACCCAGGGCCTTCTTTCTGCGAGACGGCAGTGAAAGTCGCTGCGCCACCGTGACCTCCATAGAGTATTCTGCCGACTCATGCACACCGGCCAAACACCTCGGAGGAGGTGGGCAGTGCCCACACTACTGCCCCCCCACTCGCGACCTGCCGCACAGTGGGGGGTTCACCACGGCGAACCCAGTTGCAGTGCGACCGGCCGGACGGAGCCGGAGGAGGGGGATTTTATTTTTAAAAAGTGACCGATTTCCAACCACGCGAGCGGTTCGAAAATAACGGCGACCTTGCGTTGGCAAGTCCAGCGCGTTACCAATTGCCCCGTGGCCGCATCTATTATTTGTTAAACTCACACGCGTACGAAACGCCACACGTCACGAACGACGTCACTCTGTCCGGCAGCATCGGCCACTGGTGCGGTCCGAGGGGCGGCGGCGGCACCCACACCGGGGCGACTCGAGCGGGGCGACGACTCGGCGACGGCACTCCGGCACTCGGCGCACGTTCACCAAATCAAGGCGTCAAGGTCGGCCGAGTCCACGGTTCCGGCGAGCAACGCGCCGCGCGGAGAGCGCGACGCTCTCTCCCCGCGCTCTCTCCCTCTCCGTTCTATCGGCCACTGGCTGCACATTAGCGCGGCTAATGGCATTCCGCGCACGCTGATGTAATGCTATTTAACAGGGTTGCTTTGATTTATGGCTTGTTTCTCCGCTTTTCTCTTGCCAAAAGCTCCATTTATATTTCTACAGCAGGGCGCACAGCGGCACGTCTCTGCTCGCGGTTGAGTGCAGCCGCGATACGAGGTTCACGATTTGATATTCGCGCTCGGAAGGACGCCGCGGCGCGGCTCGCAAGCCTGCCGCGAATCGTGCGCACGCCTTTGATCTGGAGGCCGGGAAACGGAGCTGGTAGATCGTGCAGCGACGGTAGATCGTGCAGCGACGGTAGATCGTGCAGCGACGGTAGATCGTGCAGCGACGGTAGATCGTGCAGCGACGGTAGATCGTGCAGCGACGGAGCCCCCCCCCGGCCCGCTCACGTGTAATAAATAAATGTGCCTCTGGCAGGCGGTGCGAGAGCTGGGTGCTCACCGGCGGCGTGGCTCATCCTCACCACCGTGTGCTTCGTCAGGTCGACCATCCTGTCCACCTGGAAGAGGCTCAGGTCTTCCTCGTCGAGCGCGATATCGCCCAGGAAGGCCACTGCGCAGAACACAAACACAGGGGCAGCAGGCGAATTTAAAAGAGGCTCGTTAACGGGACGCGGCCAGCTGGCTCGGGGGACAGACGCGTGTCCAGGCACCGCCACGCAGCACTCAGACCCCGGCTTTGAAAACTGCCTGCAAACGCACTCCTAATTAAACCCGATCATTAATCTGACGTGGACATTCGCATCACAGTCACTCATCACTCAAGACAAACATCCCCGTTTTGCCACAGAAGACTACAGGCGCAAGTACTGTTAGCGATCACCTATGAAGGTCTCCCTCGTGGCAATGTTTAAACACTGCACTAGGTACTCGTTTGAGGCGTGATTCACCAATAGGAAGGACCCAGGACCCGTTCAAATAGCTGGTACTCTTATAGGCCACGAGTGGGAATCGAACTCGGGTCACCGGATTAAATAGTGCCGCGCGCCAACTGCTCTACTACCGCTCCTCGCAATGACCGCACACACATACGCACGTACAAACATTACAAACCCCAAACTTGGTTTGTAACCTAATCCAGAACATTCTACCCACGATAAGAAAAGCGTTTGGATTCCCGTGCTATGATGAAGACTCTGTGCAGGCCACGAGCAAGAGGCGTCACAGCAATTCAGTGACGCGAGCTCCGGCGAGCAGCGCTTGCCACGCGGTCTCTGCACACATCCTCCAGCGACACGATGCCGAGACGCCGCACAAGGGTGGAGGAAATAGAAAGAATAAAACGTCACAGAGAAGCTCGCGATCCACGTTTTTAGAATCAGGGCGAGAGTGGCTTTGTGTTCGCTGCAGGCTCTCCGTGCGCCGCGTTTGCAAAGCGCTTGACTTGCAGGTGCTTTCAAGCAAATTGCCAAGCGCTAATGCACGCAGGCAACCTTGCAGCGGTAGTCGATGCACTATAAATCCACGCACTGCCCTTGACATTTATAGAAGAAAAAGAATGCGCGACGAATGCCAATCGTTTAGACACAGAGTCGCTACCGCCTTCCCGCTAGGACGACTCCGAACGTGGGGTCAAGCACGAGCCAGAGTCAAGGTCAAAGGCAATGAACAGTTTATAACCATCGATTACACAGTCTGCCGCTCTGTGTCTGGCTACTGGACACGTTGGGGGCCGTGCTCGGCAACTGTGATTATACAAAGTATAATCCATCTCAGCTCATCTCATTGTCAGAAACCGCTTAGTCCTGCACAGGGTCGGGGTGAGCCGGAGTCTATCCCGGCAGACACAGGGCGCAAGGCAGGTATATACCTACTATGGGACGCCAATCCATCACCGGGCAATGCGGGCAATTTAGTCTGCAAGCCAATTAACCTATGCAGCAGCATGTTGTTTGAACTGTGGGACGAAATCGGAGTGTCCGGCGAAAACCCACGCGGACACGGGGAGAGAACTCGCAAACTCCACACAGATATGCACCAGTGCCAAGATTCGAACCCGGGACCTTCTTGCTGTGAGGTGACAGCGCTACCCACTGGGCCACTGTGCCGCCCCAAAGCATAACCCTTCTTGTAAAATTATCTTAAACGCCGCTTTCCTTGGCAAGATAATGACGATTATTATTTTTTTATTAAAAAGAAACTGTCGCAAAGTGGTTGCACGAAACCGCATTACAAGCCCAACAGAAAAGGTCATAAAATACAAGTTAGTACGACCGACACAATCCATAGCCACACACAAGTCGGCATTGTAACCACATGAAGCGAGGAATCTGGACAAGGTCGGCACTAAATGCTGAACGACAATTTGAGAATAATAACAGACATTTTTGCTAAAAGATTAACCGTAGCAAGGAAATGGAATTAAAATTCGAGCTCGCGTGAAATGAACGGAGACAGTGCCGCCAATGTGTTTTGTGTGAACACAAAACAACGCTGCCCCCCGGGGCGAACGGCTGGATCACCACCGCTGCAATCACCACCGCTGTAATCACCACCGCTGCAATCACCACCGCTGCAATCACCAGCGCCACGACCACCGCCGCCGTCATGATCAACACCGCCGCCGTCATGATCACCACCGCCGCCACGATCACCACCGCCGCGATCACCACCGCGCCACGATCACCACCGCGCCACGATCACCACCGCCGCCCGCACGCGGGGGAGCGGCACGATGAGCGGGTGCCGCTAAACGGAGCTGGCGTGAAACCAGAGGCTCGCATGAATGGCGCACCGCAGCCGCGGTTGAGCTGTCGCGCAGCAGAAAGTCCTTTATCAAAACTGTCCTCATCACCGTCGTCAGCGGCGATTAACCCGACTGCCGAATTACGATATCTGCACGCTCTCGCTGTCTGTCACGATCCTGCGATCTAAATCACCCTCGCGGCACCGGCACGTCAGCGAATTTCATCGCTCCATTTCCCCGTTCTGTTCATCGGCCATCACCGCTACTCTTGACCCCATCGAGGCCGATTTACTTTGCTTAATGTTTCGTATTGCCGTCATTACCACGCAGGCAATCTCTAAACCCGCCACGCTCAACCTGTGTCGTGACCCAGTGGTCTGTGCTGACCAGTCCCAAGTGGGACTTGAGGTGTCAAAGGTCGCGAACGCCTGCTCTCATCCACGTCGCGCTCTTCTTGGCGGACACCGATTAAGAGAGTCGATTTTAATGACTGAAATGCTGCACATCTCACTTGAAAACTAAACGCAGCAGCGATGTTTTAACGACACATGAACAAACTATACCACAATCACTCCGTCTGATTGCGACTTCCTTGTTCATTATGCGCGTATGCTGGCGAAGCACTGCCAGTGGCACTTTTATGCAGGATATGGACACAGAATGTTAATTTTTCAAAAGAGGGAATCGCCAGCCGTGAGGACATTGTGACACAGACTCGGCTGATTTGCCGAGGAATTCGTATCAACCTCACGAACACAATCACGACCAACGTCAGCTCGAACGGTGATCCCGGTTTGCGCTCCTGACACGCGTGTTCACGCAACACGCGTGTGCGTTTACATGTCCACACGCACAAAAGGCTTCATCTCTAATTCCATGGCCCAAGAGGCAATGAGTGTTGCGTGGTTTCTTCTCACAAGGTCACTGTACGACGACTGTCAGCCAACTGGCCAACAGTCGTTCTGCTTTGAGTAAAGACCACTCGTGTCATTATTCACCCACGTATAGAAAAACCCACATCTTAAGCAGTCTGCCCTTTGGGCGACTGTTTAAGGAAAAATAATTATAAAAAATATATCTGGCTTGGAATATAGCTGCGCATTAGGCTGTTTGACTTTTTAGCGTTCAATTCTAAAATTGTTTTGATTGCCTCCTGCATATATGATTTGCCAAGTCAACTCCAATCAACTGTGCTTTTATTAAATATATGGCGCATTGATATTTTAAAAAAATATTCAATTTCATCCTTTCGTTATTTTCTTAACTAATGAGAACGAATGCAATGAGATCATCCCATTGGATGAGTTTAAGTAAAATAAACTGTGAAGGAAACAAGCATTGATGTGCCCTTTCAATGAAACCAGACAAGCTGCAAAAGAGCTTCTAAAGTTAATTCTCAATCGATGGCTCCCCATCACCCCTTCAGTAATCCTGGCCCTAAATATAGCCCTTGGAAGGCAACGGAGAAGTGTCTTCGATCAATAATGCCGAGGCCCAAATGGTCCAATCTCCTGGGGCAGGCGAACAAAATCCCAATCAATGGGCACGACCTGGAAGAGTGTTCCCGGTGCCTCCCACGGCGCGCCACCAGACGGTTCACACGCAATTGACGGCGCTGTTCCCATCGCTCAGCGGCGCACGAGTCTTTCTGGAAGGCGGCGGAATTGAACGGTACCGCTGATCGTGTGATAGCGTTTGATACGGCACCGCAAGATGTGTCATTCATGTGCCAGTGTCAATGCCCAAATGGCATTTTTGGAATTACCCGTGAAAACACTCATAAACACCCACCTTCAGCTTGCAGCTGAAAAGGTCTCGATTACGAAAGGTAGAGTTTAACTGCGAGTCTTCGGATGGTAAATCACAGACGAATAAATACGTGACTTTACCATGTGAATGTCCTTATAAAGTATTGTGAATTAGGTGGACATATGAAAGAGTAAATAAATACTAATCAATGCACACAATTGTGATTCCCGCCATGTTTTTATCATCCTTAATCATTTTTTTAAAACATGCATCTAATAATGAGCCAATCAGGGTACAATCCAATATTTAATCGGGTAACATTACCATTAAGCTGTGGTTGGGGCAATTTGCCCAACTGATTCCATATTTTGTTGTAAAAATCGGGTCGATTTGAAATAAAATCCATCCTACAAACATAAAACTGTCTTCGTGTTCAAACAAATTTGGGGGGAATCTCATCTGTACTGACGGTTCGAATACAAGAGTAGAAAGTCCACGTGCCAGCAATGTGAGACTGGTGAAATTACGTGAGAAACACTGGCTTCCTGCTGAGTAGAATAAACCCACTCGGTCGTGCTCACATGAATGAGGAGTGAAGATGATGAAGATCATGATTGATGAGCTGTCACCCCTAACAAGGATATGAACTTACGCGTCACGACTGGAGAGCCACTCGTCTCCACTGGGCCGCGTGGCTGTCAAAGCGAGCTGAAATAAAACAAACCGAGCCGTGCGCGGATTTTCTGCTCTGCCCCCAGTCAAGTCGCGGCCACTTCCAACGTCTCGACACATTCTCATCTCATCGTCAGAAACCGCTTCGTCCTCTACAGGGTCACGGTGAGCCGGAGCCTATCCCGGCAGACACAGGGCGCAAGGCGGGGATATACCCACGATAGGACGCCAGTCCATCACCGGGCACCACGGGCAATTTAGTCTGCAAGCCAATTAACCTGTGCAGCAGCATGTTTCTTGGACTGTGGGAGGAAACCGGAGTGCCCGGCGAAAACCCACGCGGACACGGGGAGAGCATGCAAACTGCACACAGAAAGGCACCCGAGCCGAGATTCGAACCTGAGACCTTCTTGCTGTGAGGCGACAGCGCTACCCACTGGGCCACTGTGCCGCCCAAATTCACGAACCTCTGACGTGTGAACAAAACATTATGGCAACTTACAGATTGTTAAAACTTGTTGATGATTAGAGGAGACGGGGTAAACGCCATTTACCCAAACGTTAGAAACATCAATTCCAATAATCACCATTAACCACTGCAATTAAATGAACAGAATTTAACAATGGCACCGTTTTTTTCCAGTATACTGATCAAACAACATTTACTTGGCAAAGGTTTAGTTAAATTGCAGCCACATGGTGACCAAGTTTAGAGAGACAGATTTACAAGTTGAAAGCCTCAGGCTCCAATCTAAGGTCGGGATCAACTCATCCCTTAAACCCTTTAAGTCAATAAAATACAATATAAGTTTGTTGAAAGTCTAACGTTATGATCTCATGAAAGAACAGAGCAGCGTGGTTTAAATCTCATCTCATCTCATTGTCAGAAATCGCTTAGTCCTGCACAGGGTTACGGTTAGCAAGAGCCTATCCTGGCAGACACGGGGTGCAAGGCAGGGATATACCCACGATGGGACGCCAGTCCATCACCGGGCACAGCAGGCAAATTAATCTCATCTCATCTCATTGTCTGAAACCGCTTAGTCCTATACAGGGTCGCAGTGAGCCGGAGCCTATCCCGGCAGACACAGGGCGCAAGGCAGGGATATACCTACTATGGGACGCCAATCCATCACCGGGCAATGCAGGCAATTTAGTCTGCAAGCCAATCAACCTATGCAGTAGCATGTTTTCTGAACTGTGGGAGGAAATCGGAGTGCCCGGCGAAAACCCACTCGGACACGGGCAGAGAACATGCAAACTCCATACAGATATGCACCAGTGCCAAGATTCGAACCCGGGCCCTTCTTGCTGTGAGGCGACAGCGCTACCCACTGGGCCACCGCGTGGTTTAAATGTGAATGGTCAACCGCTAACGAGGATGATCGCCAACAGGACGTCTTCCTCTGAGCGGGGTGACCAAGTTACATCGCGAGTCGCGAAATGTGATCCCCCTCGCTGGGCCATCACCACTGCGCCCCCCCCCGACTGGGCAGCCCTCACTGGCAACGCCTCTCCGAAAGAGAGCCTCCCCCCCTCCAGCACTTAAGCACAGGGACACAGTGACCCCGCCGCTCCGTGACCAGGTCAACAGCGGCGAGAGAGGGCCGCCAAACAAACACCGTCACGTAGGTGTGACGTCTGGGTGCGTCATCGCGTGGGTGCTTCATCTCTCGGGCCATCTTCAGGGCGCGCGTGATGTGTCGTCGGCGATTTGTTTTTGTGTGTGTGTGTGTGTTTCGTGACAATGTTCGCGAGTGTTTTGGACGCCGCTCGTCACCGCCGACAGGGCTGAGCGGACCGTCAGGACGCGCAGATCTATGTTGCAATTACAACCGGGGCTGCTCAAGCGAGTCTGCGACACTCGGGG
>JAZEWT010000012.1:22471323-22487587 GCA_036362905.1 Mordacia mordax
AGGCGATTTCACTCCGTCCGCGGTACCCGGTGCAGTCGATCAGCAACGTCGGCCCCCGACTTGATGCGGCACTGGCAGAGAATTAATAATTGATTCCGTTCACAATGCGCACGGTCTGTAGCGCAGGTGACCTTGGGAGTGTTGGAGATGTTTTTACAACGGAAATTCAGCCATCACCGACAAAACAGTCAATTCAACCGCACAAATGTGTCCGTTGTCCATTATGTGCAGTGAAAAAAAAGGTAAAGATCCCCCGTATAGCCTTAACAGGCTGCAGCGTCAAGTGCCGTTAGCGAGCGTCTATGAAGGTCGACACGGCACACTTGGGGGTGGGTGACCAGCACTACGCACGGACGCATCTGTCTCCGTAGTGGCAATGTTTACACACCGCACTAGGTACTCATTTGAGGCTGAGTCGACCAAGGAGAGGCCCAGGACCGGTTCATAAAATCGTCACTCATGTTGGCCGTGAGCGGGATTCGAACTCGGGTCGCCGGGTTTACACACACACACACGACTATCGCAGTGCGAGTGACGGCACAGTGGCTGGCACTCTCCACGATTAATCTGGCAAATCGAATTCCTCCACTCCAATATCTGCTCGGGTCATTCTCCTTGTTAACTCACATTAATTGCTGGCAGCGTGGCCATGCACAGGTAACAACTGTGCCTCGCAGAGAGAGACCGCTCCCGGAGGCGGTTCTGTGTGAAGTCTGTGTGTTCTCTGGGTTTTACGCTTCCCTCCGACAACTACTTAATTGATGATTGCTTCGAAAAGCTGTTCTCTCGGGACAGCCCCTAATGTGAGAGGCGAAACGTCGCGAGGAGAGGAAGCGAACGACGCGACTGTCTCGAGAGAGAAGCTTTCGAAGCAATCATCATGCATCGAGCCGGGAAAACCGACATCATTACAACTGGTTAATTGGCCGATATAATATTTAAACGCAGCGTTGGGTAAATGTTAGTGCCGGTTAACCACCTCTCTGCAGTTTCCTCAACAATTCTCTTTTCAAATAACTTGGACACTGAACATACATACGCACGGCGCATTTAAACTTGTATTTGCTAGTCTGGTTGGCGATGGCGGTAACGGTGAGCGGATGAGAAGACGTCGCTCCATGAGAAGCGAGCCGCCACTGCGAGCCGTGGAGGGAGAGGCGACTAATTGTGCCTGGCTCTCGCTGGTCAAGGGCATGGCTGCAACGGGGCGTCACCCGCGCCCCGCGGGCGTCACCCGCGCCCCGCGGGCATCACCCGCGCCCCGCGGGCATCACCACATCTCACCCAGGGACTCCGGTGCAATTCCCTTTTCCACCATCCGTCGTCTCCATGTTGGTCCAGCAAAAAAAAAGAAAAACCTCCACACCAGCTAAAAGTGTTGCTCCTCGCCAAGTTCTGCCGAAGTGACTCGTGGCAGAACAGGAAACAGGTCTCGTGGCACGTGTGCGCGCGCGCACGTGTGTGCACGCACGTGTGTGCACGCGGGCTCGTGAACAGCACACGTGCCTGTGCACGCGTACCTTAGCGGAGGGGGCGGTCGGAGCAGTCGTTAGTGCGCTGCGAGCCCAGCTTACAGGGCATCTCTGTACTGATGCACGCCAACGCAGCCTCAGCAGCCTCAATCCGTGGCTGGTGGAGTGCGTAAGCGCCAGCAATTGGCTGTCCGTCACCCCATTGTGTGCCGTAGCGCGTCTTAATACTCTAGATGCTAATAGATGCAACATTCCAAAGGCTTTATATGAGGCTAGGCATGCGTTAGGTCACCGATAATTCCCTGGCCTCCTATCGGTTGACAGCCTTTTTGATGTCACGACCAGCCCACGCGATGGTGTACATAGTATCTTGTATTGATCTCGTTTATGTATTCAAGACACTTCATTAATTTATTATTAATAATTTCCCTGGTCCTACCACGTGACAACTCAGCAGAGGATCTCGCCATCCAGCTGTAGGCTGTTCTCTAGACTCCTAGATGATCGCATCACTATGTAGCGGTCGGCACAAACCTGGTCTGGGTGGAATCTTTGTCATCTGACAGTCATTTTTTTTCCCCATCCTGAATTGTGTCCAAATATTAACCCTCAACTCAGGCACATCTTTTCTTTTCAGAATGATATTTTGGCCGAAAATGTATCCAGTGTTGTCTCAACATGTTGCCCGAGCACACTGACATATCCAGAGCTGGTTTGTGCACATTTTTATTTGTCTTATTAATGCATATTGGCAAGAGAGTGGAGCATCTCACCCACAGTCTTCTGCCATAAAAATGCAGCCCGAAGCATTTTAATTCACCAAGGATCTCCCTACAGATTGGCAGTCCGTGTCTGATGGGGATCGCAGCGTATTTATCATTGTCGGGTTCCTCTCAGCAGCAGATACTTGGAAGCAGCAGCAGTTTAGCAGCTGTAGATGAGCACAGGGATCTGTCTACAACTCCAGCCAGGGTTGGGACAAATCGTGTTAAATACACGACCTCATATCAATACAATTAACGTGATTTGTGACTACTTTGTCTTGTTTAGGGGGGGGCGGTGGCACGGTAAGGAGTGCCTTTGCCTCACAGCAAGAAGGCCCTGGGTTCTATTCTCTGCTCGGCTGCCTTTCTGTGTGGAGTCACGAAGTTCTCCCCGTGTCCACGTGGGCTCTCGCTAAGTGCTCTTGTTTCCTCCAGCAGTTCACAGATACTGCTGCCTAGGTTACTTGTCCTGAATAAATTACTCCCGGTGCACTGATATGTTGTCACTTGCTTACCTTTCCCCAGTTGTCCACTGGACAACTGTTAAAACGAGCTACATAGCTCAACGATTCCTTCCAGCTGAAATAAAAACGGAGACGCTGGCATTAATTAGTTTCTCGCACAACGTATTAATACGGCAAGATGGCAAACAGATAAATATCCCTCCCAGCACAAGAGCTTTTCCACCAAGGCGCACGTGTCTGATTTTCCCAAGTCACACTTGTAAATGACAAGGGCTCGAACGGACAGACGAAAGCAAACCAACGAAGATCCACAAAGTACTGGGAGAAACGTCCCAGGCCATCCAGAGCATATTCGTCTTGTTGATGATGTGGGAGAATTTTTCCGAAACCTCGCCCAGGACCTCAACAGTGCCCGTTGGGCACGTCTGACAGGGCCATCATTTCCTTGAGCCACCTGGCCACCCGTCTTGCTTTTATGGTGAGTCTCGATTACAGGATCGATGTTTCCCCGATGCCAGTCGACATGCCACGGAATCACAAAAGCATCGCGTGCCAAATTGCTAATCACAGGCAAAGTACATTTGGCCGGTGTTTCATAATTGGTTCACAAGTGCATGGCTATTTTGCCACTCTCATGCAGCACTTGCCTTGGACATGTCAAATGTGTTAATGTGTTTGGCAAGCCTTCTCAGATTGCCACCTCCACACCACATTCCTCCACTCCTGAGTTTTGTTTTTACCGAGTAGAGTTTTCACCGGTGAGAGCAGAGGGCGCGCGAACAGCTTTTTTTTCCGATTCCTCAAAATATTCTCAAATTCCTGGTCACGACAACCTCCCGATTTGCCGTGGGCGAGACGCGGGCGGCCGTACAGAAGATCTGGCAGCAACACGGGGGTCACGACGCAATCGTCACCCAATTGTGCCGGGCACCTGCTGATTGCAGGAGATGCCCGGCAAAACTCCGCAGAGGATTTTCAACGCGTCGCGCGGAGAATTGCGCATCGATGGCCGCAGGTCCATAAAAGAAGTGGAACGAATGGGTCCGTGCGAGCACAGCCACCTCTACCGCTCCTCGGTCTGTGGGAAGTTACGGTCGCTCCTCTCTCACCTCTGCCGTTCCCACTCTGTGCGCAACCTCCCCTCACTTCAATCAGACTCTCCCGTGATCTGATTAAAACAAAAAGTGAAGACAAAGTCAATGGGAAGATGGGCTATTCAATGAATCTCGGAGCGCTGTGCTAATGTGGCACTGATAAGCGTTAACACAGCTTCATGTTTCATTTGCCCGGTGGGTTTATCATCAGTCACAGATGATCGTGAGTGGCTTGGTTTGTTATCACCATACGTCGGAGGCCCAGCCAACAGGCAATTAGCGCTGACGTGGCACAGACTGAAACAGAGAAGACAGGTCGAGCCTCACCAGGCCACGACCTTCCTATTAACGTCAAGCTGCAAGTGCCACCCTGTGTGGGGGAAACCGCCACTCGCACGCTGGCCTTCACAGTCGCACGCACGAGTCGTGACGCCATCAGCAGCGCCGGCTTCAGCTGCCAAGCGCAACAACAACAAAGTTGGTGCCATGGCATCTTTACGCCACGTGTCCTCAGCCGGCTCATGTTCTCGGACGGAACGCGGGTCCTCCGTGCGCACAAGCCAACGAGCAAAGCTGCATCGCGGGGTTGCGGTGGGGGCGTGGAGCCCCGGCCAAAGCCACGCCGCGATGGGCCAGCGTGTGCGTGACGAACGCACGCACGCACGCACCGCCGCCGCCACCGCACACGCTTCCCATGCTCGGGCAATATCTGCTTGCACGCATGAGGAAATTGGAACCGACTCGCTTGACGGGGACTGAACGCTCGCAGCACGATCGAGTCGTGACACATCACAATTACGCAACCATGCGGATCGTGGCGAGGTCGCGGAGGAAATGTATGATGTCCGCGAGAGAGAACGCAGAGTCCGCTTCGGTGAGAATCTCGGTGCAACTGACAGCAGCCACACACGATGAGCCGAGGTTCTCCGGTGGGCCTGAGTTCGACCGGAGTCGCCCGGTCACTGGTGGCTTCAGATGGCCCAGAGGTCGCTTCGTTGAATTAAACGCTGCTGCGAAACAACATCGGCGTTGGAAGGACTGCTGGTCAGAGGATTTAAAGGCTGCCTGCCGGTACGTTTTCAGATTGTACCACGTGCTGTCAGAGGAACGCCCAACGTTTCGCACCATGTGTTGGAAGCGTCTTCGGAAAATCACGTCATTGCTGAATAAACGTAAACATGAGTGGACGTTAATAACGACTTGCAGTCCAATGAAATAATCAATGGGGCAGCTCTCATCTGTAAAAACCCGTTTAAATGAGGTTTGAAAACGATTCTTAATTGGTGGAGGTTTCGATGGAATCAGCCTGGTCACCGATGACTGCACCGATGATTCATCATACAACTTGAGATTGGCAAAGTACTTGAGTCTCTCTCTCTCTGAACTCCGAGTTCCTGTTGTTTGGTCTTCAGACACAAAGACAAAACAACCGCAGGCATCTGGGCAGTCCAGCCGATCCTCGCGTCCCGTTATGCAACGGCGACCCCGAGAGTAATCTGGGCACCGCACACCACCTCCAGTGGTTACTGGAACGCGAGTATGACAACAACGAACATGTTCTGCGGCTGTTCGAGCTATGACATCACTCCTGGACCACTTCATAGGTTCGGCAATTTCTCATCGGAAGGGGCGTCCAACTACATATCCCTTGCTTTGCGACTACACATTAATTACGCGACGAAATAAAAACAATATTTAAAAGAATTACTGGCTCACGTAAAAAGGTCACAAACGCTTACGTATTGTGAGAAACCAGTGCCCTTAGACGAAGCTAAATAAACACCACTCACTCGCGGCCAAAAAAAGTCTGCCGGAGAATTCCAAATCCGCTGCAAATCTTACGACGCACAAGCAGTGCACGCCCAGGCAGAAGATTTGAGCGAAGATTTGAGCGGAGATTTGGTGCGCGTCACCCCAAACACCCTCGAGGCAGCGCTCAGCTCTGCCCGCGGCTGTGACTTAACATCAACTGCCGCGTTATCATAGGAGCAGCTGCTGCGGCATCGCGCGCTTGCACGGCGAGCGCGCTGAGCGACAAACACAAGCGGAACGTTCACGCGACCGCACGTCTCACGTGGCCAAGGTGCGAGACTCTCGAGTGCGACGGGGAAACAAGTGGTGCGGACGGGGCATTGTGAGCCGATGGGCCTTCCTCCAGCAGTGCCGTGAGAATACAATTCCAACTTCGGGGCAGCGCCTCTGCCAAGAGCGTCAAAGTGGGAACTCGGGTGAACGAGACTTCGGTTGGCAAGGTGGCGCAGTGGTGGCATCCTCGCCTCACGGTCCGTTAGACTCCTGCCTCCAGAGTCTTTCTCTGCGCCGTTTGTGTGTTCTTCCCCTGATCTGTGGTCGGATTCTTCTGGGTTCTTCAGTTTCCTCCGACAACTAAATAACACCCATTCATTAATTGGCCGATAACATCATGATGTACAGGACCAGTGTCTGACGGGTTGGCGGCAGCCAACCACGTAGCTGACTCCCCCCCCTCCCTCTCTGCCAGGTAAAACCTCGCGCCCCCGAGTCGTTTGCCCTTTCAACGAACGCCTCCGACATCCAACGACCCTGTGTCTCGCTTCATAACTTGTCTTTATTACGGTGTCAACTGCCTGACACCGTCTCATCAAACTGACCGGACCTCAAGCAAACCCGGCCGATCCAAATGTGACGGCAACACAGCTCCCAGGGGAGCAGTCACCGCTAAGACCTTGGCTGCAGGAGTGGGTCACAGAGTCTTCCTGTCTCCGCCGACGCAGTTCATCAACATTTATTTTCCTATTCACATTTGTGTTCATTTAAAACGTCGTTTTGTAACGGGCACCCCTGCTAGGCTTGCACAGCGACACAGGTCATCCACCGTTCCATCAAATAAGACGTGTTTTATGTAACGATGTAGGTTTTCACGGCTCGATGCATGATGATTGCTTCGAAAAGCTGCTCTCTCGGGACAGCCGCGTCGATCGCTTCCTCTCTCCATCTCGCGACGTTTCGCCTCTCACATTATAGGCATCCTCAGGCGCAGTATGTGTGTGTAGTGCCTGTTGCTCCTTAATATATATATGTGGGTACTATGTATGTGTCAAGTCATTGTTGTTGTATGGGGTCTACATCTGAATCACATTGACACTAATAACCTTATCCTATTCACACCCCGGAACTGCGATAACCCCCTCCCTGCTTTGTCTGTGGCGAGGAGGGGGTTATCGCAGTTCCGGGGTGTGAATAGGATAAGGTTATTAGTGTTGATGTGATTCAGATGTAGACCCCACACAACAAAAGATGACTCGACACATACATAGTACCCACATATATATATAGGAGACAGGGAGATTAGTGTGAATGTCATTCAGATGTAGACCTCACACAACAAAAGATGACTCGACACATACACAGTACCCACATATATAAAGGAGCGACAGGCACTACACACACGTGTGAGGAGGCGAAACGTCGCGAGGAGAGGAGAGAGGGAGCGATCGACGCGGCTGTCCCGAGAGAGCAGCTTTTCGAAGCAATCATCAAGACGTGTTTTGTTTAAAGTGTAGGTTTTCAAACACGGACTGGCTATGGCCAGACGAATGCCAAGTTTCCCCCACTGGCACCGGGTCGCTCGTCGGGGTGAGGATTGTCCACTGCTCGTTGAGTCGAGATCGTTTGACTCGTACTCAATAACAACACCACTTGCAATGCAGCACCACGCAAAATCCACGTCTGCCCGTGAAGGCGTAGCGAGGAAACCACAGAGAGGTGGGGAAAAGGCAGCCGTGCAGTGAGCCGGCGCCAACATTTGCCAGACACTGGCGTCTTATATAATGTCAGGTTGTCAGCCACTTTGTGTGTTTTTTTGTATTTGCAGGAGGAAAACGGAGAACCCGGAAAAACCCACGCGAAACACGGAGAGAGAACGGACAAACACCGTACAGAGAGGCGCCCACGGTGCACATCGAACTGCCTCAGGAAGAACTTTCTCTCCACGAGTTGAAGATGTTACTGACCGTTTCACCCGCTGTACTTGACCGGCAAACATCCCTCAAAAAAAAATTCCGCGAGCGTTCTCGCATGAACGCCATGTGCTGCGTGTTTTTGTGGAATCTTCCCCAAACCTGTTGACACTCGCGATGACAACGCCGTGTGTACACACTCCGGAGTGGCGACCTTCACCTATCCATCACTGCCAGGACACGCAGTCAATCTCATACAGGGCTGTGATAAATACCACGACGGTGATCGTGCTGGGCATAAACAACAACGCACGTTGAGCGATGCGCTGTGATAAGCGCAACCTCCCGGCGCTGCGCTTCACGGAATCGCCCGTCAATTCCACAACAACGCCGTTACGATCATCACTGGTACTGGAAGAGGGCAACTGCAGGCGCTGGGCACCCGTGTTGGTCACCCGCGTTGGTCACACACCAACACGGAATGACTTTACATACAACCCATGCACCAACACGGAGTGTCCCGTTTAAACAGAGCTGTAGGGAATACATAGGGAGCATCAGGCGTCCGATCTATGAATCACTAAGGTTCCATGCATGTGAGACACCCGGAAGACAGAGATCCCCAGTACAGCCTTGTACTGTTTGCGAGCACCAATAAAGCCCGGCGCGTCACACAATGGGGGTGGATGGCTAGCGCCACACCGCCACTCTCCACGCTGAACAAACATCACCCTCTGGGACAGACAATTCCCGACTACCACACAGATGGTATCCGCAAGTGGCACAATGAATGTGTCATTCCTGCCCTAAACAGCAGAGCCGCAGCTATGTAGCTCCTTTATTACAGTCGTCCAGCAGGGAGGTGCAAGCAAGTTACAACATCTTAGGGCACAGGGGATAATGTAACCAAGACAATTCACCTGGGCAACGTGTCTTTGTACTGGGAGCAGGAAATCGCAAAAGCCAGAGATAATCCACGTGGATATGGGGATACAATTCAAACTCCACACAAAAAGGTACCGGAGCCAGGAATCCAACCCAGATTATTTTACTGTGAGACATCAGTGCTAAGGCGCTTTATAATTTAAATTATTATTATTATTACTCCCTGCGCCACCATGCAAAAGGCACTCGACATGACACATTACAGCTCCCGCCCTCCTCTATCGCACGTTGTTCAAGGGCCTACCCAGCACGCCGGCGTGCAGCGGCGGCGCTCGCGCTAATGACCGGAGGTGATGACGAGACCCATCTGGCGAGCTGCCACCTCCCTCTGACGGGAGTCCGAAGCCTCGGGTCTGCGCGCAGGAGCGACCCACGGTGTCTGTCCAGGCGACGAATCCGCGCTCAGTCCGACGGCACCGCGCCAGGGACCACGGCGTTCACGCACGTGCGTGGCCCAGTCACGGCTCGATCCGCGACGGGAATCACGCAGCGAGGGCTGCCGTTTCAGGGATCGCCCCTGCTGATTCTTGCGCCCGATGATGATGCCGCGAAGGGGAGAGGGGGGAAAAAATGCTCGACACGGCCATCCCGACAGCGCGGCTTTTGCAGAGCGTTTCTCAGAGACGGCGCTCCTCGCGGACGGGCAGTGTCGAGCAGCGCAGCCACGTAGGAAGGAAGGAGCAGGGAGCTCGAGCGAGTGGTGCACGCACCCGCTCACCAACTGCTGCTGCCACGCTCTATCCACTGCCGTCGCCATCCCCCAGCGCCCCGCCGTCACCATCGATCATGTCACTCCCGCGCATGACGCGCTCTCTCCACTTGACCTCACTCCCCTGGGTCTCCCTCTTGGGCACAATCCCTCCTTTGTCTGCCATTCCATTGTCAGTCTCGTCCACTGGCCATCGTGCCTTGCTGGACGTCAAGTGCGCGAAGTCTAATGAACTAAAACTAAATAAACGGGCACAAAGAGGGCACGCAATTACAATTCCAGTCACGCCGAGGGTGAATTAAACTCTGCAGGCAGAGAGAACTTTGAACCACGTGGCAGTGCGCAATCGGAAGCAGGCAGTGCCGTGCTTTTCGACACATTGACGCTGCTGCACCTCTGGCTCGACTGACCAGGGTGTGAGGTCAGAACAGAGACGATGGGAAGGGGCTCCGTGTGATCTGCAGTTCACCGCCCAGAGCTCGCCACACCAGGAGGAACGAGACACTCTACGACAAGCTCTACTTTCATTTTAACTCATCTCGGCATGCGTTTACTTTTTTTGCCCGTGGGTTGTTTTTATGCCAGTGGGACTTGTCAATTTTGGCACGGGCAGGTACAGTATTCAATCGCAGAAAAGAAGAATGTCTGTACGGCGTTTTTCAAATGTAACAAATAAGTGAAAAACAAATGGTGATTTTATATCAAAATAAAGTAAGAGAGCTCTGTACAGACACCGAGATGAGCTTACCGCCGTTATTCTAAACACAGAGACAAATACACAGTGGTACGTCGCATATGTAACTCTCTGGGGTGATGAGGTCAGATATGCCATCGCCTGTCGGATATGACGACTATGCCTGACATAGATACTGCACGGGGTAAGGGTGGTTGATGAATCAGGGTGGATATGGTGACGGAGAGGGATGCCATGTCGTACTGTAGAAAAGCCAAGCAAACTTTCCAGGCAAACTTGTTTAAGAGCAGGTGCCAAGACTGGGAAGTGGTCGCCCTTTGTGTCCGTCAATGTGCTCTAGAGAGGGGCTGTTGACCGTTGGATCGGCCTTACCAACGCTGCTCCGCTACGAGAGGGATGTTAATTCATTTGTTGATTTAATTCATTGTCAGTGCCCACGTAATCCTATACAAAGACACAGAGGGGCCACAGCCTGTTCCGCCAAACATAGGATGAAACCTAGGATGGGACACCAGTCCATTGCAGGACACCGGGAGCAATTAAGTCAGACCAATTAACTTCGGAAGCATGTCTTCAGACAGTGAGTTTTCATCACAGTCTTCAGTGAAACCCTACACGGACGCGGGGAGAAAACGCAAACTCCACACAGAGAGGCATCTGTGCTGCTCCCAGACTCTGCAACGCCCTTCCATTAGCGATTCCGTCAGCTGAGTCCCTGGGCATCTTTAAATCTCATCTCAAGACTCACTTGTTCTGAAAGGCTTTGAAGTCCTCTGGCTAGGACTGTTGACGCGGCTCGCTATTGTCATGCTGGGTGGATGGCTCGCTGCCGACCTGCACCTGCTTGGAAACATTTATTCATTCCTTGTTTGCTGACCAATTACATTTTTTATCGCTTTTTTTCAATTGAACTGTTCTTACGTCGTTGTTGTTGCTGCTGACATGCCGTTCTCTCCACAGCCCTGTGCAGTGCTTTGTGACCCTCGGGTAAAACGGGCTCTAGAAGGTGAAATATTATTTTTATTACTGGGAATCATAGCCAGGATGTTCTTGTTGCGAGGCGGTATGAACCATGCTTGTGAATAAACATGCGCGGGCTACTGTGTGTGCGGCGCCTCCTTCAATTCCCACGCTGGCACAGTCACGCTCGGGGATTTTAAACAAACGGTGCCAACCGCCGTGACACGGTTCTCCAGCGCTGCCCACTCAGTGCCGGTGTCACGACCTCATGTGGCTGCGAGATTGTGACGACAGTGGTCCCTACGTGACGGAGCGATACCACGTCGCCCAAACGAGGGCCACACACAGGCGCCGCGTGAGCGTTGGGCGAAACCGCGTTCGCAACAAGGCAGCGTGAGATTTCTGCCACTGGCACGGGGGGCACAAGGTGGGGACGGGTGCCACCTCGTTACTCCTCACCTCGGCAGCAAAAAAAAATTGGGCTCGACTATGCAAGGAAACTTGAAAAGGTGCAGCCCTGCAACTGCTTGCTTCCACCCGCAAAATGGCTTCAACTATAGGGCCCTCTGGATAACCCCTCTCAGGAGTATTTGGCCTACTCTTCCACAATGGCCAGACGTTTTAGAACTGGTGCAAGTACGCAGAGCTTAAATTGCCGCGCCGGGAGATGAAATCATAGAGATACTCATGATCACGAGTCATGTCCTTATAGCTACACCACAGCTCATCAGTAATAAACACTCTGCCCAAACATGAACTCCAAGCAAGTTATTGGATCCTAATGGCACAGCAACATAAGCAACTCAATCACCAAGCTTAACCTAAAACTACCTTCTTTTAAAGGTCAATGAATAAAATTCCACCACAGGTGAAGGAGGTGTTTACGGTATGCGTGTCGAAATAATTCAGAGGACTGATAGTCGGTTGACCTTGAGTTCTCAAACAGCTGCTCATGAGTAGACTTGCCACCATGGGTCAGAATGCGAGCGGACACCAGCGATCCTGGGTGGGAATCATCGCCACGATGGGAATGTCTAAGTCAATACTGAAGCGTGTTTTCAACATTCCTTGGCTCCAAGTGTTATCAAGAAAACAGATTTCTGCGCACATATTCAACCAAGGTGATGGACTGGCGTCTCATCGTGGGTATATCCCTGCCTTGCGCCCTGTGTCTGCCGGGATAGGCTCCGGCTCACAGCCACCCTGTACAGGACTAAGCGGTTTCTAACAATGAGATGAGATACTCAACCAAAATATTCTTTAAATAGCAGGTTTCAAAACAAACACACACACCCGTGTATACGTTTCTATATTCCGCTATTATTTATCAACTCGAGTAATAAGAACGTCATTGTGTTCCTGTGGTTAATGCATTTCTCTCACGCTCAGTGGTCAAATCTGAACACGACCAGGGGCTTAACCCAACCAATCTTCGTTCTGTGGTCGATAAAATGGGAACCAATGTGGAAAGTCGAGTGCTGCTCCTGTGTGCGGCCGCTTGCCGTGGCAATGTCGCATTCCCACCACTCGTCACTGACAACGGAGATGAGCGTTGTTCCATTGTGTCTGCTTGAACGGGGAGACGTTTTGGGTGACCTTTGACCTCTGCGTTTGCTATTGCTGTCCTCTCAAGCGCATTGTAATCGGTTAGAATTTTTGGAAACCCCATTCTATTGTTTGAATTAAATGACATTAATTTGAACTAGGTTTGTGTTTTTATGAAATACAGCAACTGATTGGACAACTTGAAAAAAAACCAAACCTCATAGGCAAGAGCTGTCTACAAAGACAGAAATGTGGATCGTGTCGTTGCTCAAACTGGCATGGGATGGCATGCATCTGTACTGGGGACCCATGGCCAATGGAGGGAAATTCCATATTCCTATGACAGGCGTGCATCTCCATAAAATAACCACCCGTGACGTCCCATCGAGGCTCAACTCACTGCATAACGTGTGGCCGAACGCAGTTACTGACGGCGAGATGGAAGGAAAGTTGCGCCGTATTTTTGAGCGCGCATGGAACCACGAGATGAAATATTATTGTAAACGAAGCGAGCGGCGAGAGAGCGAGAGGGCGAGAGGGCGAGAGGGCGAGAGGGCGAGCGGCGAGAGGGCGAGCGGCGAGAGAGCGAGAGGGCGAGAGGCGAGAGGGCGAGCGGCGAGAGGGCGAGCGGCGAGAGGGCGAGAGGGCGAGAGGGCGAGAGGGCGAGAGGGCGAGAGGGCGAGAGGGCGAGAGAGCGAGCGGCGAGCGGCAGCCACGGAGCAATCGCTGCTCAGAGCCGGCAGCAGCCACGACGGAGCAATCGCTGCTCAGAGGGAGCTCCACTCAACAGGCAGACGCAGATGAACGCAACACTTTGGTGCGGTTCCAAAACGCAGCCGCACGTCGCCGCATTCTGTTGAAAATAACGCACGGTGCTGACTTCTTTGGTATGAGCATTAAGTACCGCGAGGAACCGAGTCGTTCAAATAACTCACCAGCCAAAGGGCATGTTCTGCCGAGCCACCTGCCTCTCATCAGCATGGCACTAATGGGCACCACCAGATGATTAATGAGCCATGGAGCTACAAGATGTTTAATTAAGGGCTCCAAAGTTTTTTTTTTAATAACTATAATTTACATTAACAAGGCTTCAATGTGAGCGAAATGGAATGGATACTAACGCTGCTTCACAACGGTAAATGCGAACGTTTCTTAATCTTTGCTGAATTTGTGATGAGTCAGCAATGAGTGTCTGATGGACCGGCTCTCCCACTAAGAATGGGAGACGTCCACCACTGTTCTCGAGTTTGAACCTCACGAAATACTACAGGGGAGGCTTAACACATACACAGTACCTACATATAAATAGGAGTCACATACACGACACACGCACACTACACCTGAGGATGCCTCGAACGTGTGAGGCGAAACGTCGCGTTGGGGAGAGAGGGAGCGATCGACGCGGCTGTCCCGAGACGGCGGCTTTTCGAATCAATCGTCTCACGAAATGCCCCCAATAGTCACGGAGACACTGTGAACAAAGGGAGCCGTGGCTGCATTCGATCCTGCATTTAGACAGGGGTCGGGCAGCTAACAGCACAGAGAGCTGTGGGGAAACTGGTTGCAGACAACCTGCAACTGAGTGCAGGTTGCCTGGTGACTCCGGCATGAAGATGTTGCTGCTGAGAGTGCGTGGAGGTGACGGAAAGTGAGCTCAGGTGGGGGACGCGAGCCAGGGGAGAGCGCGTGGCGAGGAAGATGCGAGGGGAGAGGTAGGCGGGGATGAGCCAATGGAAGATACTGATAATGGCCGGTGTGAGTTTTATCTACTGTCGAGCTCAAAGTTACGTAACTGCGTTCACATCGGCAGCGACAATCGCAGCTGTGCTGCTACCTGGCCCTACAAGGTGGCCCGTGGCACCGCACACTGCTGGCTAAAAAACCATGACCCTTTTATGGATCTTGCGCATTTTTGTCCGGTGTACACTCAGATCGTTTCTCTATTTTGTCCATGGCCATCCTCCAAGATTCACTTGTAAATAAAATAATCCTTTGGACAATTTTTAGAATATTAACCGAATCAAAGAATGTCGGAAATGTAGCCATGTTTGGGTGTTCGCAGGCACTTGGTGGTGCAGGACTGGAGCAGAATCTCGTCTTTTTTATTCATTTCTGGCGTTCAACACCTTGACAAAAACAATGCCTCTCAGTGCTCGAAAACAGAGAAGCTCGCTCCTTGGGCGCCTGGAAAACACGTGCTCTCTCAGGAGGTATGCAAGAAAAGAAACTCAATAGGCATGGATTATGTTTATGACAGCAATAAATGCTCCAAGCGGTCTCTCTCTCTCTCTCAACACTGTTTACGGCCAACAACACCGCCCATTCAATACAATGGCGCAGAGCGCAGCATCACGAGCGCAGTGCCCACGCAAACGATGAACGATGATTATATCTCTGAATGTTTACACGTCTCTTAAATATAAAATATATATTCGCTGGGAAACATGCGTGCCTTGGTAGATTTTAGAAGTAGTCATTGTACACGACGACTTTTTCTTGAGTTGTGTATTTTTTTACGCACTTGCCGCCTTGTCGTTGACCCCCAGAGCCGCGGCGCGAGTCGCTCAGGCCGGGACACGCGGCCGCGGCCGCGCCGCCTGGGGCCGCATTCCGCTCGTGCCCTCGCGCCCGCGCGCCCGCGGAGCCGCACAGCATTCCGCGGTGCGGCGCCAGGTGACTACGACCGACATCAATGCGCCGCGGACACCCTTCACGCTGGCCAGCGCACGCTCTCGAGCCAGCCGAGACCTGCGCCTTGCACGGCACCACCCCGACACGTGGGGGTTTTTTTTCTTTAAACATTTTTTTTTTTTAAACACTGAAACAACATCGAGCGGAACGGAGTCCACATTTCGACTCTCGCGTACGGATCGAGTTGCTGCTGCCTCGGAGACACGGACGGGACGCATCGTGCGTGAGTCAAACAGAATGAGAGGGCGAGGACCGCAGGCCGTGCAAACTGGCAGACGCACACAAACTTTGAACCGTGAAAATCTTAACATTTACCAGGACACCGGCCCCAAAACCCAACAGAATGACGATCCTGGGAGAAAAAACAAAAAAAAACTGGGCAGGTGGCCTCCACACGCAGCAATGATCTCCGCAGCAAGGAGTCGGGGAATTAATAACAAGGCAGCAGCAAACGAAGAGGAGACAGCAAAGAGGAACAGCAGGGACGGAGGATGGTGACGATAGACGCGACCGATGTTAACGGAATATAAAGAGTAACTCTCAGCCTCAGAGACCAAAATTACCGGAGAATATTTAACCAACATGGGCTGAGTGGGAACAAAACTCATTCATCGTGAGGGGAGAAGAGTCTGCTGATAACTAAATACATAATCACCGTCTCCAATGTATTCCCTGCGAGTCTAGCTTTAGGTGTAACGTCGTAACATCGGATTTTGCAAGGCGTGCTACTCGGCAATAAACCAGATACGAAGAGGCAGTTGCAGAAGGATGTCAATCAACGTCGCGTGGATTAGTAGTAGATTCGAGGCGGTTGCACGAAGCAACCCGCACGTGTTGCCACGGCGAGATCAGGGCCATGAGGAAGGAGATGCGAGGACCACTGAATCGAGATGGAACCACCGAGCGCGCAGTCACGTGGAACCTCCAGGGTCTCAGGCATTGGTGAATGGAATTTGACCAAAAATCCCAATGCAGGACCCCCCCCCCC
>JAZEWT010000012.1:22492770-22504147 GCA_036362905.1 Mordacia mordax
GCTCCCCCACAGAACGGAAGTGAAAGTAACCCGGTATGGTCCGGCGTACCGGTCAGAATGAGACATTCAGTGCAAGTTGGCAGGAGGTTGCGCTGCTGCAACAACACCGAAGCTTGCGATTCTCTGGCCCGTGCTGAAGTCCCAATTGCAGACACGGATGAGCCAGCCACAATTCTATGAACTGTCTATCATTGAAGCAGTGGAGAGCTGGTGGGGAGACTCCTTACCTGCGGATGGCACAGCAGTGCGGTCAGTAGCGCTGCCAGCTCACAGCCACAGCAAGGAGGTCCTGCATGAGATTCAGGCTCGGCTGCCATTCCGGTGGCAGTTTGCATGTTCTCCTCGTGTCCGCGTGAGTTTCACGGTTTACTCCGGTTTCCTCCCACTGTCCTATAGTCTAGCTTGCTCACCACTCTCCGTTGGACAACCGTCACAAAGCGCTATATATAGCTCAATGGATCCTTCCAGCTTAAATGCAAACTGACTGACCTGCGATGAGGGGGTGATCATGGGTGACAGCTCGCGTCTGTACATTTCCACTGGTGTCGGATGCATTTCAAACAGCTGGGATGTCGCTCGGTTTGCGAAACAGAATGGCTCCTGAACAACGATACTTATTCAAATCCTGAGCCAGGTTGACTGTCTCTGACTCATTCAACATCGCTTTTAAAACGCGGCTCTTTTGGGATAACGGTGTCGCGCGTTCCTCCTCTCTGTGCCAATACCATCGTCAACGTGATTTAATTTTAAACCAAACCGATTCCTTACAAATAGGTGTGGAATTGGAGGGAAAACAAAATCACTTTGGGAGCGCACGCGTGTCTGCCACTCCCCCTAGAACGGGGGTCTAGGGGTTCTCACCAACAATACTGAGTTTATGATTTCCGTGACTTCGGATATGTAAAATAACCGTCCGAATTTAAGACCATGGCAGCCTAATAGATGTTCCCTCTGGGAACGGTGTTCCTGTGCGTTCTGGCACAAATCCACGCCTGCTCACGAGCATGCTGAGCACTCCGGCTACCCAGGTCCATATTCTCCACTTCTGCACGATGAGACTCCACCAGAACCGACTCTCCGCACACTCCGGCGCTGCTGCCTCATTGGCTCGAGTGTAAGAACATAACTACAGGAATAAATACCTCGTTACTCGGTCAAAGCATCTGCTTCACTCGACAATAAAACCCATGCAAGTCCTTTGAGCAAGGAGTCTTCCCCACCAACAATTCCCAGTAGCATTTGTTTATACAAGAAAGCCCGCCTGCTGACTGCCTCACATTTCTAAAGCTCATCAGCAGGGTGTGGCCCCCTTTCGCAAATGCCACGGAGTGTCTTGACGCGAGCGACAGCGCTTCACTGGTAGTGCCGGTGCTGATAAACGGAGTGTCGCAGATTACAGCGAGCATGTCCACAACACCGTGCGCAGCAGCACCGACAGATTGTGAGTAATGCAATCGTGAATGTGACCACAGGAAGTGCGTCTATGCCCCATCCAAAACAACGTGACATTGACGTCTTTGCGCCGCATGTTTCGCAGCGTTGCTGCGCAGTTCTCCAACGCGATTTTCGGGCCGTTCGACAGGAACTGAATCTACGGTTAAGTTCCTGGACAAACTGCCAGAATGCGAAGTGAAGGGGCATTACGCTGAACGATCCACAGGACAAACCAGAAACACATTGGCCAGAAGCGCTTAAACCCACCGGATAGCTGCCGTTCAACACCAACGATGCATCCCAGCGGCACATTTCATCAAGCAAAGCTCTGGAACATGTTCAACTTTTTATACCACCGGCATGGTCAAAGCCAAAAAACAAATGCATTTTCTTAAAAGTCCTTGCCTTGTTTAAATATCAGATACCTGGAATAATTCGACGGTAAGGTCGAATAATTCATAAACTAGACGCCACTTAATCTTGTGAATAAAACTCACATCGCTTAAATAAATGACTTAGCCTGCACTGAGATACTTCACTGTAGTTTGCGCTTCTGCAACTTGGCTTTGACTTCATGAATTTGCCGCGGCCCTGTGCCGATAACGAGGCAGGGCTCCGGTCGAGCAATGTCCCTATTAGCTGGGCCACACGTGCCGTGGGGGCTCGGAGGGTCTGTTTGTGGCGTCTCTAGAGACGCCGCCTGCTAGCGGTCTCTCCTGGTCAAATCGACAAGCACCACGGAGGAGTAACGACCTGAAGAGTCCAGTCTTCACGACGCTTTAGCATCGAGAGATCGGGGCGGCACGGTGGTCTGCCGGGATAGGCTCCGGCTCACCGCGACCCTACACAGGACTAAGCGGTTTCTGACAATGAGATGAGATCTGTTGTGTGCGGGGAGAGTGAGCGTGCGGTGAGAGTGAGATCGCGGGCAGAGTGAGCGTGCGGTGAGAGTGAGATCGCGGGCAGAGTGAGCGTGCGGTGAGAGTGAGAGTGCGGGCAGTGAGCGTGCGGGGAGAATGCATTAGGGGGAGAGAGCGAGAGCGCGCGTAGGAACTGCTTGCAGGAAGAAGGACCCGGTGGGGGTCAATGTGCTTGCGTGACCCACGTAATCGACCCTTGAGGACTGGTAACACGGGGCCGCGTCACCGTTTGTTTTATTTTCGAACGCGCCTCTTGTGTAAAGAAAACAAATCTCGCACGCGCCCGAGTGGGCAGGACAGCCGCGTGCGCGCACGTGGCACGGGCTCGCGGCGGCGAAGAGGCGAAGGAGATGCTCTCGCCATACCCGTGCCACAGGACGGAGCCAGCACCACGAGGCCCTGAGTTCACATCCCGGGCACCTACCTGGCAATGAACCTCGACGTTTGCGACGCACGTACGTGCGTGCGTGCGATACGTATGAAGGTACATAGCACGTTTCATCGATGTGTCAGCACGCGCGTGCCACCCTCGCCCGCCCCTCGTGGGCCATGCCATCTCGCTACACAGCACTCACCCCGTGCGCTCAGCAACAATGCACAAGTGCGCTGAACAAAGGCGAGAGAAATTAACCCGGCGAGGTCGTAGAACCTGAACTAAATTCGCTGATTTTTATTTTTCTGTGGAGGCCTGTGACTGCGTATTCATCATATGAACCATGACTCGTCCAGTAACGACGTAATGCAATGCTTCCAACAGATGGCTTAGCTTACCGCACCCCCTTACTGTGACATTAACAGGCACGTATCTAGTTGATGAATAATTTCTCTTTCAAATTAATATCGTTGCCTCCATGCATCGCTTGGTTTGTCCTCGTGTGAACCCAGAGTTAGGGGCGCTTGTCGCTAAGCCACGAGGTTCATGTTGATGAATGCGATTTTGTTCTTGATGCTCATCTCGTTTGATTGTCAGAAAACGCTTAGTCCTGTACAGGGTCGCGGTGCGCCGGAGCCTATCCCGGCAGACACAGGGCGCAAGGCAGGGATACACCCACGATGGGATGCCAGTCCATCACCGGGCACTGCGGGCTATTTAGTCTGCAAGTCAATTAACCTATGCAGCGGCATGTTTTTTTAGACTGTGGGAGGAAACCGGAGTGCCCGGTGAAAACCCACGCGGACATGGGGAGACAACATGCAAACTCCACACAGAAAGGCACCCGAGCCGAGATTCGAATCCGGGACCTTCTTGCTGTGAGGAGGCGACAGCGCTACCCACTGGGCCACACCGTGCCGCCCCACGCAACAGACCTCTAATCGGTAATTACCAACGCAGTATTTTTCAACAATCACCGCGACGAGGTGACTGCACCGACAGCGCGTCCCCAGTTTTTTTTCCGCGTGCGCGCGAGTTTGCAGCCCCGTGTGGTCGCCGTTAGCGCCGTGCAACGCGCGGCGGCACCGAGGGGACCCCGCGCGAGATATACTCGGGGGGCCCTCGGCGGGATCGCACGTTCGTAGGCTTGACACCGACCGTTAAGGGAACGGGAGACCGGGGCAGAACGCGTCGTCGCTACGGGGATGGCCGGCCGACGAAGAGGCTCCTCACAGAGCGGCAGCCAAAGGGGGAGATGCGACCCAGCTCGACCGGGCTCCGTGGAGATGGAGCGGTGAGATCGCGGGGCGACGAGCGACTCCAACAGCCGCACCGCTCAACAGCGTCACATTGGCAGCGAAACAATGTCAAGATTTCCCGTTTACTCGCTTTACCGAGTGCCCGTTAAGCCTGCTCGGCCACCTTTGTATTCTCAGAAGTGATTATCATGGCTGTATCTCGACCACCTGTCTTGGGGCCGGTCGACATGAGTGGAGCCCAACTCGAGGGTATATCTCGACTGAGCCTCGGCTTCTGATGTGAATGTCAGCCTCGGAATTTAAAACAGATTTTTTTTTGTGTTTTGTGGTCGTAGCACAGTGCTCACAAACTTCTTTCACCACCACTCTGACCCACGAAACATAAAAGTAAAAAAAAAGCGAATAATTCGCTAAACATGAAGTGGCTCTTATGGGAAGAAATTGGTTTCATTTCCACACACACGACATTTGGTGCTTTTTACGCATTCTCTGGTTTGGTCTCCAATGGCAGACGACCGACCCCACCATGAACACGATTCCCGATTCACGGGGCTCAGAGGTCAAAAGGTTAAACAACCACCGATGAACCATGAACGACCTTGCTTATAGGAGGCACCAGGCACGGCCGATTCAAAGCATTGGGTGTTTACAGCCACACTCCAAACACCAGCTTCAAACGGTGGGACCTCAATCACCACGGTCACGCAGGTGAACACGCAGCGCATGGGATTCTGAACCTTGGAGACGCAAACGGCACTCACACTGCCTCCTCCGCAACACAACAGCGCGTTTCGGAGCAAGGGCTATGGAATCGGATGCCGTGTTTGCAAACCCAGATCCACAGAGAGGAGCTGAAATCGCGTCATGAACAGATTGTGCAATGATAGAGGAGCACGGGGCCACGGGCTACAGTCAAACTAATCCAGTGCTCTGCCGATTACTGGTGAAACATCGGAGAACAAGAGAACAATATAGATCACAGGCTCACCCTGCTCTTCCCACATGTGTCAAGTGAGAGGAGGTGACGAACAGGAATCTGACAACTTTAAAGAGGGTTTCTTCCTTTCGTGAGGCAGCAGAGTCATTAATCCACCTAAAGAGCAGTTGATTAATTGACCTCACACATTTCCCAGTTCTTCTAATATTCTCTCCGCTGACGAACCAGTGCGCAAAGACGGAGGCTTACAATGGTGGAATGAGATTGAGTGTTGGCAGGGCTTGCCAGCTCCATCCCGAAATGGCTCTACGTCCATCGCTCCGACCGCCAGGCAAGACAGCTGCTTAAATAATGCAACGGGATCTTCATTGTGCACAGTGGCGGGGAGGGCTTCAGGTTAATGTCCGAGCTGAAAGGCAGCACCACCCACACGCAGCGCTGCTCTTCCTCGACATCTACTTGGCTCCACTCCAGAACACAAAGTGCCTTCCACCGAGCCACCAACCCAAGCCCCTCAGGAGCAAAGCGATATCCCCGGCTCTCCTCGTCCTCCTCCTCCGCGTAGCGAGCGGCGTCCGGAGCGCACGTGGCATCCGAGGAGGAGGAGCCGCCGCCGCCACCACCACCGCCCGCCGCGTGACACCGCCGCCTCGATCACGAATTGCTGGGATGAACGTTAATCTGAGCGATGGCCGATCCGCAGAGCACGCAGACACACACGGCCCGGGTGCAAGAGGTCGGAACACATCTTGAAAAGCCACCTTAGGAAAACACGAACCTCAGCAGAGAGAGTCTCATCAAATTATTTCCACGGGCCTTTACTTGCATGAGAAGTTTAAGATTTCATTTGATCAGCACGCGTTGATCATTTAGTTACATTTTGTCAACAACCTAAATTAGGTGAAGAAATAACACTAAATGAGGCAAGAGATTTCAAAACTTGACGGTAAAAATGTAAAGTTTTTACAGCTTACGATTGTGTTTTTCTAAGTGGTCCAAAGAACCGAGTCTGACATTGTTATTGCCCTGAATGCGGTGACCATTAATCACTTGCACATAGACGCACAGTCCAGGTCGTTCGATGTAATCTCTTATGCCGAGTGGATGGTCGGTAAATTACAGCGTTTGTTCGTGGCTTCCACTCCAGTTGAAAGAAAGTCAAGCGACCATCCTCCAGTGCGAAGGCTTTCGTGACCAATGGGATCACGTGAACAGAAACACAAACGCACAGTATTTTACAAACAGTATCTTGGTAAAATGCTGTGGGTTCGCTCTCCCACACACCGCTGTGCTGAGATAGTGCACGAATTGGCGTGTTTCTGTTCACGTGACAACCACTTACTGATTGGCCGTGTCGAGTGGTAGACGCATGAACGACACTATTTTATAACTTTTTTGCATGACCTGACCCAAAAATGATTTTCATGGACAATCATCCTGCATTGACAAAACTGAGCCATTGGAGGAAATTCCACACATCGACATGGGATTGAGTTTTTATTCACATTTCACATTCTAAAAATGGAATGGTGACCACGACTGACTTCAAAACAAAGCAGTTCTCTCTTTATTAACCCTGGCTGGACGACAGACTGAGCTGACTGACCGGCATTTGGATTCGTAACCTTTCGAATGAGTCAAGCGTTTAAGCCACCACTTGACCTGAACCATGAGCAACACCTGAAACAAAGACCCATTAATGACTCAACTCCAAAATACCTAAGATATAAAGGGGACCTCTATCAGACTTTGACATCATTGACGAGTAAAGGTCACTGCATATCTGTGCCACGGCACGAACGAATATTAGTATTAATCATTATTTATTAGACATGAAATATGTATCCGTAGCTAAATCGCAAAATAAAAATGGGAAAAACAATAACGTCCCAATGTCCGTTATCAGTCTTGAACCGGAAGTGGTGGAAATTCTACATTACTGTGGCAGGACCCAGTTGAGTGGTGTAACTTTACAGAGTGACACTTAGTTTAGCTCCGCTGAGGAATGGGCGCTGAGCTGACCATGGGCCAGGAATTAAACTCGTGTTCTTATTCTCGGAATCTCTGCTGCTTCTCAACGCAGTCGGGCGTTTCATCTCGAACGCTGGCTAATGCGTTTTCCAGCGTTATCTGAACCCAAACACCCCTCCACGCTGACAGATCCTACGTCAAAGGCAAAGATGGGTGACCTCCACCGACTGTTGGAGCAACAGCGTTGTTTGTGAAAGCCCGCACAGCAACGAGGAGATGAGTGACATCACTCCTAGCCACATCTGTCCAATCAGTGGTGATGCTTGCACATAGTACTCGGAACTAATTTGGGGCCAATTCGACCCAAAGGAGGCTCAGAACCGGTCCAAATATTTGCCACTTGTTGACTGCAAGTCGGAAGTGAATTTTGGTGTCCGGGCTCGTCGTGTAATGCGTTACTCGTTATACTGAGAGACTTAGCAGTCCCCATTGCGCACTCTCTTTCTATTGAAGCTGGAAGAAAGAAATCTGCTTGTGATGTTGCAGTGCGCATTCCTGATAAATGTGCGGTACTGTAACGGAGACTGTAACGGAGGCTACAGCGGAGGCTGTAACGGAGACTGTAACGGAGACTGTAACGGAGGCTGCAGCGGAGGCTCTGACGGAGACTGTAACGGAGACTGTAACGGAGACTGTAACGGAGACTGTAACGCATTGCATAACTTGGTTTGGCAGGGCTCCTGGTGACCCGGTCGGTCGAAGCAAAATAAAACGTGGCTATCCCGAAAGAGCAGCTCTGTAAGGGCAATCAGTTTGTATTGAATCTGTAAAGAGCCGTCGATCTACGGAGCTCTTTTTAACAGTTGTCCAGCGGGAATACGTAAGCAAGTTACAATATCTCAGGGCACAGGGGATCGTGACATTTAACACAGCTGCCACCTATTTCAACTCTGGGAAGAAACCGAAGTACCCGGCGAAAAGCCATGTCGACTGGAGGCGCACAAGCAAAGTCCACATTGTTTATGTGGCACCCGAGCCGGGATTCGAACCCGAGCCGGGATTCGAACCCGGGGCCCTTGCTGCGGTGCCGCAGCCGTGCCGCATCAAAGACGTGCCCACACACATCGCCTCATCTCGTACGTAATTGGCTTGCAAGTGCGTTTCCAATTACCACTGCTATTATTGTATTCATAATTCACCGCTGTTGAGAGGTTATGGAAAGCGCGGTATTGCGTTGGTCGCCGTGATTCGCAACACGGCCGCGCCGAACCGCAGCCAACTCGTTTATGGAGGAATGCCGAAAATGAAACTTGCCCTTCGCGGTTTCTTGGCTTTGAACATCAAACTCCGGCAAATGGTAAAACGAATCGTGTTTCATTTCGCTCGACCTCCCGCGGTCAATGACACGGGCACCACTCTGTGGTCGGTCAGCTCCTCCTGAAGCGAGGCTCTCTCGCAGCACAGTAACGTGGAATTTCCACCGCTCGCTCGGGTGCAGCCAAAGACGTAACCTGGGTCGCTGGGATCTGCTGATAAGGATTTCACCCACAACGCCTGGTCACGGGCGAGACCCCGATGTGGAGATGGGAGAACAACACCACACACGCTGCTGCCGCCGCCTCCATATGAACGGCAGGCAGGAGGCGCAGTGGAAACTCCTGTGCCTCACAGAAATAATGTCCTGACCGAGGAAGTTCGACTCCTGCCCAGGGTGCCTTTCTGTGTCGAGTTTGTGTGTTCTCTTCCCCTCTTCTGTGTGGGTTTCGTCTGGGTTCTCCGGTTTCCTCCCCATCTAAACAAAAACAAGCTCGTTAATTAATTTGGCCCGCAACATAATATACAGAATGCTATTCTGGTGCCGTTATTGGTGACGTGCCGTTCTCTCCGCAGCTCTGTGCAGCGCTTTGTGACCCTCGGGTGAAAAGCGCTCTAGAAATGCACTTATTATTATAACTATGTCTGGCAGGTGTTGGCGCCGGCTGACTGCATGGCTGTCTTCTCCCCACCTCTCTGTGGTTTTCCTCGCGCCTCTGTGATGATGTAAGTGTGCTCCGAATCAGGGCGTCTGCTCGATACTAATTAATAATTATTATTACATTATCGGCCAAATATTGAGTTGCGGGAGCAAACCGGAGAATCTGGAGGAGACCCACTCGGAACGGGCGGAGTGAATGCACAAACTCCAGACAAATGCGCCCGCGGTGGGAATCCAACCCAGCTCCGGACAGGGCCTTCAGTAAGGCACAAGCGCTGCGTATCCGCTCGGCGTCAGTGCGCATCGCGGTGTCGCACTGTCCGCACTGTCTCGCGGTGTCATCCTCGACGCAACTCCTCCTCTATTTCTGTTGAGCATCTGGGGAAGGCTTCTCGCTTCTCTCTCTCTGTCTCTGTCTCTCTCGAGAGACAGAGACAGAGAGAGAGAGACGACCACGTGCTGATCACCGCCCCCCCACCTCCCTCGCCGGGTCCACAGTCACCTCTGACTCATGACACGCGCTCACAGACCGACCTCCCGTTGCGGCCGTGCAGACTAATGGGGCAACAGCTGTTAGCGAGCACCTCTTAAAGGCCAGAATGAAACGCGAGAGCGGCGGTGGCATTCTCAGAAACACAAGCGACAAATTCGTCTCCCCTCTGCCAATGTTTGAAACACACACTGCACCAACGTACGCATTTACGGCCGTGATGCCGTAGAGGTGACCGTTAGCATCACACACGCTCTCTCTCTCACTCGCACACGCTCTCTCTCACACTCGCTCCACGATGCTCACTGCTCCTGCCTGGCTCTGCGTGGACATGAGCCACTTGCTCTGGAAGCACAGTGGAGCAAACGCCGGATAATGGCGCAGCGATACGAGCGAATCCTGAGCCAATAAGAAACTTCCACATTACTATGACGAGGAATATTCTGTCTCCATAGCACGACTGCGAACCACTTCCAACCGAGCGTGAGATGTTTTATCGACCGTGAGTGTCGGCCCGGAAGTGATTCACCTGGGCTTGAATTCCAGGCTCGCTTGGAAAATAAAAGCAACGCGACCGGTTTTGTCGTCACTACGACTGCGAATTTCTCGTGGACACACAGATAAATGCTCTTCTAGAATTCCTACAGTGGACCGGCAGCGGCCACAATTCCTACAGTGAACCAGCAGCGGCCACACCAGGGGACCAGCCTGAGAGATGACATCATGGATATAAATACAGCATCTCTTCTGCTCCTGGCTAAAGAGGTTACAATCCGTTCGTCAAACACACGCTACACATGGCAATAGGCCATCACGGAGCAAAGACACTGGCGCTTGTCACGCCTCGCCATCACCACCGTCCTTTTGCCAGATCTCCAAATTGTCGCCCAGTCGACCAACATCATGCGTCAGATGATCTGTCGGCGGACCACTCTCGGCTTTCTGGGTCAGCCAATTGCATTGAGCGCGACTCTTTACGAGTGAATCGAGACGTCAACTCGTCACACTTGAGAACGTCCGTTCATCTCAGGTGAACGAGAGGGATTTAAACGGAGCAGTGCTGGCTCAGCGCTGTTCGAACGAGCGAATTAGCATGAACCCCCCCCGTCGCTTCTCACGCTCGTGGATTGAATTTGTTCTGCGAATTACTGTACATGCCGATTGTAACACGAGCATAGTGGCACAGCGGGAGGCATTTTCCATAACGGAACCCCTGCCGGCCCCACAGTCGAGGGTCTGTCTTACGAATTAAGTAAAAAGATGGTTAATGAAAGCGAATATTGATATTTCAAGACGGTGTGTCTCGTCCACAGCCCAGGCATGGAATTTGCGCGAGTTTGAACCAGTGTTGTTATCAACATTTCGCTCGTTCCATCCCACAGTTGTCCCGCAAGCCATGCGCGACTGTTTGACGACGTGAATTGACCACTTGCTTCCTGGGACGGTACGAGATCCACGCTCCCTCGGTACCAGCGTTATCCGGCACGTGTGCCTGACCCTGCCGGACCTCAGCAACCGAGCACGGTTGAGCCTGGCCACCCCTCGGCACGCGTGACCGACAAATTGGGAGGCGCAGCAGGGGTCGCACGCAGCAGGGGTCGCAAGCAGCAGGGGTCGCACGCAGCAGGGGTCGCACGCAGCAGACGGCAGTGCAGCAAAAGCCATCGTGGTTCTGCCCTTCTCTCCAAACAACCCGCAGCGACCAGCGTGGTGAAGTATGGTCACGCAAGCCCAACTGCCTGGACGGAGAGGCCTTCATCCAGCAGTGGATTGACCAGCCCTCTGGACATTCACACATTTCCCCAAGAGGCCGGCTCTACCCAGATCAGGTCGCATTCACGACTCGGCCGCTCGGAAACCCGGGTTCATGGCCACTCAGGGGTCACGGGGTCGCCAACGCTCCACTCAGGGTATTCCCAGACCGGGAGACAATCCCTCGGACCTGGGCCACGGTCACCGAAAGGTCGATGCTCATTCCAGGAGATGCCTATCTGGGAGCGTGGACATCCACATCCACA
>JAZEWT010000012.1:22528098-22539706 GCA_036362905.1 Mordacia mordax
GAGATTCGAACCCGGAACCTTCTTGCTGTGAGGCGTCAACGCTAACCACTGGGCCACCGCGCCGCCCGCGGTGCAAGTTACACATTCATATGTCCAGGTCCATTCCCAGCCACAGCGCTACCACGGTGCAGTCCACACCTTGGTACTCACTTTATCGACCTCGCAGCGATGATGAGCCGAGTTTCACCCCTCACCCCCGACTTCATGGTGATCGATGGCATAACTCGACCACTGACGCATGGAGATCAGGGTGATTGCTGATGGACAAGACTGATGTAAAGGAGGGGGCACGCTCGTGATCACCGCGCCGATGAAGTAATGAGGTCAACTCATTCGCGAGACTGTGGCATCGAGCGGCAACGAGGGGTGGTGACGGCGCGAAGAAGGCCCCCATGCAGCAGCAGACTGACACCGGCTGCCGCTGACGCATCCTATGGCAGGGCAGAGTCAGCGCCCTCGAACACGGCAACAACGCGCTGTAGGCGTATCAGGATGAGCGGGACACGCGTGCAGGTGAGCATCAGAGCGGTGCCCAGCGGTGGGCGATAAAGGAGAAGAGCAGAAGGCAGACGATGCTGGACATGAGACGGTGACCGTAGATCTCGGTATCCGAGTGTTGTCTGGACAACATTCGCAGGATTTGTCAGAAGGAAAGATGCGACGGCGATCGCTGCGGAATCTACAGGCTCGATCATGTGGGAGCATTCGCCGTGACGAAACAGTCGAATGTGATTCGCAGGCGTTTGATCCAGAACACGGAACATTCGGACTGAAGCACGACCGCTCCATTCATCGCGCAAACTGGGCTTTAAAGAATCCGGAACGCTGCTCCAAGAATTATTTTGGCAAACCACATCCATCTCGCGTAATTCTGTCCTCATTATTTTATGTTGTCCTCATATGATTAAAGGAATCTCATCTCATCTCATTGTCAGAAACCGCTTAGCCCTGCACAGGGTCGCGGTGAGCCGGAGCCTATCCCGGCAGACACAGGGTGCAAGGCAGGGATAGAGCCCCGATGGGACGCCAGTCCATAACCGGGCACTAAGGGCAATTTAGTCTGCAAGCCAATTAACCTATGCAGCAGCATGTTTTTTTTGGACTGTGGGAGGAAACCGGAGTGCCCGGCGAAAACCCACGCGGACACGGGGACAGAACATGCAAACTGCACACAGAAAGGCACCCGAGCCGAGATTCGAACCCGGAACCTTCTTGCTGTGAGGTGACAGCGCTACTCACTGAACCACCGATTAAAGAAATACAAGGTACAAAAGTAACGGATTATTTTGGACAGGCGTATTTTGTAATCTAGTGCCGCCAATCTCAAGTCGGAGGTGGCGAGCGGCACCTTGTGGTCCAAAAAGACCAGACCCAAGTGGGCCTTAAATGCAAAATATATTTTTTCTAAAAACTCTGGTCCAGTGGTAGTGCCTTACACGGATTATCAATACTCAAAGCCAGCCTCTCGGAGCGATCCGGAAAATCTCAGTGAGAAACGAAGGCCTGGGATTTCCCACACAGCAGCATCCGCACGCGGGTCTCCGCGCAATGCCCCTGGGAACGATGCTGAGTGACTCACGCTGCCACACACACGGGCTATTGGCAGCGGTGCGTCGCCGCCTGCAGCCAAAGACACAACACACGCACGCAAAACAAGCTTTTTTGGAAAGGAACTCTCGCGCCCATGAATTCGTCTCTGCGGATCCGAGGAGTCAGAGCAGCTTCTCGTCTGCGCGGAGAGGAGGATGCGGATCGCGTGACATCAGGACTCTGCGAGTCACTCGTATCATGATCACTCCCAGAGACAAAGATGCCCCGTGTAGCCTTAACGCAATGTAGAGTCAAGTTCCGTTAGCGAGTAGCACCAGAAGCCAGCACGGCACCTGGGGTGGGTTACCAGTGTCACGCCCGGCCGCCTTTGTTTCGCTGTGGCGATGCTTACACATCGCACTAGGTGCTGATTTGAGGCCGAGTTTACCTAGGCGAGGTTCAGACACACTGCTCCCACCCCAGCACACACACCGTTGCACTTGTATTGCGGGCGCACACACATTGGCTGCCGTGTCCCGCGCACTGGTGACGGCATTGCAGCGATGCGCGCCTCTTGTCAACACTTCCCCAATAAGGGTGCCGAGCGTTACGGTCCAGGTGATATCCGTCTGGAGCACGGGAGCCGCGAGACCACGCATTAAGGTCGTCCTGTATGATTACGATTTAGTGCAAACGTTGCGGTACTGTGACACCTACCCGCTGATGAACATTGCCATTAAGCGGCTCGGAAAATAACTGGGCTATCACTAAATTTATAAATTAATTCTTCTGGAGGACAAAAGCACATTGGAAAACGTCCAAAAAATGCACGCGTGAGTGCATGAATTTTAGCCCCAGTTTTAATTGGGAAATATCCCATGTCTTCATCTAATACGAGACGTTTCTGCAGGTGAGGTAATTTCATGTTCCCTATATTGAGTTCTATTTTCCCACGCGAGACCGTTTAATTTGATAGCAAGCCCACGTCTTGTCAGCTTGATAGAATTAGCCAGTCCTGTGCCGTCGTGGCTTCTCATTAGCGAAAAGTGTAAAGCAAACCCACGGATGATTAAAACGGAGCGCAAAGCTTTGGTTTACATTTCACCAATTCCAGCCATGGTGGGGACACACGGGCGATTGGAGCCAGGGATGAACGCCGTGCCCTCGGTACAAAAACATCTCCTTGCGCCACCCCACGGACATCAAAACATCTTCACGCCCGATGGCATCATGACACTGCCACTGTCCTTTTGTGAAACCCTGGTAGGAGGAATGCGGTGTTTATTAACACCTGGGTCCCAAACAGCCACATGTATCGCAACGAAATGGGTCTTCTTGTGAGATTGCGTAAGGGCCTGACATTACTGCTCGAATAACGTTTTGTCGCGAGTCACGGCAGACGCGCCGCGGTGTTAACGAGAGTATAGGAAAGCTCGCCGTTTACAAGCGAGGGCAAGCGACCTCTCCCTGCCGTAAAGAACCACCAACTGTTCGCTTGAGCGAGGATCACTCGGCGGACAGTACGGATTACTCGGTGGGCTTTACACAATTAGCGGGGGCACTGGCTTTGCAGTGTGACGAGGTCAGGGCACGTTGAATGGCACGTGGTGCGCGCGCGCGCATGCCTGCTCAGATTCCACCCAAAACGATTTGGTTTGGTGCCCTCACGCGTGCTCAAGGGGGAATTGCAATTTCTGGATTTTCGATAAAACACTTCTCCGCACGTGGCAATTGTGACCCACGGATAAGTAAGCATTGACGTCTATGGCAAACTAAAGTGGTTCAGCAATTATATTGCTTTGCTTAATAGCTGACGATTTTCAGACACACCGCCTTTAAGTCTATATTTGTGGAAACGCGACGGAACATCTTTCCCCCATGTCTCAGTCGTTACTGAGATGAACCAAATCCAGCACGAACGCCTCGGACAGGTCAAGGTTTTAAAATCAATCACAGCCCTGCCAACACGCGACTAAATCAGCGCTCTCACGGTGACTCATGGGGGCTGTCTGACCACGTGAGGGTGCTGTAATAAAGGCACACCATCACTGGCCAGGTGGCCAAGACCAGGTTTGAAACGGAGCGCCAGTGACAGCGACTCTGCCCTGCTCCGTCTCGAGCACGGGCAATGAGGCCGAATGACCGGTTGCGAATAACATAGCAGTCATTACAGAAGAACAATTATGCGCAGATCAAGGTACAAATGAATTCATTAAAAAAAGTTTACGCATTGTTAGGCCTACACACCGTTACCAACGAAATAAATGGTTTTAAGCTGCAGGGGTGTCCGATAGAACATTACCCAAAATGAGCCCACACTCGAAACCGTGACGGCGTTTGTGCGGCACTGATAACATTCTACATTAGAGCAAAACCACACGCGATTTTGTTCTACCGTCGATACCCACGTTAACATTTCCAATCCGCGTTGTGACGTAAAGTTGCACAATGTTTCGCTTTGAACAAAGTGACTCGGTGCAACGACCAGAGTGGCGGACGACGCTGACGATGACGACGATGATCGCGGCGGCTGGCCGCAGTAAAGCGAAGACGACGCGCAGACACACGTGCTTGTATTTATTTCCGTTGTCCAGGCATCCCTGCCACGAGTACAGGTACACGCGGGTTCCAGAGCGCATGGCGCGCGCACACCGCGGCTCCACGTGGGCAATGCAACGTCACGCGCATTGCGCAACAGAGGACACGATACTCGGACACGTTACCGAATTACTGGCGGAGAGTAAAAATATATTATTAGAAACAATGATCACCATGGAACACCAAAATGGGATTTTATTATATATTTTAAATTATTACAGTATTTCTCATTTATACAAATCTGATCTCCCAAGGCTGAATAACCATCTTCAATGAAGCAGAAACGTATCTTTCTTCAAGAAATGAGACTCCCAGTAAGAGGCTGTGCCAAACATGCTGACCGCACACCTTGAGTCTCCGTTAACAAGGAGCTTTCACCATCGTAGAACCTGACTGAATCACATTCTAACATTCAATGCTCACAAATCCAGACTGACCCGAATTTACCGCTCGCTTCTCGATGTCTCAGCGTAGCAGTTGACAATGTCTTCTTGGGTAAATAAAAAGCTTAATCTCCACTAGTTACAAACGCCGCCAAATAGTGTGTGTGCGCGCTCATATTTAAACATAAGGACATGTGAATCCTAACACATACGCACACATATATGTACAGAATTATACAGTACTTTGCTTGGTGGATTCGGCTTCCGATGCAAGTCTGGAGAATCCCGTTCCGCAATGTCTCGGATACGGAAACAATATGAACGGTGGCCTCAAGGATAATAAAACGCCAACCACCACACTTTCGGTGCAGGTGTTTTTTTTTCACACAGAATTTACACCACGAAGGATCAGTTACTGGTCAATGGAACTGTGAAAGGCGGTCGCTAGAATCACGTTGTTTGCGTGGCCCTGTTGACGACTGACGATGGTGGATAGGCGAGCCGACTCAGCCACATCAGCTTACGCCACCCCTGGGAATTCACACGAGGTTGTATAAATGCCGTGACATGGGGCCCCCCACCCGGTTACACCACCCCCGCCGCTCGGTGTGATTCACCCCGCCCCTCCGCGCTGCCTCCTTACTGCCCGTGTGCACTGCTCCTCAAACGGGGAGCCGCCGTAACACATTGCAGCAAACACCTCCCCCGCGCACGGCGGTGACAATGCATTGGAGACATCGCTCGTTGTTGCAGGGAACTTGCATGCCAACTCCTATGTGTCTAAGCTACAAGCATCGGGCGACAATGTACACGTGGTCGGCGGTATTCTACAGGCACCAGCCAATAAGAGATTCGATTACTGTGTGCACGTGTTCAGTCCACAATTCAGTCAGCAAATGCCAGTTTGCTCAAGATTTCTGCACGTTTGTCATTGTACTGTCGCCAACACATTCACGAAACCACCCCCCGACTGCCTAATAAGAAATGTCTAATGTCTTTAAAAAATAACAACACGTTGAAAAAGTAACGTTTAAATATCCACTTGCACGTGCACTATAAAACCAAGGTTACATCAAACGCTCCATGAGAGATAACAGACTTGGTTCTGTGAACCAATTGTTAAATTGCTCCAAAATGAAACTCACTGGCTGGCGCTCCCGATAAACGTAAGTCCATAATAACTGCACCTTAGCTGTGCACCGGTCCAGGTACTAAAAAAGGCGTGCTTCGTAAGAAAGGCGTATAGAGCACTTTACGGTCACAGCCAGTACCCACTACTGCACCACCGCAGCCTCATGCATGCACGGCATGACCACACAACTGATGGTCCCAACAGCAGCTATACAATGTCCAATTTTTGCTTCATTGTGAAATTGCGAAGGAGATTTAATTCCAGGAGTTACCATGCGCGCGATACCCTATGCGCGCCACCATCACGGAGCGGTGCGCTGCGCCAATTCGTTTCCGTAACATTAAGTCGTGAAGGGCGAGTGGAAATCAGTTTGTTTGCGTTACGCTCACGGACGTGGTGAAATAAATACAGCACACCACAAACGGGACCATTCTGCATGTATTGTAATCTACGCTTAATCAACAACCCACCAACATTGATGAACATCTACAATATTGTAATATTTACATAAAGCAATGGAGAAACATAATCACTTTATGGCACAGCCCATTGCCCGGTAATTTTTTTTTTATCTCCCATGTGCGTCGCCCGTTATAATCTACACGCCGAGAGTCCACGACCACAAAGCTCTAACGGAAAACGAGAACGGGTTCTTGGGGCTTTATCACACTGCGGGCCACAGCAGCAAGCTGCTGAAGTTTGCTGCTAAGGAGACGCACTGATGTCGCTTGACGTAACTTTGAATTTTAAAATGAATACAGATTCGTACAAGTAATAAAAAAACAGAAGACAAAACCAGATTCAGTGCAAAGCCAACATGACAAAATTTCTCAATGCACCCTTTAAAACATATCCCACTCCCGTATGCAATATGAAATTATTAATTCTTATCCTTTTCCTTGTTTCACACGAATGGAAAGAGATCAATAAAAGCCACGTCAAATAAGCCTATACACGTTACCAAAACAAATCTGCCCACAACATAAGAAAAAGAAGGGTTAAGCAAGACCAATTCAAGACCTGACCTCATATGCACAAAAAAGTACTTTGTTTCGAATAATGTCAAGTTCAACCACTGAAACATGTTTACATACAGTAACATCATATGTATTAGAAATGGATGGTTTTATTTGTACAATTAGACCGGTGCGTGCCAAATGATGAACCAAAATAGTGGATCTTTACTCTTGCTAGGATTACGCCCTCTCTCCTGGATGACAATTAGGTACAGAGTTCCTGTGACTCAGTTCACTCTTCACTGAAGAGATGTGGGGTTTTCTTGTGGTTGACGATGTTCCTGTGAACCATCCGGTCATTTGCATCAGCCCTCAGGACAAAAGCAAAGTGACTAGATTTGTGACGTGGTCAATTTTAGCACCACACCATCAATTTTTTGTTTTTCCAATGTGATGTACAATGCCGAGCCTTTTAATTCTTTTGGTGCAGATGCATCAGTGGGCAATCCCACGTTTTAATCTATCTTCACATTGGTGTAGATCTTCCTAACGAAGGCACTTGTTCCCATGTAGCCAACAGCTCCTGTTTCAATATAAAGCATAATCATTAATGAGGTTTGCGTACAACTTCAGATGTACACACAAAGACAACGCAAGCATTACCCAAAGTATAGGCAACAAACACTGTTGGCGAGCTCTTAATATGGCATTATGCAAATGATAAGTAGGATGGACAGCGTCATGCACAGCCACCTTTGTCTCCTCTGTGTCTGTGCTTACACAATGCACCAATTACTAATTTGTGGCACATTTAGCAGCGGTGAGAGTTCCAGGATGGGTGCACAGACAATTTAATTACGTACGTTCAAAACAACTCGTTAAGCTGCACGTGACTTGGCATTGAACTAAGTTCACACGGAAGATGACTGTGCTAATGATTCTGCCACTGGACCCCCACAATCATGATGCACATAAACCCGACTGAGTTATGGTACACATGTTACTGGCACGACTCTGTTGAGGCAATGCACATGGGAAAATATAGTTGGACACCAGATAGTGAATGCCAGGGCCAGAAGGCCTAAATAAAACAAGCATTGCTGTAGAGTGCAGTAGTAGGTGTAGATGTCAAAGGCCAGTCACACGCATGACTGAGATATTACACGAGTGCAGCGCGTGACTATAATCTCAAAATTGATATTCTAGAAACGGGGTCAAGATTATTAGAAAATAAATAAATTGAACGTTCATAGTCGGGACACTTGTCCAGCTCTCAGAATCTGATCAATCTGCAATGGGTGAACAACTCATCCCAATAAAGACTAGCGGTGAGCGAAGTCTGTCGCTCTGCTGGTACGCTCAGCCGAAACCTCGCCGTCAGGCCTGTGATTTGGTCCGTTAACAGAATTTCTGGTACAGTACTTTGGTGCATTGCAGAGATCACAGTAATCACTGACATCACACCTACCCCTTTACCATTAACTACACAGCATACTATCGATTAGCATTCTGGAAGAACACTACTGAATATTAAATTAAATATCAATAATCTATTCCTCCTAGTCTCTGTAGAATATGAAAAAACTCAACTTCCATGAAATGTGTGGGGGTAGTCATGCCACCAGGCAGGCTCGTATGAATATTACTTTTTAGAAAAGCAAGTGGTGTGATGGGTGTGCGGATGAGTGGATTGGGTTCACCACTGGCTCAGTGCAATTCATTTGAGCACTGCCCGATGCTCACTTGAATGGAAATCAGAGGTGATTCTTTCAAATTTTAAATAATACGTGCTATTGAAGTTAGATAATTTTTTTTAAAAAAAGGTTAATTTGGAGCGAGCAGGGCACCACCCTGCATTAAAGAATGCCTTCTGGATGATGACAAGTCTATTTCTGAAGTCCCTTTAACATTGACTCCTGCCCACATTAGGTGGCATTGCTGTGTGAATCTCCTGCAGAGAACACGATACAGTCCTCAATAGTAATAAAAAATAATTTAAGGATTTATTTTGGTATTTATTGGTTAACCAGTCTACAGCCATTTACCAGGTAAACTGCAAGCCCAGTTTGAAGCAAGGGTAGGTTAACTGCGGGTCGAACCCAGCATCTCTGCAGTACTGGCTCAGCGCCACCCCATAATCTCTGACCTTTCTAAACTCCGAGAAAGATAGCGACCTGCAAGGTCCACTCGCAAAATGCCCTGACTTGGCAAAAGAGCCGGTCAGGCTTGGCTCTACCGAGGGCTTGCGTGCACGGCGGCTCGTGAATAGCGGGGACATCTGCGCAGGAACTCTCACGGACTGACCTGCATCCGTTGTATCAACACACTTTTCCGACTGTAAACTTTCACTGCCTCCCCAGAGTGGGCCAAGATAAACTGGGTTTGACCCTGGCAGTGTGGCTCCCTGTGCCCTGCCCATTGTTCTCCTACTAACGCTGTGTGTTCAGTGGAGTGTGAGGGGGGGGAGGTGGGTGCTTAAGGGGGGCTTCCTTCCTCCCTGCTTTTGGGAAAAATGCCAAGATCCTCTCTCCCTTGTATACACCGACCTATCAGCTGAGACAGCATCAGCAGAGACTTCTCTGGAGGTTCAACGCTGCCCTAAGCCCTGACGGGCTCATGAAATGTTTGTTGTGGTCTCTCTCAAAATTTAGTTTCTGTATTTTTTGGTCACAACATGAGGGTGCGTGCGTCGTTGCGCCGCAGAGCGAGTGACAACATCACTTACCGCACATCACTCCCAAAGCAAGGCTGAAGAGAGCCATGTATCCAAAGTAAAAGGAGGTTTGAAAAAATCCGTACATCCTGGAAAATGGAAAAGAAACATTCAACGTGAATAAGTTGATAGCTATACAATGCACGGGAACAAAACACGCGCGTCTATGCATATCTCATATGTAAGACGTGGCATTTTAGATTGCTTTAAAAATCACTTTTGAATAGTATGAAATGGTTTGCATGCATTTGTAGGTAATTTTAAAGCTGTTTGTTACAATACTAGCATAAAATCAATTCTTGTCCAAGACAAGGGTATAATTTCCGTTCCCTATGCAGGAAATGGCACAATTTTGAAACTGCAAACATTCCTTACAAGACAAGTGCGCAAGACAAATGGTTTAATATGGGTGACTGCGTCGTGACTTACTCCACCAATAAGCTGTCGAGCCACAAGGGAAATCATGCATACTATGAGTGTATTGTGCGTATATTGTGCCGTGTATGCGTGTGGAGATTTACATGAAACACACAATTTCCGAACGTAACAATATATTAAAAAAATGTACTGTAATGTGCATTTATACACTGCATGTGTACCAGAGCACCCCACCAGGTGAGGCCGTTGTTACAGTGCGTGATGCACTACCGCGAGGAAAGGCAGCTAAATTAGCTTAGGGTCGAATAATTAAAACTACTTCATCCACAGTACGGCTACTGTTTGTTCCCCACAGACCGGCACTCGTCATGAGCGTTTGTAATTTTCACCACCGGTCCAGGGCGGTCTGTGGAGTGCTGCCACATTGCTTGGCTGTGGCACTCGAGTGCTGAATTAAACAAGGTGAGGCTATTGAACAGCTGCGGCACGCATTTAAGGGTCAGCGTCAACACGCTTTGAACGCGATCCGCGAAAAAGCGCATCGCGCTTCACTCCAAGCAATGAAAAAGCAATACATTTAATTGACAAGTGACAGCAACTCACTTTGTTTTAAAGAAGAAATAGTAGATGGAGTACATGTACACATAGGCAGATGTGGAAGCAGCCGCCAGGAAACTGGTCCATTGCCTGTGGGAGCAAACAAGAGGCACACAAAACCACGGTGCCCTATAAATCACATAGTAAACCGCTGACCCGCAGATGAAAGAGACGTACAGTGCGCTACACGTGTGCTCATTTTCATGCAGAGATGGACCAAGCTCAGGATGCTCGAGGGGGTCAGCCTGGCGATGTCAAGTTTATGAGGATGCTGTCTCTGCAAGCTATAAATTCAAGCTCAAACAATGTAATCACGAAATGCCCCTAAATATCACCCACCTCTGGCCTGTATCGAACTGTGCACCTCAGCTACGCTGTGATTTGCAAAGCCTGGATATCTCGTTTTCAAATGTACATTAGCGTTTCTCACCAATTACAGCTCAACTGTGCCACTGGCAATGATTGGCAGAGAACAGCATAATTAACTCACTATAGCGCGTCCAGAGAGAAAATGGTCCGGTGCTGCATTGGGAGGTGACCTTAGAGAACACCACAATTACATTGCATCTCCCTTTTATAGAACAATGGGGTTTTTTTGGATGAACAGAGGCGTGGTGTGCTCTAAAAAGGTAATCTGTGAATAGAAGCCCTCACTTAAAATTATCGTAAAAAAAACACACACACACCGCACTATCAATAGCAGTTCCAGCGGTTTTAATGCTGAGAAATCCATTGATGCTCTTCTCATTGTCAGAAACCGCTTAGTCCAGTACAGGGTCACGGTGGGTCGGAGCCTATCCCGGCAGTCACGGGGCGCAAGGCAGGGATATACCCACGATGGGACGCCAATCCATCACCGGATACTGAGGGCAATTTAGCCTGCAAGCCAATTAACCTATGCGGCAGAATGTTTTTTGTACTGTGGGACGAAACCGGAGTGCCTGGCGAAAACCCACGCTGACAGGGGTAGAGAACTTGCAAACTCCACACAGAAAAGTGCCCGAGCCGAGATTCGAACCCGGGGGCTTCATGCTGTGAGACGACAGCGCTACCCACTGGACCACCGTGCTGCCCATTGATGCTTTCTCCTTTAAATACAAGGTCTGAATACAAACGGTGTTTCACTGCCATATTTTCTCCAATCTTAGTTTTGAACACGACTTTGCAAACTTTGGGTGAAAGGCACTTCAAAAGAGTAAATTATCATTGCAGTGAGCTACACGTTCTCTTGGCTAAACCGGCAGGTACTGGAGCTGCGGGCAGAGAGGATTAATGGAGCTGGAGCAGGCAGAGTTGTCAGGATCCACGGGTGGTCATTCCC
>JAZEWT010000012.1:22541509-22554532 GCA_036362905.1 Mordacia mordax
ACTGCTCCACCCTCACAAAGATATTCTTGGGTAGGTCGACGCACTGTGGTCATAATACCGAGCTTTTAACATCAATGACTCAGCTCCAGTTCACTTAAGAGTCGGTAACCCTATAGGAGTTTCTTCACAATCCATAAAAAACAGACATTTTCTGTGAAGATTAAGCTATCTGGTGAGGCATCTTTGTCGTATGGACTGGATCTAACATTAAAAAGTTAGAAATTCCAAAGCGGATCAGATAATGACTCGGCCCAATCATCCTTCCATGGTCGAAGATAATCAGTAGTACTTTCTGGAAATAACGGTGACCATTCAATGCTATGCAAATGTGGAATATATAACGCATAATCCGAAGCTATGCAAATGTGGAATATATAACGTCAGCTCATGTCAATCAGTGGAAATAAGCACCACTTAGAGACCAATGGCATAGAGAGATTCCACGGTGCAGATGGTAGAATGATGGTGAACGTACAATCGACAGTGCCACAAACATGATTACATTCCAAAATAACCGATACTCTGGCCTAGTGGGTAGCTCTGTCGCCTCACAGCAAGAAGGTTCTGGGTTCGAATCTCGGCTCGGGTGCCTTTCTGTGTGGAGTTGGCATGTTCTCTCCCCGTGTACGCTTGGGTTTTCGTCAGGTACTCCGGTTTCCTCCCAATTTCCAAAAAAACATGCTACTGCATAGGTTAATTGGCTTGCAGACTGAGGGCACTGCCCTCAATGCCAGGTGATGGACTGGCGTCCCATCGTGGGTACATTCCTGCCTTGCGCCCTGTGTCTGCCGGAATGGCTCCGGCTCACCGCGACCCTGTACGGGGTTTCTGACAATGAGATGAGATGACCGATACTCCCTTTAACCAAGGCAACATTCTACAACGCCAGGCTGATTCCCCAGGACGTGGGCATTTGCATACTCCGGCAGTTCACAACGTCACACTATAGCTGTTGTAACAAAAAAAAAATCAACATATCAACAGCATCGACAACATTTCAATGGCATGCGCGCGCGGAAAAGCATGTGACATGGGAAGGCGAGTCCACAGTCACAAGAGGGGCAGGGGTCGGCGGGAGGAGGAGTCAGGCAGCCACAGACTGAGGTCCAGGATGCACGCTTTCTGCCCAGAAATAATTCACGTTGCCACTGCTGGATGAAGCCTCGAAACGTTTACATCCCAAAGTGTTGCCATACCGACTGCGTTCTCCAACGACAAACGCGTTATTAGAACGTGATCAGCTTACACAAATAATCTACTCAATACGACCCCGTGGAGAACTCAATGGCAGATCCCGCTAAGCCTTGTGAGTGGCAGGTTATCGAGAAGTGCATAAAACAATCTGCGGCATTCCATAGATGCATCGGTTAGGAGCCAGGCACTCTTGCCTGTAACACTCAGCACGAACATGTTAACACATGCATATGTGAACGTACCGATGGCAACCATAGCCGTTAAATGAAAAATTAAATATGTATTCACCGTTCAAACCAGCGCCGGACAATTGTGACCTCCACTGATGGGCTCTAAGTGAGTGGTGGGGATTTCATATTCGGAGAGGTGAGTTGTTTCTTAACACAAGCATCATTAAAAACACCCACCAAGTAGGACTGGAGGGGATAAAAACTGAGCAAAACCACAAAATGAAAATAAAAAAAGCATCATTGCTCACTTTAAACTTTGAATGCCTGAATGCCTCAGCCTAAAGCAAATCCTGTTTAAGCGACGCACAAATAAAAACACACAAACCACGTAGAGGCCTTTTAAAAAATGCATGCAGTATATCAGCAGTCACTGCAATACCTTGGAATTAATGGTTTCAGATGGAGATTGTTCTGTCATTAAATATTCATCAACAACGTCTTGACTGAGATAACCCTTAGATGTGTTGAAACGTTTAAAGAGCAGTGTTATGCCTCCAGCAATCCAAAGGTGTTTACGAGTGTAAAAAAACACACAACAGTACATTTACAGGCGATGCGCCTAATATTGTTATGCAAGCAACGTTGAACAATGTCGCCCAGGGGCAGGCACGTAACCGAGTGCTCTCGTGAGAATCAATGGCTTTTCCCTGAGAAAGCAACAAATCAACAACCCTCAGATGTCCTCACTGCCTGTGGAAAGCTGGCGCCTTCCTGCGCAAAGACAATCAGACGTGTGAACGACACGGTGCTTTGTTAGGGCCACGGCAGGAGGGCGAGCGGAAGAGTCGCTCTCCTCGACTTACTTTCAAAATGTTAGCTTTTTTTTCCCCCCCCTTTTGACAAATCTTTATTGCACGATGTGTGCGGACAGACAAAAACGTGTTTTCATGAGCCATGACAAAGACTGAGCTGAGCTTTCCACACTAAATTGTCCCCCGTAATGCAGCTACCAAGCAAAAGCAATGGCTGGGTGGTGCTGGGAACGGCGAATTCGAGTCTAAGATCTCCGCGATGTGCGATGCGTCCGGGAAGGCAAAATTGATTCGCGTCTGCCCGGTGGACAACGACAGAGCAGGGGACCCACTTTACATATTTGGTTTCAAACCAAGGTGGGCCACGAGGAATCTCGAGGGGATTAAAGATACATGAATTAGATGTCGACTGTAAGAGCATAGGAGCCTGTGCTTCAATTTACAGGGCATTAAGGGAAGCCTTTGCATGTCTTAACACTCAATACATTAGCACACTTAGTGCGGTTAACTTTTGGCATATTAAAACGGTACATCTGGTTTGGAATGTAAAATATTCTGTGGCTGTTTTAATCGATTTTTCCTGTCACAGTGTGTCAATTACACCCACATTTTCCCCAGACTCCCTACGCAAAAGTGGTGCATCTCAATCACAGCTAACAAAGTTAAATAAAACTCTATTGCGTTATACATACATAGCTAACAAAATATGCGGTGCTGCCAAAAAATCGAAGACTTAAAGTACAACTCTACCGAGTCATCTAAACGAAATTATCCCTGGCGAGTTCATTAACAGAGGACCACTGTCAAATGTCTAAACTTGTTATCCTGTGGGTGCACTGTACTGTGCCATAGCAAAGTGAAATTTTAAACCATTGGCTGTAATATCTGGCGATAAGAAACAACGAATCTACAATTCGAGGCAAAAAACATTGACTTTTAAATACCCTAATTATTCAGTATAATAGAGCGCCACCTTGTGGTGACTGCTACAAGAAATGAATGGGAACAATACACGTAGAATTCGATTTGTGCAACCTTGCCTACGGATGATTCCAGCCAGCTCTCAGCGACTGAGTTTTGAGAGTATTTGCTTCACGCTCAAAAACGAGACTCGTCTTGAATAGGCCTGTAGAAGAACTTTCCAAGAACGGTGAGTATCTCTTTGCCCGTATACAGATGTAAAAGGAGAAAAGGTTTTACTATTTTTAAAAACATTTTCTGGCAATAGTAAGACAAGTGTTAAGATCTTCAAACACCCAAGAAACGTTTCACAAAGTATTACGTAAAAAATCAACATATACTTGTGGCAAAACATGCAAACAACATGCTCTCATAATGTATGCATTGTCCTTGAAACAGACTTGCCAACACGAGAGAGACTTTTTTTGTCTAAGTCTCAATAGTATTAAGCAAATGTTGCCAAAATACAAGACGCTCAAGGACAACACAGATATCAATTAATAGTTATAAACACGTGTATGGTTATTGCCAGAAAGAATAACACCTTTGCTCCTTTTCCTGCTTCTCATGCCTTTCCAACAGACCACATTTGCCAAAACCATGGCATGGCAGTTCTCGAGGCTCAGCAGATCCATGGTCTGTGGTTAGGGGGTCCCGCTGCTCGAGAAGGCACTGTGGCAGTGCTCACATCTCCGAACCAAGCAGCCCGAAGGCAGTGCTAGACATTCCACATTTCCAATAGCAGGGAGTATTTTCTCCAGAGAATGACCACTGTTGTGCTTGCACAATGAGGCAGCGATTTTAACAGGCCCTGAGCAATAATAAAACGCTACAATCAATGGCCATTTGCAAATGGCTCACAATGGAAGTTGGGAGTTCATATTCTGGTTGGGGGTTGATTCGGCCCATCATCCCCCTGGGGAAGAAAAAATAAGTACCACTGTGGCAAATCAGCGGTGGTATAATACGAGTCCCACACATTAGGAATGAGGAATTTTCACCAGTGGATCAAGGCTGCAAATAGGACATGAGCAAAACCTCAATGCGCTCATTTGAGCAGGAAATCTTTCATTTTTTGCAACAAGTGCCAACAATTTGAACTCACCAACACACAATAATGTTTATCACTCACCATAAAATATTCCACGCAGGATCTCATGTTGATAGGTTCGGTGTTTTCACCGAACCTGTAAACCATCCACTCGCACTCGGCATTTATATTTAAAAGGATACTTCAGAGAATCTCGATCGACACGGCAGTAAGCATGAATTAAACATGTGAGGGTGCTGCTGATGAAGGGAACACGAAAGCAGGTGCGGCAACACTTACATCTCAATAAAGATGGAGCCAAACGGAAGGATTCCGCCCAAACACACGATGACAGCGGGCTCCATAAACCTGCGCCAGCAGAAACATCACAAGGGAGAGCGGCGTTGGGAGATACACAACACACACAATCATGTCGCTTCTCTTCAAAACAAGCAATAATCCTAGCAATTATATACTGCAAACTTTTATGTAAATGTCAAATTAATTTAAAGTAATGATAGAATTTAAAAACCACACAATTTGTTTTAAGGGGGGGGGGTAATGATAATTTTAAGGGGTTAATTATATCCTACACACGATGCGAATTTATATCTGCAATATGTAATGGGGTCAATTCAGGCAATGAGTTGGGAAGAACTATGTTTCATAAAAACCAGGGAGGTGGGTAAAGATGTTGTGTACGTATGCTCGTATTGAATGTGAGAGCTGCTCAGTGTCACTATTCCTTATGGATCATCAGCCAGACTGAAAACCTGTCTGCCTTATTTCACATTGCCCACACACATCACCGTGATTACTTAAAACTGAACAATAACCCATACAAAGAGAACATCATCAGTGTTGTTGACATTATATTATAATACGATCAATACAGTCTGTAATAATCACATCACTACCATAATTACGACTCAAAGCATTACTATATGAAGCAAGGCTTGTTGCATGACCACTTGTATAAAAGTGGCATCGAACAGCACTAACATTTGACGAATTACAGGTTTGAGAACACAGCTATAAACCAGATTCAGCCTCTACCAATGAAGGAAGGAGAGCAAACACTTGTAAAACAAGTTCCTGTTGAACAAACGTCTGCTGCGGAGTCCACGTTGTGACTTAACTACGACAGATGCAGCTTGTGACAAAAAAAAAGTCATTCACATCCAGCACAAACATACAAGAGGATGTGTGTGCAAGAGCCTTGGACATGCCGAGTCAAAGGCTAAGCATGCCATGTCTTCTCATAGCACATGGCCAAGCATGTTTCCCAGCGAACACAAGGGATCCGAGGTTCCTCAGATAACAGTTCATCGCTGCTCAGATGGAGCCATGTGCACGGTCCAGTGTTTAGGCTCCAAACGACAATAATAATAATGATGATTTCCAAGGTTCGTTATTCGAAGAGAGAATCACTCAGAGGCACGAGGAAACAGCAGAGGTGGTGGGCGCAGGAAGGCAGTCATGCTGATAGCCGGTGGCAACATTTGCCAGACACCGCATCCTATATATATAATGCAAACACAGAGGACACATAACAGGAGGAGAGCACACAAACACCACATAGAAAGGCACCCAAGGCGGTAATCGAACCACCTGACGCAGCACTCGCCTTCTGTGAGATGCAAATCCTACACCACTGAGCCACTCTGCTGCACCTAACAAATCTCAAACGATTAAAAGGCACGAGCAGGCTTGCCACCACGCGGGCGACTGTTTTGGTGACGGTGCTTTACATTATTAAATGCCCCACTAAAGTCAACCAATTTGATACTCTTTAAACATTATTGCCTATGCAGTGGTCAGAGAGACTGGAATGTGGAAAATGTTCGGATGTTAATGGCCAGATAGGAAGGTCGGATTGCAGTGTGGCAGACAATCAGGTTAGGACATCATGCACAGAATGAATGTGGTCACGCAGTGTAAATGAGCTCGGACCAGATCATGAAGGAAACATGCATAGACAACAAAGGGGGCAATTTGGTGACGTGCGGGCCTCTGTGCGGGCCTCTGTGCGGGCCTCTGTGCGGGCCTGTGGCCACATTTGCTCCCCCTCCCACTGCTGACAAGAGGTTGCACTCGGAGATTCTCTCAGCTGTATTTTGTCTACTCATCCACAATCACCAGACATTTTGGGTATACCCAAAATTTACCCCTCCACACATAACCCCCCGACTGCACCATGTATATTTATACTGTTGGGAGGACAGAGGCAGGCGGATTTACGAAACGTTTATTTACACTGGTATTGAATAAAGCCAGCGACCGCTGCATGAAACATCTAGCGTGCTGATGATTACACCAAGCGGGGCTCTTCATAACGTACACACATTTCTCTGTGTTTATTTTTATTTTTTCATTTGGTTACCGGTAATAAAAAATAATGATTTTAACAAATTTTATCAGGGGCACTACAATCATGTCCTGGCTGCATGCCTACGTCATAGTTGTAAACCATCCCTCCTCTCCCACGAGTGCTCTGATTTAATAACTCCACCTCATCTCTCCGTTTTTTCCCATGTTGCATCTCAGCTGCTGTGATCCAATCACTTTCTGAATCCATTACTCATAATACTTTCTCATGACAATATCCTGCCAAAGTTCATTTGTCAGTATGGTGAATGATGTGTCAATGTTGTTGACTCTCTGCGTTATCCTTCTTGTCCCCGAGCCAATGCAACAATTTGTCTGCGATACCTCTTGGTGCGCTGTCAGGTTTTTTTTTTCACAATTGTCACCGCTAGTCATGAGCTCTCTGATCCTTACCACTGCTGACAAGCGCTGCCGACAGGACAGCATTGTGCCTTTCAAGGCAGGAGTTAGTTTTCCAAACCCGCTGCATGCAACGATAGTTTAAATAATGCATGCTGACTACAGTCACAGCATTTATTCGGCATTGTTTAAGATTCATTTCCTGTCATTACAAATGCTGTTCTCCTATGCTTAGAATTTACAGCCAAAAAAGTCTGTCTCTTGGCTGAGACGATATTTTAGCTGCAACTTATCTCAGCCTTAGTCTATGACAAATCCACCCTGAATGAACTCAACCTCAAAAGATCTCAGGAGACAGGGGTGGGTGCTGAGCTGTTTCGGTGCTTTAATGAATAATAACACTTCCATCACCGTAAATTAAGATTCAAATATCTGGTTCATTCATGTTATATTTTCGCCTTGTAAAGAATTTCCAGGCGACCCATCGAAGCTTGCATTATGCAACAAGACCCAGTTTTTTCGGCACGTTTTGACAGCTATTGGCAGTGGCCCGGACAAAATGGATGCTGGAAACCTGATATCGCGAAGACGGAAGAACTCGCGAGCCGCACAATTCAAACCCGGCAATAGGAAGCGGTTAATGGGCCTCGCGGAGGAAGCGCTCGTTTATTTTTGCCCGCAATACTGGTGGACGCACGGACGGGTAGGAGGCCGACCTCAGGAAAGGGCCTCAGTCGCGCTGCACTTTTGCTGGAATTGCGGATATTCTTGGCCGTGCATCGAGAGAAAACGTTTGAAAAAAAATGTAATCCTTCCACAAAATGTGCTGAGATTTGAGAAAAAAATGTTATGGCCTCAATTTCATGCTGAAGGAAGTGAACATTGTCTGGGAGTGAACAAAAAGTCCACTGCAGTGTTTGAATAACCTTTGTGAATGTACTCGTGCACAGAGGAACAAACCCGTATGTTTGTGCTCAACTCCCATGCAAGCATTCATTTGACAAGCGCTATTTGCATTGTGGAAGAGCTACCTCTAATGTATAACATGATAAGTGGTTACATTTTTGGGCATGTTTGGTTAACAAACAGTAGTTATTGGATGGTGGAGCAGTGGGTGCACGATGAACCCAATGCAGAGCTTTGTTCTATCAGTTTGATTTCGAGCCATAGCTAGCATACCTGAACCACTCCCGATTCCCTTTGACAAAGCTCAACCGATCGGCGTGTTTAGTGGCTGCTCAGCATAGTTCAGTAGCCACACCCGGCAGTGTGGGGGTCCGTGTAATGTTGTGGTCTTGTAATTGCAGGTGGGAAATGTGAAAGAGCTAAACTGAAAAACTGATAAACAAATAAGCCAACGATTGGTTAAAAGCTCGATCGAATATAACGTCTAATTTAAATACTCCCCCTTGGGAAAAAAATATTTTCGTAAATTCCTTGAAGTGAATAACCAGATTAAGACGGACTATCAAAATAAAGGGGTCTGACATCGCAATTGTGGGAATAACTGCACTACAATATAGTTGAACATTATTTTCCATGGTGGAAATTGGGCAATTGAACCAATACACAACAGTCCACCCACCCTTGCAAAATTCATCACACAGGCGACATGCTTAGGGTGCAATTGGAGGAAACCATTAATCACCTTCGAGAGATTCTTGGGCTCACGATATTTACATCAAATCCCACCTGAACATTAATTGGTGACTGCAGGAAAACCCACTTGAGTGGCGAGAACAGACAACGAATAGAACCAGACATGCACCATGAGGCATGATGCACCAACATGAGAAAATGCAATCTATTCAACTAAAAATGTCCTTCACTTCACTTGCATAATTGCATTAACGTCAATGTCTTACAAAACAATGATGCATCTATGACCACAAGCTGGCATCCCTGCAGTGTGACTTGTGTTGCTCCATTGCACAGTTTCTAATTAGAAGCTTGGATAGGTAACAATCCATCACATCCCACTTATTCCTCACTTTACTTAAAAAAATAAACATAATGAATAAACACGTATTTCAGTTTTAAAAACGCAGTTAAACTGAACCCAAATTAAATAATACTTCTCATCCACGATCATATCAAACAGCGGTTTTCCGCTACAAAGCACACAGCAAAGAGACCCGGCTAAAAAACAACAAGGCTGAAGTTTTGTGACAAACTGCTGCTCACGCGAGAACTCTCTTACCTGGGACCATGAACCTCCGCTTTCCTAAATGAGTTTCCTCAACTTTGGTGCACATCACATGGTCGCACACGAGTGCATCCTGCCTGGTTTCCAGCCACTTTCCTTTTCCTGTGCACTCCGCAGCAGGAATTCCTCAGCGCTTACGAGGCAAAACACGGGCGCGCTCTACTGTCCGTGCGGGCAGGCTCGCTGTGAGACGTTACGCACATCGGTGAAGTAAAGGCACCATCGACCACCCAATGTCGCTTGGTTCTCTCCTTGTGTCAATTTGCATTGGTTTCGTGATCATCGGAACCGATTCGCAGTGACACTGAGGATATGTCACGAGAGACGAATATCAGGGGGTTCTACAGCGTGCAATGGGCGGATGTATTCATGTGGGGGTAGGGGGTACCGCGACTGTGCTCGACACACAACACACCAATTGTATGAATCATTAACACGGGTCAATAGAAACGGTTTCGTCCTTACAGCAGGGATAAAATGACGTAAGGAATTCAATAATCTAAATATTGTCAATCATCACTGGGTCACCTGTCCAATCTCAAGACCGTAAGGTTTTTAATTAATCAAACAAGGATTTGTGTACAAGGATGTAAAGTCTGGTAAGACTGCAAAGGGGCTTCATCCGACAAGTACGCTGATGATCTGAACTGATCACGAATTAGTTTTTTTTTAACAAACACAAAAGAAACAGAAGACTATTATCAAATGAGATATAGGTTAATTATGAGTGTTGCCATCTTCTCATATCACTGCTGGACAAAGTCTGCCCGACGCAATTTGGTCCTAGGGGTTTATTTGATCATACTTCACCATAGCAGTCAGTATGGTTGGTGACAGGAAATGAGAGGAGGGTGGTTCAGATGTTACCCACTATTGATGCTATCCGCGGCCAAGTATAACCTCCGATTGCCAGGTGTATAGAGCAGTGCGCTAACCACTGCACCACAACTCATCCTCCAAAGTTAATCAATTCAATTTTGCCAATTGTCCTGAGATTCAAAGAACAAAACAGCACGTTTGTGCACTTCCTCTACTGGCAAGGCCACACACATTGGCGTTGTGTTCAGCGCTATCCCATTTCCCTCTCAACAAGCTCAATCTGAAATTCCACGTGTGCTTGTTTTGGAAGATTAGAGGCCTCAGCTTCACTAGAATTAATTGCACATTGTTTCCAAAACTCAGAACCCATGCCAAGGTTCCTAAAGCAAATGCAATGCTGTTGCCATGCCATGAATACACAATGAATATATCAGTTTCGTAATCCTACAAAATATATTTACAATGCCATTTATTTTCCCGCGACGAAAACCCAAGACTGTTTTTTAAAAGTCACATGAGAAATTATCATAACTATGCAAGCTATTTTTCATAATGAAATGTGGCTGATTATGAAATAAAAAATTTGAGTTTTGACTGCACTCCAGGACCAAGTGCTACGAATGATTGAGTACGTGAAATATCTACGTACAATGGTATCAGCATTGTTATTCTCCACACATGAATTGTGTCAACACTATACGTCAATTCTCATCTGCATCATTACTTATATTCTCCCATAAGAAAATATCCTCACACCCCCCAACTAATGTTCACTCGCATTCTTAATCAATGACACACTAACAAACACCAACAAAATGAAGCCATAGATCATATGCGCAAGCACTGAGGGTGAGCATTAGTACTGTGTTAATGCCGATTTACTGAGATCCATGTGAGAATTGCTCCTAACAGCTGCTCTTCTGAGATAGCCGTAGAGCGCTACGCCTCCATGCCAACGTGGAGAGCAATTTCAAGCGCTGTTACATCCACATAGTTACACAACAGAAGAGGTGTATGGCCAGAAGCACACCCAGTGGATTTTAACTTCCTGCTGCTGATATTTGCACATGGAACTAGACGCTCGTCTAAGGCAGTGTGAAGCTAATAATGCGAATGGCCAGGAAACGAACAGAGATCCTTCAGATCGTTGCGTGGCGGTAGAAATAACCACCCCCCCCCCTCAAAACACACGCACACATTCTCCAGCTTACCCGCACTCCTTTATAATTACTCAACCGCAAAGTGAATCACTCACCATTACCATGAAGCACTCACACTATTACTCACTCACTCCACTCACCATTTCTTCTCAGGGATGGGCCTGGGCACCGCATTCACACGGCACGGGAAGTTGGGTTGCCCCGACAGGTTCCTGCCCAAAATGGTCCCCACCAGGTTCAGAGGTAAGATCACGAAGAAGCATATGCATGCCACCGCCACCTGTCAGCCAGGGCATAACGGCATGTCAATGCACGATCAATACATCAGCCAACTCATCAAGCGATCATTACATTGAGCCAGTATTCACAGGTATGGTATGTATTTATATAGTGAATGTCATGTCAACACCCACTCCACAAGTTTAAACTAGCTAGATACTATTGCAGTTGCAGGTGCATATATGTAAACCCCTTTAGGGAGATGATGTGAAGATATATTAAAATGGTGTTTCTCTATCAACAGCTGTGTATTTCCTTCCTTCACTAGCCCAACACACACTCACATGTTGAGTCTATCACGACTGTGCTTACATAAGGTGTTCTGACATCCCATTGTGAGCCTGGTCTCTGTACAAAGGGGATGCAGGGCCTCAAACGGGGACGTACACTCTGGACTCCGAACAGAGTTTGTGACCGAAGTACACTAGGAGGACCTACCACCCCCTCTAGTGGAGGATCTCAGCCAAATATGGGCTGAAAGTTGGGAAAATATGGCTGGGACAACTCACGATGGCCAATTCATGTAAACAACATCACAAAATATGATTGCAATACCCCAGTGAGGAGATAGGTTTATGCCGAAGGATATTTGCACGTGAACTTTATTACGGGCTTGAAATGGCGACGCTAAGAGAGGGGAGCTTTGTGGAAAGAAAGTTGTGACGTGCCTCCACAAAATCTATTAATCACATTATGAACATCGATCGCCTGGCGAACAGAGCAATAGCCCAGCAGCAGTTTACGTAGGTTACACAATGATGGACTGCAGTGCAAATTGAAAAACAGAATACGTTTAATATGGCAGAGCACAGCCACAGATCCAAGCATGAGGAATACGTGGCTTTACACAGCATCTGTATGCAACCGCACGTCAATCTGGTGCTGTGCATGTCATTGGCTGCCATAAAGACAACATCTCCCGCCTATCGCCAGGTAATGAGCAAACGCAGAACACTTATCCGTGTCACCCATTGCCCACATCATTGCGTCTACCGGCTGTGCATCGAACAGTGCACTGCTCGTCATGCACTGAACAGTGCACTGTTCGTCATGCAAGCTGACTGCAGTGACGCATGTCCTACCTTCTATGCTCAAGAAGCTGACAACAAACTTTACCACGGCTCGAGCGCCGTCAATTTGGTGTCAATGCCGTGTCAGGTCACAATCAGTTTGTTGGCAACGCAACAGTGGGGAAGGTAACGTTTTCTCAGTTTAAAAAGTAAAGTTTCCACACGGTCAAGCCGCTTGCAAAAACCCGCTACGCGTAAGCACACCTCAACCAATCGCGAAACTCACCATGGTGCCAAACGGTATCGCTCTGGACGCATGGTAATAGATGGCGATGAAGTTGATGAAGAAGGCGGTACCGCACACCATGGCTGGGATAAGGAACGCGCTGACAAACATCTGCTTTATCCACTTGCGCCCTGCAACATCAAATGGACGGAAGAGTCTTGGATGTATTAATAGGCAAGGGAACAGCCTCAGGAGACTGCAGTTCACATCACTGTGTAGAGTCCGGACTGCTGAGATCCTGGATAAGCGTCCTGGGCACATTACCAAGATTACAATTGGTATAGAACTATAAGATATAATGCCAAGTGACATTTCCCCTAAATATTAAGAAAATTCAGCTCAAAAAGCACCAAAATGTGAGGTCACAAGG
>JAZEWT010000012.1:22555130-22584737 GCA_036362905.1 Mordacia mordax
GATAGGAGTCTGAAATACGCTTTCATTTATGCTTTATCAAATGCTGAGAATGAAAACGTGAGGAACGATAATGATTCAGCCACGACAAATGTTTAAAGAATTATATTTTTCCCAACGATTGTTCATGGTGGGTTTAATTTTTAGATTCCTGCTGTTGTTGGTAATGATGGTTCCATTATTTACAGCGAGACGGAACACACCTTCAATTAAACGTTTAACTCTGAAGCAGGACTAGTTTGAAAAACATAACAGGAAAACATAATTGACGTGTTTTCAGCAAAAGCAGCAAACCTTCACATTGAAAGATCGTAAGCGAGGTACATTCTTTTTGACATTTAATTTACAAAAGATATGTAGCAACAAAATAACGCAAATTCAGACATGCATGTAACTTCAGACTCATTTTGTGACGACGATCTGTATTTCTCCCTTGGAACTCACCACTGCAAACAGCTATCTTCCAGCTGAAAGTGTAGTTTTTTTGCTTCATACTGACTGTAAAAGTTCACCAAAACCCATTTCGCCAAAATTCGAGGTTCAAAGCAAAGAGTACGTTTATGTTAATCAGTGCTGCTGCTTACCCTTTGATAACCTATGCAGAGTAGTGCTGCTATTTCCCTACCACCTGTTTAAAACATAACAAGTGATTTTACATTAACAGTGGTGCACCATTACAACAAAAGCCACATCCGTTAATGAAGCTATTCTTCTAAAAGGAAATGTCTATAATCGGTAACGATTTGAGCAATGGCTTCTCTATATGCTGTGAATACGGCCCATAGCTCGAAACGTAGCCCATTACACTTTTCCGTTTGCGGCAGTGTTGTTGACGAATGCGCCATCGTGTTGAAATTACCTTGACACCTAAGCCTCGTGTCCTGTTCTCTGACTACATTTACCTCCCTGCCTTGAGTAGAGGCTCCCTCCGAAGTACCCGTTCACTGGGGAGGTGGCGGCGTAAACAAAGATGGCCGTGCTGAGCATGGAGCCTCGCCTGCAGCACAAAGAACACCAGCGTCAGCAACGAGCGTCGCGACGCATTACAACAACGACGCAAATACGATGGGCGTGAGGTCTCACTGATCAATAGCAATTATTAGGCCAAAGACGCGCTTGCAAATTGCAGGTGTAAGGAATGGATGTTTTTCGATTTCTATGTCATAAGTAATGTGGCAGTGTTGCAGAGGGTGGTGGGTATTCAGTGAGTGAATAAAATACTGATGATTGCTTCGAAGAGCTGCTCTCTCGGGACAGCCGCGTCAATGGCTCGCTCTCCTCGCGACGTTTCGCCTCACACAATACTGTGAAACTGTAAAGGTGAAAAAGTATTGGGATCCACAGTTGTCTTGCAAAAAGACCGGGGATGGAAAAAATAATCCATGCCAGTGCACCACTTCCTCGATAAGGAGGTGGCTGGGCTGCTCAGGAGACCAAGCCTGAAGCTCATAGTGCAGCAAATCAGCAACACCATTGAGATCCTGATATAGCCACGCACAGCAGCACTGAAGAGCACCTTTAATATGAAAGGTTGTGAAGTCAAATCCTGGCTGACAGTTAACTCGGAGCAACACTCTTCAGAGTTGTTAAAATAAGTGCTAGTCTGTGAGACGACACCACAGAATGTCCAGTGCTGAAACGGGCGCCACAAGAGAACTGAAATTTTCACGACTGGCGTGGGGCTGCCAATAAACAGGACTGCCATCCACCATGGAGGATGGCTTGCAAGGCAAACCTAAAACTCTCGTCTCTACGGTGAGAAAATGTTGGGGGAGGCGACCGTTGATTATCCCACGGTTCCAGGAGCAGCTGTTTGCCCACAGGACCCATGCCGGGGCCTGGGCCAAAACGAAGTGGAGCCAGGCTGAGTGATGTCCCCATGGATCTCAGAACCTCTGCCAGCCCAGCTCCTCACATCCCCTCCTCCCAGTGTCTGATCCGGAAAGGATGTCCCGACGCTGTGTCAGGGAGGGCAAAGTCGAACGTGAGGCCAGAGTTGAGAAGTGACGTAAAAACAAAGCTTTGTTCACTTTATCACGGCTTCAAACTCACGTGGGCACATGGGAAGAGAGCCTACATGAGAACCTGTAAGTGAATTTCTTGGCTATTTGGAAGGTTTCTAACCAAGATGTAAATCATTGTAACGATGTAGGTTTTCACGGCTCGATGCATGATTGTTTCGAAAAGCTGCTCTATCGGGACAGCCACGTCGATTGCTTCCTCTCTCCACCTCGCGACGTTTCGCCTCGCACGTTAGAGGCATCCTCAGGTGCAGTGTGCGTGTGTCGTGTGTGACTCCTATTTATATGTAGGTACTATGTAGGTGTTGGGTACCCTCCACAGGGTTGCTGCACTCCAGGATCAATGGACGACCGTCGGGGAACCCCTTCAAGTGGACCCCGACGGTCGTCCATCCTGATGTAAATCATTGTAAATGGGCAGCCCTTGCCTCAGCTGAATGGATGGTGAATGAGGGCCTCCCTATCCCACGTTCCTCATGGGAGCGTTATGAAAATATTTCACCACCATTCAGTGCATGTAGGTGAAGGTGAGTATAGCACTGAATCACAGTAGAGTACAACAAAGGATTTTACTGCAGTGCCCTCTGCTTCCCGCAACACAGCACCACAGCGGCCTACATCAGGTTCATGCACTGCGGTCCCCATCCCCATACAAATGAAGGCTCAAGCCTGTCGACCTTCCAAAGCCCGATGATATCCGAAACACACCGCTGGCGACTCGGGCGAAGCAGATCAATCACCGTCCACAACGTGGACGCACTCACTCCGTGTAGAGGTCTCCGAAGATGGCCACGACGATGACAATGAGGGAGACGAAGAAGACCTGCGAGCCGGAGCCAACGAGCGCCGTGAACATGACGGGGTTGGTGGCGGGGCGGAACACGTCTCCGTGCACCTGCTTCCACCCGTACTCGTCCCCCAGGTCCCGCTCCTGCCAAACGGCGGACACGCACGCAGACGCGCGCGTACGGTGAGCGTAATTCGGAACTCCGCGCACGTCCGTTCCAACGACGAAGGCATTCGTTTGAGGAGACGACGACTCAGCGGCGAGAGGAAAACGCAGAGGCGAGAGGGGGAAGCCAGCCCTGCAGAAAGCTGGCTCCAACATCTGCCGAACACAGCATCTTAGTTATCGTGATATTGTTGATCAATTAATTAATGCTTTTTTCAGTGACCACAGAAGGGGGCGACGGCAGGGTGGGCATTATATTGCAACAGACACTGCCCTGGGTGTGGTTAAGATGCTCAAGTCCATTGTGCTCGATCATTTTGGCTCGCTTACCATCGTCTAAAAGGTTATATTGTGTGTCCAGGAAGATACAACTCGACCATACAAATAGTTGTAACCTTAATAAAAAGATGCTGCCGAGTAGAAAGAGAAGCAGGAGTTTAACTCGGGTACGTTCGGGGGGTTTTTGTTTCCTCCCCCAGCACGTCGCGATGGCCAGGTTTGCGGCGCAAACGAACGACGCAGCTTGCATCCCACTCGGCTCACAGGGCCACTGTCCAGGGGCAGGTGGATAATAACAGGACGCCAGGGCTAGCAAACAAGCACACGCTCCTGACATTTGTGAACAGCCAATCACATAGAGACCGTGACATTCCCTGAATAGCCCCATAATAGTAGGGGGTTTTCCCATGAATTTAAAGCAATGGCTGAGTTGATGAAAAAGAAGAGAAACGGATCAATGTCTAAGAAATGCTTTCCAAAGCTGTTCTTTTGGGATAGCCATGTCGAGCGGAAGCTCGACATTGCCATGCCGAGCAAATGCCCGACATAGCTATTCTGAAAGAACATATTTGGGAGAGCAATTCTAAAAAGGGACTATGCATTACCCTTTCTGGAAAAGAACACTGGTATTACGATATTCAGACACCAAATAGACACTATGTTACAAGTCAGAGGTAGCCATAGTTTAACCATGTCCACATTATTCTCAGAACGTATAGTGTATGAGATGGATAATACATAAGTGGTGCCTGCTGGCCTGGGACTTTAAATATAAAGATTTACTGATGGGAAAAGTAGACTGTAAAAGCAATCTCTACTTATCTCACTGCAATGGCATGGAATTAAAAATAGCAGCAGTAAAGTCACAAGTATATGAAGATGCACTTGACTGTGATCTAGTCTATTTTCTCTTTAATGAATCTTCAAACTCGTGTTGGCCAGTCTTTAAAACAAAGCAACAACAATTAGCTGGATTGGATTGTGCCCTCCTTTAATCTACCGCAAATAATCGGCTTCCCAGAGCAATGTATTCCAAGATACAAGAGCCCAGTGACGGACGGAGTTTGACAGAGAACCATATTAGTGCTCCACCCTTGCCCACTGAACACCAGTATATAATGCTGCACTCGCATCAGATATTTATCTGCTGCACTTGACTAAGGGTCATTACTGTCGCAAGTCACGAATTATTCCCAATTCGTGACGACGGCAACAACTCGACTGCAGAAACCGTCCCCGTTACTGCCACTCAAGAAAGTATCCCAACAAAATAGGTCAGCTTCCATGTGATCAAATTACTGGTGCACAGACTGTAATTTCTCAATTGATTGCTTAGCTGGCATCGCTGCTTTTACCTCGAATGCTGCCGCTAAACCTGCACTCCGCGACAATGCAGTCGGGCTTTGATCCGACTGCATTGAAGAATTCAATGCAACAGCTAAACCAATGATTCTCGACTGCCTGCAATGATGAAAACCCCGAGGCCATTACCACTGCTTTCCTTGGACAGCCATTAATTAATTGCCCTCTGGTGGTTGCATGTTGTTATTGTAAAGCCCAGGAAACGGATTATCCCAGCAGCCATTCATAAAACATGGTGGCTGCATCCTATGCTATAAACAATTGCTTTATTGCATTTTTTGTGTCCGTTTTAGTTATTTGCAATAAATAAGCAACACTGAAAGTGGCTTCGAACAGTGTGGTTTACAGTGCCGAGCGTGACTTTTCTCCGAAGGTCAGTGGCTGTCCCCAGACTTATTTGCTGGCATTAGCGCTCAAGGCTTTTGCTATTATCCTGCTTTCATATTTTAAAAGATTTTCTTTTACGATTTAAATCGCAATTTTATTCACATTGTTCGAGCGACGCAACATTGTGTGCGCAGCATGAATTATCGCAGAACAGTGAAATTAAATAAACACCCAGTATTAGAGAATGGCCCATGACAGGTAATTACGGAGCTAATTCTCAGACAACGTCAAGTGGTAATCCACCCACACCATGGGCGCACTCTCCCACACTGCTCAGCTCAACAAACCTTCATTGTGGCCATGAAACTAATTATATATTATTTATACTCGGAGCCGATTTTTTCACAAATCCAGTAAAAACTCAAAAGGTCATAATGGTTTAACACGCAATAAATTGCGATTAAAGTTTAACCCCAGCATAAAATACCTCCGTAAAAGGGATTACCTGCTCAGCCATTGAGGCAATGCTCATCTACTGTTCATGGCCATGACCAGTGGCTGAAATTCTCCATTCCTATGGCAGGAGCAAGTGTATCCCCTAGAACAACCACTGTTAACTTACCCTCATGTAAATGTCAACGTATATTGACCCCATAGGGATGAGGGGAGAAATCAGCACCCTACCAGCATTTGACCTCCTAATAGTCTGATTGAGCGACACTCTACTAACAAGCCACCTGTTCAGGTGGTTCTATAACGTACAGTGGTCTGCAGTAACGTACACAAAAATGACTTAAAATGTGGCCTCATTATAGCGGACACAACTGTCAAAAGGCATGAAGACTATTGAATTGGTTGCACAACCTTTAATAAAAAAAATCCTAATGGGCTGCAAAACGTTCAGGTTTTATATGTATCCGTATAAGGGAACAAAAATTGAATCGTATGGACAAAAATCATTTGCGCGACACCCATTATTGAACATTACATTGACTAGCGCAGTAACTTAAGGCCAGTGCAAAAAAAAAAAATCAACAAATGCTTTAATATCTACCTTTAAAAGGAAATATATATATATGTAACAAGTGATATTTGGACAATGGCTTTGTTCATAGCAGCATTGCTTAGTTTTACACACCAGCCTTCATTTAAATAATGTCTGCCCAAACTGAGCTGCGAGACTCAGCAAGGGTATGCTCAGAATGTTTCGTCAATGTCTGTTTTGCGTGTATAATGTAACTAAACTCGACGAGGGACATCCACGCATGCCAACGTGTCATATGTAACATCTGCACCGGCACCACAGCCCAATTGCTGCACCACCTGACAGCAGTGCAGTGGTCATCACTCATGATCCCTGCACTGAACTAGCAAGTAATGCTCCAAACGGCTTGATGTAGGCATGTAATGCTACATGAAGGCCCTCGGGACACCAGACTCTCCTCGAATAAATTCAGAGGTCACTCCATGAGGTGCGATGGATGAAAGGCATTATGCCAATTTACGCCCCATCGATTGATATTGGATGTCTGAGCTCTTTAGGATGTACACAAATCTAGCTGCACAGATGGCCACATACATTAAGCAATTTGAATTTACTGTTACGTCAGTTGAACAATTTTCCCTTCTCTGCTAATTGAGGGACTGTGTCATGCTGCGTGGCATATATGACATATCTCCTTAAATCCGCCAAGGAGAGTTTTGTACTGTGTGCAACGTGGTCTGACAATTACAGAAACACTGGATTGACATTAAATTTGCAATTTTTGAAACCATTTGTCGCGAGCACAGTGCAATTGGGTGAAATAAGCCAATCAGAATCAATGCCTTTCGGCCAAACAACCATTCAGAAATGTGGTCTAACCAGCTCTTGGGTAACATAGCTGCATTCTTAAAAAGGCGCGACTCTCATCAACGAGAAATTCTCACAACGTGAAAATGCTTTTTCATCCCTGCAGCACATTTTAAATAGCACTGCAACATTTAGCGATCACATCTCTGGATGAATGCTTTAAATTCGACGAACGCTCATGGATGCACAACAGGAGAGCCAGACAAGAACGCCGCAGCAAGTCATAATGTCTGTACACCAACCATACATTTCTTGCAATGGTAACAATATTACGGAATAGTCTTGGAATTAAAGACTCGCTAGAGAAAGATATGCGAGCCCCTCTGTTTGCCTGCACGACACAGCCCCAGTACGGGCAGGCATTCCATGCCACACCAATGTGTGCTGCCGTGTCACATGCCTCACGCACGGGATAAAGCATGCACTAGAACCCCCGCAGGCCAACGGTCTCGCCACAGCACAGGGATCTTCACCACCACCGCTGTTATTAGGAAGAACTGTGGGCGAGGGGTTAGAACTGCAGATAAGATTAAAAACCACCAATTAAAAATAACTGCGCCTGAGGATGCCTCTAACGTGAGGCGAAACGTCGCGAGGAGAGGGAGCGAGATCGACGCGGCTGTCCCGTGAGAGCAGCTTTTCCAAGCAATCATCAAATATTTACCAGCCAGACTTATATTGATAGTATTTAAATATAAAATGGTGCCTGTTCGCACAACTGCCACAGTAATACGTGGCAAAAACACGAAGAAATGAGTACATATCTAACTGCACAATAGCCACACACATTGAAATGTAATGCATTTCATTACTGAGAACGGGCGCCACGGAGCACATGCAATGTAATCAATGGGCACAAACCGTGCAATTGTGTTCCCGTTGGTTGGGATTTTTGTTGCAAAAATACGCCGTTTCTACCATCAATAACAAGGCAAACCAAGAGCTTTTGTCGTCTCCTGGACGTTTCAGATCGAGGGAATCGCCTCAATTCTCTACTGAATGTGTCACCAATAAACAGTGTCGAGCATTGACTCGCAATAAGAATGCGCTCGACATATTTTTGCTCATATGTAACTTGCTTATTTACACGAGTAATGTTCTACATGTTATTGCTAATAAGTACTGGCCGTTTCAGTGGATGGACAAGTGGCGCACAAAGGGAAAGCTGCAAGTTCATACACGGACGGACTGAGCCTCTCTTCTCTCCCCTCCATGGTTGATTAACCGCACAACATTTTGTGGAAAGCCACCAGTGGTTTTCTTGGACCTTCCCACATCAAAGGAATATGGAGCTGCCACCACTCATGCGTGAAAGAACATTGATCATTATAAAATACTACAAAGCAAATTTACCATTCTTAGTGGTTAATGTGTATCCATTATGCCAGCCTGAGAGCATTACCAATGTTATGATTACATTTTAATAAGATTAAAACAATTACGTACGAAGGAAGCTTGATAATAATCAGGATTTGTTCTTCGTACCTGAGTATCAAGTTTGTCGGAACAGATGCATTGCCATTAGTAATCAGAATATATTATAAACGCGCCTTCAGGGAGAGACAGACATCATGGCTACACACGCGTACATAACTACATTGCTAAAAAGAGTTGTGTTTATGCTCACCACTATTGACAACTGGTTTTAAGAATGGCAAAGTTTACAGAGGTGTGTGTTGACCAGAAATTAGTATTAACATGGTTACATATTTAAGTGCATGATTGTGTTCAATTTGCATTGGAACGCTTCACTTTGCCTGGAGCGTTTTATGGGTAAAGGGTCTGCGTTAACAACATTTGCATGTCAACGCATTTTAAGCGTATTTTGAGAGTTGGAGGAAACTGGAGTTAACCAAAAGAAAAGCAACAAGCCCAAGAGGATAAGTCAATGCTCTGCAATGATTAAATCACGAGCCTACTCCTGTACTGCCACCTCCTGGCCACCCTATAGCCTGGCGGAGATTGGAGTTACATCTACCTACCAATTGTGGGAGGCTGGCGGCGCAGTGGTAACATTTGTCTGAAAGTTCTCCCACCTCAGGCGTCTTTTTGTGTGGAGTTTGCACCTACTCCCCCAGTTCTGCACGGGTTTCCTGTGTTCTCCCCGGTGTCCTCAAACAACTTAAAACATCTCAATGTAACGATGTATGTTTTCACGGCTCGACGCATGATGATTGCTTCGAAAAGCTGCTCCCTCGGGACAGCACACTGCGCCTGAGGATGCCTCGAACGTGTGAGGAGGCGAAACGTCGCGAGGTGGAGAGAGGAAGCGATCGACGCGGCTGTCCCGAGAGAGCAGCTTTTCGAAGCAATTATCAAACACCTCAATAGTCAATATCATCATAATATATATGATGCAGTGTCTGGCGGGTTGGTTCGGGCTGACCGCCTGACTTCACGAAGCCCCCCTCCCCAACCCCCTCTGCAGATTACCTCAGGCCTCAAGAGTTATTCCTGCTTTGAATGAATCTCTTTTAAATTGAATGTGTAAGTTATGTGACGACATACAAGCAATCTTTAATTAGTACTTACACACCTGGCACCTGGATGATAAAGATGCAGGAGGCAACGTTAAAACTCAAAAGATTTAAAACCAACATTACTGAATTCCTCAAGACAATTTACAGGCAATGGTGAATGAGACTTGAAATGTGAATCCACGGTGCTTTTATTTACAAGAGCAGATTTCTGTTGCTGGATAGTCATGGATTGATGTAACGGTGATAATGGTTTTTTAAAAAGACCAAATAGCTCTTTTCGTGTTGCATCTTTAATGCCAGATGGTGATATTAAGAAGGCAGGCAGGCAGGCATGTGCAGTCCGTATATCAGAGTGGTCCTCACCATGTCATCAATCTCCTCCTCTTTGCTGTAGCGGGCATAGTCCTTCCTGAGCGTGCGCATGAGGATCATTGACACGAGGCCCACCAGGAAGATCACCATCATGAACGAGTTGAAGATGGAAAACCAGTGGATCTGTGAGCAAGGGACGTGACAAAGGGCGCGGCAACGCGTTAACACGACGCGTTACACGACAAATGTATCGCAGGTCACAAAAAAGCCGGTTTCTGTGACACGCGAGCCTTGAACGAGCGAATATACCGCGTAATTAAGATCGCCGCAGCTGACAATGACGAACAAAAAGGCGACAATTGAGAAGGCAGCAATGTCGAGTAATATTTTCGTAGTTACAATGTAGAATTTCACTTGCAGCACCATTCTAATACCATCAGAATCATTACTAACAATACTACACTCATTAGACAACGGACAGAATCAATTATATGCAAAGAGAATGTATTCAAATGCATTACGGGATGTAATTAAATTAACATCTTGAAATAAAAGTGCACATATCCCTTTACAGTGCTGGCTGCAGACAAAGCGTTTTCAAGACAACCCTTTGTGAGCGCTAAGAACGGTATTAAGCGGGGTGCGATGCAGCATTTCCACGCGCGGCCTTGCACACCGCATGTGCAAGAGGAGTGCAATTCATGACATCCACAAGTCATGGACCAGGGTGCTACAGGCCACCTACGTCTCCTTGTTAGGCACTTATCGGCATAATGAATGCTCAACCCAGCAGAGGGGACATCCATCTCGAAACGACTCGCTTCCACTGCTAACTCTACAACACCGGTAATTCCAATCACTGCAGCGGTGGTGCAGTGATTGGCACACTGCAGTATAAACACACCTGCGTTTTATCCCAGCCACGGTTAAGATCACTGGGGATTCAGTGTTGTCTAAACTGGTCGCGAGTATCTCCCTTTCACGGACCCACTCAACAGTGCAGGAGAATTGTCTCAGAAGCCCTACTACAAGCAGAACAAAGAAACAGGGGGGGGGGGCGGTTGTGACCTTAATTCGGACGCAGACTGACGACTGACACATTACTTGCATTACTTAGAACACGCTTCGGGAGATATGATGTCTGTTTACTGGAAGAGAGTTGGGTTCAAGTATAAAGCAATAACGACATCCTTAAAAGTCATCAGGTGAAAGGTGACAAACGGCTACAGAGCTTCCTAACAGAGATGCGTTTCAGTCCTTTGGATATTTAAGGGCAATTAACATTTTATTGTATTTTAGGAGTGCTTGCGCCACTTAATAGTTGAATGTGGTCTTCGCCCTATGCCAAGTGGGGAAAGTGAATCATACATGTGATGTCATTTAACGTTACGTCAATTTCAGTTCAGTCCAAAACAAAATCTATTTCTTGGATTGTCTGAAATGTTATGTCTAGGACTGGTATATGGAGGGTGCTAGAATTAGAATGAACATATCTGTACTAAATTGTTGCACCTATTGTAGTGACGTAAATGTAATGAAATACAATATTAATGGACCGACATCAAATTATTCTTAAACAGTGGCTCAATAGACAATGGGCAATGGTATCGCTAACATTTGTACTCAAGACCCAGAGGCACGTGGGACATTCACGACTCAAGATGGCTGCGTTTAGGGCAGCGCTGTGATCAAAACGAGCGCACGTTGCAGGTCCCTGCATCGATTTGCTTTTTAATTGCCTCAAGGCGATTCGTATCAATCAGGCATGCCTATTTTAGGTTCCTCATTTTTATTGTGTAATCGGTGAGTGATGTACGTTAGCTTTGGCGTTATTGCATCTGTCGCGAGTATCGACAGCCGAAGTGACCCACTGCCTACAATTTCACGCGTTAAGTTTGGCTGAGCGTTAAAAATCACCAGCCCTTGCCTTGCTTGACTCATTATAGAGGAGGAGAATCGTGAAGCCATTCAAGAAATCCATAGAACATTATTAAAAGACAATATCTTGACGGCAATAAAACGCAAGCTCTGGTACAATGGGAGTCGGTAAAAGGACTGTTACCTCGAGGGCTCGAGCAGTAATAAACTACGCATTTAAATATTGCCTGCTCTGTTGCAGTGGAAAATAACCGCAGTTGGAGACAGCATACTTGTTTTATACCACATTGGTTGTGATATGCTGCTAAAAGTGGTGCCGCAGTGTGCGTGCTGTGCTCACCCCCAAACAAGAGATACGTTCCCAAGGAGGCTAAGTACACATTTGATGAGTCCTTGGCCGTTTGAGAAGAGTCATTTGAATGCTTTTGTAAAACGCACCTGTGCACGTTGCACCGTCAGCAAGCTGGGTTGCAGAGACAGTAAGGCCATCTATATTAATCACGTCCTTCCAGCATGTAGCCAATGCTTAGTCATCTACAGCTGCAGATTTAAATAAGGATTCCGTTTTGGAATTGGGAACAGAAAACTCCGTAAGGCAATTGACAGTTTTGCTTTAATGTTCCTATTATACAGCCGTGTTAGCAACAATGTTGCGGAGATTATCTGGGTGCGCACTTTCTTACATTCCACCGCACAGCCGTGCTCCGTACACCCCAAAAGCACTGGTGTCGGGACGCACACGGTTTTCTGGAACATGGTCTCAACATGTTTGTATAGAAAGAGGCAAGTGAATAGAGGTGATGGCACAATTATGAGATCTGTGTATCCATTATTTTTGAATCAAAAAGAAACATTTTGTTTTGTTTTACGTACTAAAGTTTGTAAAACGTGCCAAATAGTAACTCAAATTTATTTGCTAAAATGTTTAAAATAAGAAATGTTCGAAACAATGATTAAGACTTGCAAGCTCAGGCAGCATATGCTTAATGTGTTATTGTACTAGTAGTGGTATTATAAAATGGGTTAAGTAACATGTGACAAAATGCGGTGAATGCTACTGCTACGGTAAGTGAGCCTGGTCAGGACTCATATCGTTAGACTAAGATACTCTATGGACAAGACAAGCAACAGGATGGAAGCCAATGGGAAAATGCATTCAAGAGGACCACTATAACGAATGACCGGTTCGACAAGTTCATTTATCTGTATATATGTGAACGCAAGCTAAAAATATCGTTTTCAAGATGCATCACCACAAGTGAGAACAAAGGTTGCTAAGCAAGGTGCTGGGCAAATCAACCCCTTGTGCACCATACCAGCCACTTAAGTGCCTGCTAACAGAAACTGCTTCAACTAAACCATTCTAAATGCCTAATCCAGGTAAAGAAGCACTCGACACGGCTGTCCCTAAAGAGCAGCTATGGTGAACAATTCTCATACAGTGAGCTGGAACAATCCACTTGCATACATTTGCCCCAAGTATTTGCATGGTGAAAGGCATGACCTTTGTATTGGCGTGTACATGTTTATGTGTGGGGTACACGGTGGCCCAGTGGGTAGCGCTGTCGCCTCCTCACAGCAAGAAGGTCCTGGGTTCGAATCTCGGCTCGGGTGCTGCATTCTGTGTGGAGTTTGCATGTTCTCTCCCCGTGTGTGCGTGGGTTTTCGCCGGGCACTCCGGTTTCCTCCCACAGTTCAAAAAACATGCCGCTGCATAGGTTAATTGGCTTGCAGACTAAATTGCCCACAGTGCCCGGTAATGGACTGGCGTCCCATCGTGGGTATATCCATGCCTTGTGCCGTGTCTGCCGGGATAGGCTCTGGCTCACTGCGACCCTGTACAAGACTAAGTGGTTTTTGACAATAAGATGAGATGTTTACGTGTGGTGCATATCTGGACGTGTTCGTAAATGTGAAATTCAGCAACGAGATCAGTTAATTTGTAGATGTTTTGTGGATTCTGCCATTGCAGGACCGCAGGCGATGGTAACTTGGTGAGAGGTTAGCTTCTAGCAGTGATTGTGGTGGTGATGTGAGGATACTTTCACGGATTTGAATGAAACGTTCTAAATTTCAAGATAGTTTGAATTCAAAGGTCAACTGACTACAAAGGTCAAACTGACTTAAATGGCTGTACAAATACATGCCACCTACATCTTTTGCCAATTTTGTGAAGCCAGGACAGGATGACAAAACTCGAGAGATCCTACCTTTACTATCCCTTTAATGGACTATCTTAACGAAAGCACAAGACGCAACTCGTTCACATTTTGTATGGAGGACTATTTGTCACCTCCATCACAGCCGATAAATAGGCCCTACATTAGCATGTTCATTAACCTGTTTATGCTAACTAGAAACTGAACTTTGGCAGGGTGGCACTGTGGTCAGTGTTTCATTGTCAATTTTTATTAAAGCAAAGTAGCTTTTTTAACAGTTGTCCAAGTAGGGAGGGGTAAGTTCGTGTATAACTTGGGCTATGCCAGGGTATGGATGCCAGTTCATCACACAGCACAAGGGGCAATGTAGTCAGGCCACTTAACCTAGGCAGCATGCCTTTGCATTGAGGAAACCGGAGTACCCAGTGAAAACCCACGCGGACATGGTGAGAACATGCAAACTCCAGAGACAACCGAGCTGAGTATCGAACCCGGGGCCTTCTTTCTATGAGGCCTCGCGCTTACTGCACCATATTCCCCCCCCCTAAGGTTCTCAATAAAGCGGGGGCTAGGTTCAAATCTCAAATGAGGGTAAACCAAGCAAACATCCCTTTCAGGTTCATTAAATTATAGTCGCTTGAAGCACGGATTCAAGTGATATTCAAATAAAAACAATTGTTTTGGATGAATTTTATTTATATATTTGAACCAAATATTTAAAAGGCATATATGAATTTAACAATTGGCCTCAAATAGTTAATCTATACAGGACGGAATAAACTGAAGTCTTTTGTAGAATAAATAAAAAGTGTGGGAATAATCATGACTGGTACTCAGCGAAATTTATGAAAATCAAACTATGGGCTATTTCTAGTGGGCGAGTGGACCTCAACACTAAAAATGATAAAACAAATATTTCAGCAATATATAGCAGTGCACGTGTGATAACACTGGCCAATATCCGCAAGTGAATTGATTAAACAATTCTTAATCAATGGCTTATACATTCCTCCACTGCCTACATTCGGCAACACCTTTAGAAAGTGTTAAGTGTTGGTAACATTTACAAAATGAAGGATGCAATAGAACGGATGACGATGGAAGATACCAAGCACATCGAGTGTTTGCGCTCAAAGGAACCCAGCACGGGATTCATTTCTGTTGGTGGCACTGAACTAGTGGTGGGAATGAAACATTTCGAAGCTGAGGACAAGAGTCCCCATTAGAAAGCGCTACTCACTTCCCACAAGGTGGTGTTCATTTTAACGGAGCAATTCACAAGTTGAATGTCCTAATCCATGAGACAATAAAATGGATTTTCCTTCTTTATTGCATTAAGTGGCATTTTACCATGTAAATAGATTGCTATAAATACAATTAAACACCAATAATGCATTAAAACTGTTAAAATATAATAACTAGCATGATTTCCTAAAGGCATCTTAAAGCCAAGCTTCAAGGGAGATTCATCAGTATCAATACCCGCTTAAGCCTGTACAGGGTCGCAGGCCGGAACCTATCCTGGCAGACAGAGGGTACACGGCAGGGCTATACCCAGGATGTGACTCCAGTACATCACAGGGCACTGTGCTAATTTACTCAGTAGGCAAACTGACCTAGGAAGCAGCCTGTCAGTAATTATAGACTATGCCCAAACACAACGAATGGTGTTAAATTGAGCTTGTGAGGTGTCTGGATAGCTCATGGGGCTTGCGCCAACAATTACGTGGCTTTAAGGCCCTGGTAATCAATTAAGGCAAAAGACCCATATTTTAAAAGGTATAAATAACCACGTCACCATTATTAATATTCTTAGACAACTTGTTAAACATATGAAGTACATTTGGTTTTGTTCTGAATCTCTAGCCGAGGAACTGCTACATACATATTTATAGATGAATGAAGCCTTGGGGATATTGGCGTCGGCACTAACAATGAAGCAGCTGGAGGGGACCTGTCAGTACAAAGACCATTGCCCCTAGACAGCCTACGCGGTGCCAGTTTGTCATTGAGGTGGGAATGGATTTTGGGATTTTTGACGAGACATTGCAAGCAATTATCTGGCATCTCTTCCGAGTTGAATCCCAATGAGACCGATGGACCACTGTCTACAGGGGATTACTCGTGATGAATGACGTCACTCTGCTGCGATACTAATAGCAACTGCTATATAATTGACGTAAAGGTAATATGTTTGCGCATGTACTATACAGTACCATTAGCACAAACTGATGTTGTAATTCAAATTGGTAAGGGCAAGCTTGGCAAAGATAATTTAGTCTCAGTAAGAGGGTTTCTTTTCGAGCACTTGCACAGCGCATTTCACCCGAGGGACACAAAGCACTGCTCAGTTCATGTTTACCAGCTGCCCTGATCAGATACAGTGGTGGAAATTAAACATCGCTATGGTGGGGACCAGACTCTCCGACTGAACTCCAGACTCGTGACGATTGTTATTCATTCAATTGCCCCTGAAAAAATATTGAGTCAGCTCCCTTAACTAGAATATGAACTTGCTACCTTGTGATTATACATGACATCTTCGAAAGGTGACCACCCAGCCAATTAATTGTCTAGGCATTCAAACAAAATTCATCCACAGTGCAAGAGGACCCCTAGAAACCTTCTTGGAGGGCAATGTCAGTACACAATCACCACCAGGGGACTTAATCTCGTGCTAAAACATATCCGTGTATAAGGATTGGAAAGCTTTTTGAAAACGGAAAGATTGCAACGTGCACTGACGCTCGCGTAAACATGCAACAGAGCAGCATGACTTTCATTCAGGGGTCAGCAGGCGGCATCACGAGAGTGCACAAGCCTAAGGGCTCCAATGTGACGAGGACTCCACACAAAAACAAAGAATACTTGGAATTGCTTTCCAAAGCTGTTGTTCTGGGATATCCATGTCGATTGCTTTCCCTACTCATTCATGACGTTTCAGCTCCCATACTGGAGTCATACTCCGGCATTCTAAGACTACATCAATGCAAAAAAAAATGCTGTCATTGGGTCGGCAATCCAGCTCTCCACCGGCTGCTTAGGGGCAAAATTGTGTTGTTACTTCTGTATTTGTGAATACCAGGATGAATGGTTGTGCAGTGGTCAGCTGATATGCACTTGTGCACCACTGCCAAGGTAATTCCTGATAATTTCAAACATCTTTGTACAAAACCAAATTGCAATGCTTTGCATAGAGAACTCATCTGAGCTGACATCAAGACAAATGATGCAGAAAAGTCTGAATGAGGCACTCAGACACGACATCAGATGCAAGTGGACTGTCCAAGCAGTGCACTAGATACAGTGCAAGTATTCAGAGTCTACGTCCTTACGCAAGCCTACCTACGATTTTGCAAAACTGTACCCTCTTCACTCAGTGGTTCTCTCAAATCTTAAAAGAAACTATTGCAAAGGCATCAAGCTCGCCAAAGAAGATCTGGTCTTCATGGGCTGATTGTTTGTTCATTACACAAAAGCAGTGGCGTATTGCCACTGTCATGAAAAACATATTCACATCAGTGCGTAATAATTAAAACTACCGCAGGCACATGAGTATTGAGGTAAATGAAAACCAAACATTAGAAGATTAAACCATTGTTTTACGTCCGTCTCTAACCATCGTACCACGGCAGAAAACAGAGAGGTATGCTCATGCAACACGATGCTTGACATTCATCACAGCATATTCGCATGTTTCCCCGCTGATGAGAATTCTCTTTGTTTCAACGGTTTGTCACATTTCTATGAAAGCTTTCGATTGACCCGCCAAAAAAACTCACGGGGAAAAGGGTTTGCAATTGCAACATAATTATTGAATAATACTACAACCGTACTAGTTGCGTACCAGTGCTACAGTGCATCGATTACTCCGAATAAGGGTGATGCCTTCACGGGGTTACGATTTGTTTTGGTCCCTCACACTGGTCAGGTTTTTGGCACTGTAAGACTGTCAACAAGTATAATAACGCTGTGCACATAAGTGTAAGATCCTCGACATCTGAGAAGCTTTGTGGGTTTTGTTCCATGATGCCACGAGGCTTACACCGGTGCCTGTACTATTTGAAAGCCGTACCCGATGTTGGAAGAAGGAAGGATCCAAGTACTTATCAAATCGATTCTCAAATTTCACTTCTGACTTCTTCCATTTCACCTGCAAAATACACACACGGCATATGAACTTATAGCAGTGGTATAAACACACGAATGTAGTAGTTCATTGTAAGTCAAACTGCATATAAAATTTGAGGACTATGCAGAATAACTATAGTGACTCTGGTTATCCATGGTCTTGCTGTCCAAAGATTTGGTTACCTGGGGATGACAGAGCACGGATAACTTCCAGTTATGCTGGCAACTCATCAACTGCAGATACCCAGGCTGACAGTTACACGAGCGCTCCAGTTATCCAGGGGTTAGCATTATGAGCAGCTTGTGTGGTAAAGCACGATGACTAAAGACACTGAGGTCAATGTGGATTAGGCAGTGCTGTGAAAATGTGCTCACATGTTGCAAGCAAATAATGTGGCTCCACGTGCTAAAGGACTGCGCACAACAGGGTGATTAAAGCACTGCACACAACAGGGTGATTGGCCGGCGATGAAAAGGGGCAGAGCATTGAATGTTGAATGTGTGTGGTGCTCAGGTTTACACACACTTGGTGTCATTTGCTACTGCATGCACATTCTGCAACAATGAGTTGCATGTAATTGTAGGATTGTATTTTTACTGAAGACTGCTGTGGCAGAGTGCTTGGCTCAGAACCTGAAGATTAGATTCAAACCCCAGCGGTGACGATTCAGCCTATGCACGGTCAATATAATAATCATAACAGCATTTAGAGTGTGTTTTCACCCGAGGGTCACAAGGCGCTGCACAGAGCACCATTTAATGTGTATTTAAACGTAGTCTATCCAACTTAAACTTCCGTTTTGTATTAACACTGACAATACTTTAAACTATAACTTATTTACATGCGTTAAATAACAACATTCATGTCTTCCCAATTAAACGAAATAATTTTATTTAAAGCCATTGGTAGTGGCGGTGACGTTGTCAAACTCGCCATACCTGATAATCTGATCGGATGCTGGGTTAGACCACAGCACTGAAGCCAATAAATTCAACAACGACACAGTGACCTGCTGCCACGTATCTCGCAAGGACGCCATCTGCCACTGTCCAGTTCTTTCGTCAACAAAAGCTTCACACGCATCACCGTGTGCCTCCAACACACGGCGAGAGCATCGGTGGGTGCAGTCGGCGTGAAGAGCGAGCGCAGCCTTACGGAGTACGACAGCGGGATCTTGGTGTTGGGCACCAGCTTGACCTTGGCCTCGCTCGTCAAGTTCACGTCCACTATCTTGTTGTCCTTGTAGCCAATCTCCAGCTTCTTGTACGTCCACAGGTACTGGGTGTCCGCGTTCTCGTCCGCCTCTCCCACGATGCCTGCACGCGCAGGGGGCGCGGAGTTGGCACGGTCACACCGTGGCTAGCGCCTTCGCGCACGCCTGGGCAAGGGTTACATCGCTGGAGCAACGAGGTGACTTTTGTAACCATCTGCTGTTTGAAATGCATGTCGGGAGCAAAAGCTTTCGGCTACTTTTCTGAATATAATGCCTTTGATTTCTCGTCGTTGTGCATAGGGGGCACAATGTAAAGACGAGATCTATTCGAGAAGGCCAGTGGGCACGGTTACATTGATGAGAATATTCATGTCCAGCGACTTGACTGTGCGCATCCAAGACTGGTTAACGTTTAGTCACGTGACCATCGTACAAACACCAACAGCAAAAACCTCTGCCAGGCAGTGCTTGCAAATCTTCATTTTTAACCACCGTTAATATTTGGTTGATTAAAAAGTGTAACCATACACGTTAATATTTGCGCCAACTAACAAGCTGACGAAATTCAAAAGTTTGGGTTTAACGCGAGCTGTGCAATCCAACTGAATCGGTGAACGTAGACGGCCAGCGTGCGATTGCCTTAAAGCAATGCCACGCGTCCACTTACCCCAGATTGGGAGATCATCAATGTACATTTGGTACCAATAGTGATTCTTCACAGCATACACAAATGATTTATGCTTCTCTTTGTCCAGCTCAATGTTGCAGTACGTCGTTTGAAAAACATCCTCTGGAAGCAAAGAATAAAACAACGGTATAAAAAATATTAAAATGTGAAGCGATGACGGGCAGGTAACGCATTACTGGATCATTATAAATATCACGATACCTATTTTTACACGGATGCCATCTACCACTAAAGACGTTCATACACAGTGGCTATTGATAATAATCCAGATTATAATCACTCATTGTCAAGTCAAAGCAATGGCTAGCGCAAATTATTATGTGGTGGCATTCAGCTCTATTGCCAACGCTGGGTTCGATCAGTCAGGTCACTCGCACAAGCAGGACAACCACGATGGACTTCCCGTAGCGAAACTCGATTTATCGACCTTGGATGGTTGAATGGGTCGACCCCAAACAAACAGTTCAACCTGCCATTATTCGATGGCGCCCGTGCTGAGGGACAACACTAAATCGTGACCCGTCTCAGTCATGCGCTTCCCATATCGAGCAAGGTCTGGTGATAAATGCAATCCCACAGCAACACTATCTCGGAACTGAAGAGCAATATCATAAATAACTGAACGCAACACCACGGGTCATGCAAGAGCTGCCCGAATGGTGTGTATTGGATACTATATTTTGGGAAATGAAGTGAATGTGTGCAGGTCTCTCTCAGCAAGTGGCAGGGCATTATGGACAGAGAACATAATTTTTATTTTTTCACTTCCTTCTTTTGTCTTTTTTCCAATTACACTGCAATTGTGCTATCGGCATAGTGTCACCGGATGAAGACATTTCTATCCAGAGCTATTATCGTGGCAGGGTGATGCAGTGGAAACATCTACGCTTCGCAGAAACAAAATCCTGCACACGGCAGTTCGATTCCTGCCCCGGGCAAATTTTTGTTGCGGCGTTTGTGTTGTTCTCCCGCTTTTCTGCGTGGTTTTCTCCAGGTTCTTCATTAATCGACCGCTAATATCATAAAATATCGGACGGAGTATCCGGTAAACGTTGGTGTCCGCTGACGACGCAGCTGTATTCCCTCGCCCGCTCCGCGGTTTCCTTGCGGCTCCATATCTCGTCCAATGACCAGGTATGGAATTTGTGCGGCGCGTTATGAAAACTGCATTATTCATTCATTATGGAAAGCAGTATAACATCAATCCATGTTGGAGAATGGCCTCAGATATAATTCTGAGGCTGCTTCTGTTTCCTTTAGTCCACAATAGTGGCATAGATCACAACTGTCCTGCTGCACTACCCCATCCGAAGAGTTATAGGGTAGATATTTTGTAGACCATGTTAGTAGTTAGTAGGTAATCCAGTCACATGCTCTCTGCTCAAAAGTAGCTTGGTCAGTATTAACCTGTGCTTTCCAGGATCACATTCCACTTTTTAATCCAAAGTAAAGAAAAGCCACAAAAAAGAAATAATATTAATTGCATTTCTAAAGCACATTTCACTCGAGGGTCACAGAGCGCTGGAAAGAGCTATTAGAGAGAACGGCATGTCAACAACATCAGAATAGACCAATTAAGTAAAATAATGACAATACATAAATTAAGGATGTCAGATAAAAGTAAAATAATTGTTAAAACAAATAAAGGAAGAAATGTTCCTGAGCAGGCACAGGTTAACAGCATCCAATCATCCAAGCACCGAGCAGTGAGCAGCATCAACAGTCCTAGCCAGAGGACAGCAAGGCTGCTGTAGAAACAATATTAAGGCTGGAAAAGATACATGAAGGGAGGCATAAAGAACCGTGTACATCCCCAAGGTTAGCTTCGTCTCCCCTGTGTTGATGTATACACAATCGCACCGCACTGGTTACCCAACTTGCAGAAAGCAGAATTAAATGAAGCACATGTTCGTGTCTGAGGATTGCCCTCCATAGTGGTTCTTTCAGGATAGCTGTGGAGTGTTCCTTCTCCTTCGCAACGGCTGTCCACGATCACATATCCCCAGTACTGATGTCTCTCCACTAGTTACCAGTTAAACACAACATTGATTTCAAGCTCCTCCTCCTCCTCACCTACAAGGCTCTCACTGGCCCTGCTCCGACGTACATCCGTGACCTACTGCAGGCATCCTCTTCAACACAACTTCGATCCTACAATACGGGCTGCTTGCTGCATGTGCCCAGATCGCACCTCCATTCGATGGGTGAGAGCCTTCTCGCGCGCTGCTGCCAGACTCTGGAATGGCCTTCCATTGGAGATTCGAACAGCTGAGTCCCCTGAGCATCTTCAAATCTCATCTCAAGACTCGCTTGTTTTGTAAGGCTTTCAAGCCCTCTGGCTAGGACTGTTAATGTGGCTCTGTTGGCATTATGGGATGGCTCGCAGGCGACCTACGCTTGCTCGGGAACATTTATTCCTTCCTTGTTTGTTGAAGAATTTTTATTTATCGCTAATTTTATGTCCTTCTATAATTTATTGACACCATTTAAATTTCAGCTGAACTGTCCTGATGTTGCTGTTGACACTTCTCTCAACAGCTCAGATTTGTAACAAAAAAACTAAAACGTTATGGTTGCTGATATGCGGTTGTGTCGTTGTCGCTGACAAGCCGCTCTCTCCGCAGCTCTGTGCAGCGGATTGTGACCCTCGGGTAAAAGACTGCTCTGCAAGTGCAATTATTATTATTGTCATCATCCCAAAAAAGCAGCGATGGAGAGCAATTCTCACTGAGTGGTGAAAACCTACACCAGGACATGTATTCTCACTCGGTACACCACCAAAAGAAAGCACACATAGGATGATAAATGTTCAGCAAAGCAAGTTGTTGACCGCCAACTACCAAACAAGCATCACCTGCACACAAAAAAATTACTTTTAATCACGGGGTGATTTAAAACTCTGCATCAAACCACCAGGTGGTATTCTCTAGGAGACAGATCCCTTGCAGAGATAACCACAAAGTTTTGTCTCTGGGGAGGTTATATTTGTACCTACAATTGCTTTAAAGCAAGAAGCCTGTGTCCCTTTCCACAATACCTACACTAACTTATGGATTTAAACGTCACTTTTGCAGCCAAACAGAACTGTACATTTTGTACATTTGCACCACTCGCACTGCATCTAAGCCTGGCTTACTTTTGTGAGTCTGAGAATAACATAAAATTGAGATTGGGAAAATGTATACCAATACAATTGACTTATTGTGAAACATCACATTTGCCAATTGAGTTGGGGAGGTTTTTTTATTATCAACAATTGACTTTACCATGGTTGGTGAGGACCCATGGTGATGCATGATCTCTTTGGCAAGGAAACCCCAAATACCTTTAGTTCCATCAAACATTTCAAGCATCTCCATCCTCAAATGAACAGAAGGGAATAGAGCATGATCATCTCCAGCAACACATAAGAACCTCGAGTGAAACTCATACTCTCACGGTGCAAACCAACATATCCAGAGACACAACTGGCATCTTCCCAGTAGTATTTATTTTGTTCTGCTCATAGTGATGATGGGCAAACTTGATTTGAATTCCAGACCTTCTGACTGACTTTGGCAAGTGTAAATAAAATACAATAGCTGCAGATAATGTACTACTTTCAGATTTACATAAAATAGCCAGGTCTGCAGAACATGCAGTCTTCAAGGTCCACTTCACAACGTTACAGGAGCAAGTACAAGCAGAGTAGCAATGCTCTGTGGGAACTATCTGCTGTGGCAACCAAACCATGCACTGTGTGCCAACAGCCAGGGCTCTGAGGCAGGCATGCTGCCCACCAAGCCACTCCAACCAAGGCCACCCCAAACCACTAGCCATTGCTCACAATCTTGCTAAGTAAAAATCCACCTTAGCACACAAACAGCAGCAGACATAACCGCTTCATCTCTTCAGGTGACATTCCCATGGATGTGCACTGATCCTTGGCTGCCACTCAATCATCAATCTTCACCATTCGCCATTGTTCATGTTTTAATATTTAGATCAACACTGCAACCAAATGTCTTCATGAGCAGATATTACGAGCATTAAAAATTCCCTTGTACCTGGGAAAGCTTCACTGAGCTTTAACATTTTTTTGAGGAAGTGTCCGACAGCGCATTATTTGGCCAAATACATTGAGTTTTCAGCACAGCGGGGGAGGAGGAAACTAGAGTATAAGCAGAAAACGCACACAAGCTCAAAGCGGCACATAGATGGGTGCACGAATGTACTTAATCTGCTGCCATCCTGATGACCGAATAAACCGGAGTGATCAACCAACCCTGGCCTCTTTAGAGCTGAAACATGTTGTATATGCACGTAAACGGATGTTTACCACACAAGGTTCAGTTCACTAGTGATGTGTCAATGCTATTGTGACCAAATTACCCAAGTGATGAGCAAGGCAGGTGACCACCCACCTTTAAACTTGATGTCGAGACCACTGAACTCGAGCTCTGTGCCCTGCAGAGCCTCCCCGAGCGTTTCGTGGTAATGGCTGATGCTCTTCTTGCTGCCGACGCAGAACGGCAGGGAGAAGTACTTGTAGGTCTCCTGCCGGTTGTGGTACGGCCCCACGGTGTTCATCCACAGCACAACCTCTTCGCCATCCTTGTACTGCAAAGTGAGCGGAACACGGCAGCGCACATTAGCAGACCCGAGGAGCAAACCAACTGCTCCCAGCCGGAACCGCAAACACCAAATAAACACGGTTGAAAAAACAGCACCTTGCAATTGCCATTGATATGACAGCTCCCTGCTAATGGTTCCTTCCATCTGTTAGATTCTGTCAACTACTGTTGACACCTACCCACCAGGTTCAACGTTTATTGGATTCAATCCATGTAGTTTCAGGTCTCTGTAAAGAGACAACATGTCAATCGAGCATAACTTAGTCGCTAACCATTCGGCTTCCCATGGTCATCAACCTGTGTCCACTCAAAATTCCCGAGGAACCGTTTATATACTCCATTCACTGTTTCTCCCATCGACTATAATCTCTGCTTGCTTACATCAGATATTGTGTATTAGGTTCGAGTTTGAACTTTCAAACTGTTTATATTTCTGATAAAATAACATAACAAAGCTTGCAAATGGGCAGAATGGTGGCGTAGTGAGTAGTCCTGCCGCCTCACAGCAAGAGGCCCGGGTTCAATTCCCAGCTGGGGCACCTTGGTCTGGATTTTGTACTGTTCTCCCAGTATCCACATGGGTGTTTACTGGGTGCTCAGGTTTCCTCCTCAAGTGCAAAGACATGCTACCCGGGTCAATTAGCCCGAGTGAATTGCTTCATGCTCCGCAATCGAAGTGTGTCCCATCCTGGATATGGCCCTGCCTTGCTCCATGTCTGTTGGGATAAGCTCTGGGTGACTCAAAACCCTGCACAGGATTAAGTGGGTACTGATAATGAAGAAAGCCTGTCAATAAGCGAGACGACCAGAAGCATTATGTCTGAGTACCGTCGTTTTGAGTCAGGATTCGTCAGCAACGCTTTAATATATATTAATGACTCATATTCCTTTACACCATTATTGACATATGCTGATGGTTCATTACGACCCAAACATGGAAAGTCCTCTAAAATGGAGCTTGCACACACTAGCCAACAGCTTTAAAGCATCTCTGGTAGCCACATTTTACTGCCAAATGTCAGTCAAGTCAAAGCACCACCCACATTCCAAATGGTTCACCCAGTTTACTCCAATCCCCTTTGACGTTTCTTTTCTGGTTGCCATTTATTAAAAAGATGACCATCATTGTGCAACAGGCAGCCAAGCATGCAATTCAGTATTCCTTCCATTCTGCGTGCCCTCAGCAGTACAGCCACGTGTCACATGGAGGAGCCACCTGGTAACAATGACACCAGCCTTCACCTGATGTCCTTCAAAGATCTATTATAGACAACCTCTCCATGCTTTCTTTGCGGCTGTGCAAGAGTGACGCTCTCTGTGCCTAGCTGTCAAACAAGCCGACATATCTTGCAGTGAGGTGACAAAAACACCATCCAAGACACACACGACGCAATTCAAAGTATATCCTGCTCAAATAAGAATGAAAACACAAATCCTGATTGATGAATGGTCTTGAGTTAGTGGTAAACATTTCCCATTCCTAGGCTGGTAGCCAGTCACTCCAAACGACAACTGTCGACTTCCCATAAAGCTAATCATCCTGAAGGGATGATTGCCTTTACTGCCCACCACCTGGGATGCAACTGCAAACCTTGACATGTGAATCAAACATTGAGCTCACACTGTGCCACCCAGGATCACACTGCAGTTGCGTGTTTGTTACGATCCAGTTTTGGCCAGATACACGAGAACTCAAGATTATGCTGTGGGAGTCTGGGATTCACACCAAGGACCCCAAAAGTGCTGGCTCATTTGTCATTACCATGACAGGCCCGACGCCATTACACCCCGAGCCACGTCATAACATTCAACTATCTGCTCACGAAGACATTTGCCTGCAGTGTTGATCTAAATATTAAAACATGAACAATGGCGAATGGTGAAAATTGATGATTGAGTGGCAGCCAAGGATACAGTGCCTCTGGGTCGATGTCATACTATTTGTGTAATCCTATGTCGTGTGATATATGTTGGTCTCTTCAGGTATGCCACAGGTATTCCCATGATTATATAGGATAGTCATGACTGTGGCTTTTTAAAATAAAAATATGTAGCTACAAGTGTCCTGTTATGCCGCTATTGTCATCAAGATCTTGTTTCAGGGTGGTCTGCAAAGACTGCCAGACCCGCCTCCACTCAGCAAGATCATCTCAACAACAGAAATCCAGCAAACGCAACACAGCACAGTAGGTCGTACTCTGGCGGTACGGTCAAATGATCTTTAACACCAACTATAAAGCACGTGATGGGCATTCATAATACACCAGTGCTTCAACATGTGATTTGACACAATAAACTACGTTACTGGACAGCTTGGCAACTAAAGTACTAAGCATCGGGTTATCCAACCTCGCATTTAGATACAGCCATGCTCTGCTATTTTTATTCTCAACTTGGTCCATTACTTTATTTTGCGGTGACATTCCCAAAATTCTTCACGACCAACAATGCTTTAAAATCCTTTATCTGATTCGCCAAAGCATGTCTACGTACCTGCACCTTAGCAAGACTCACTTATAACTGCAAACTGAGCTGCGAAACTAAGGATTGAACATTTTTCTTGAGGATTCCATGAGCATAAGCAAGGCAGGCACCCTTTAAAACGTCTTGAGGTGTTGCAGGATATGAGCTAAATAAAGTGGACAAAAATGGCATAAATTAACAGGTTAGCATGACAACATTGCTTAAATTTTAATTGGCAGTAAAAGCATGCTTTCAGTGTTGCTATATTTAACGTGTTCATCAACTTGAAAAATTATCAAAGATATTTTTAAAATTAACCCCACAAGAGGTTGATTCAGTCTATCAGCATGATAGTAATAAAGACATTGTTGTTATTGTTGCTGATGTGCTGTTCTTATGTCGTTGTTGCTGACATGCCGTTCTCACTGCTTCTTTGTGCAGTGCTTTGTAACCTTCAGGTGAGAGTCGCTCTATAAGTGCAATTATTATTATTTTGGCAGCCAGATGCATTCATTGATATTTATTTGTAGACATTGCTTCAATGATATGGAAGGTGAACATTCCTGCCCTTAAAAACGACGTTTTAAGCAGCTGAAACCTTAGGTACGTGGTTATGTACCAACATGTGGCACTGTTGCACAAAGTCTTCAGTTCGAATCCAGTCTATAGTGGACTAGGCCAATAATGCCTTTGACTGTCAAACAAAACTAGTACCGCTTTGAGGGAGTCTGTGTTTGTCCTGAGACACGCATTCATGCCCCTGTCTCCAAAGAGGCAACGTTAAGGTCCAGAAGTAGTGCAGGCCCATCAGTGGTGATCAGTACGACCCGAATATCAATTTCAACAAGGAGACACTCTCGCACTGGCGCATTACCCAGTGCATTAGAGCTCCCGGAAAGCTAAATACACGTGATAAAATATAACTTAATAAAAGTGTCCGCGTGTAATACCACAGATTCAATCGACGCAACTCCGGCAAGACTCCAAATTGGCAATTCACTTGACGCACTTTCAATGATAAAGTTTACAGCATGGAGAGCAATGGCAAATACCATCAGCATGTAGATATGTTAAACGTGGCCAGGATTCAGTATTACATCCAAACATCTGCCTCAACAGTGCAGCACCAATGCATTCTTCACCATGACATTCAGCAATGCCATGTTTTTACAACGGGGGCCAATTTTTTTTATAGGTCTGTTAATTTTGGCTTCTCACAAAATGGTGCCAAATGTTATCGACCACTGGAATGACGATATACTGAGTTTACCTCAATGAGGAGTCGAACTTATAACTTCGTTGTGAGTTGTACCTTCAACATTAATGAAAGCTGCAAAGTGACAATAGAATTAAAATATATTGAACATATCTGAATGCAGACCACTTGTGCAACACTGAAAATATATATAAAACAAAAAGTAGTTCTGTGAGGGGACGACGGACGACATCAATTACAGTGTCTATTTACAAAGGCCTAAGACAGAAAGATTACAGCTGGCAGTTCCAAGGTACAAAAGTGCAACTCAAATAACTTAGGGGATGTGACAGCCATTAACGTGAAATGTCAAATTCATGAAAGGTATTAATATAAGTGAGTATTCACTAATGTCTCAGTAGTCATATCTATCAACTGAATAGTTTACAAAGGGCTTTAATGTGTCACGATGACATAAACAATGTGCAATACAATGACTGGGTTGCATCGTGGAGAAGCACTTGACCCGTGACAGGAAGCTGCCCTATTTGAAGCACAACGAATTCGGGTCCAAGAGCCCAATTATCACTACAGGGGCCATAAAAGAAACAAAAAAACACATCTGGTGGGAAAACCCACAGTCGTGAGAGAGCAGACTCTCTTCATCGTCTGTACCAGCTGTGACCATGAGTGGTACCCAACGCAAAAGCAGGACGACAAGGACTTCTCAAACATCCCTAGATACACTAAGTTACACAATTGTGGAAATGGCTACGATCGCTTAAATCGTAAAGTAAATACGTGATAGTTTGTGCACACAATGATAGTCTTCATTCATGATACATGGGCACCTACTCACGATAGCTTCTGGCTTCCCATTGTGAATGGTTGGCTTATGTTGGTGAAAGTGGGCTTGCATTTCCATTAGAAGCACTGTTACTTTGTGACGATGACAGGCGGTGTTTTGTGTATAAACACTACCGCGTAATTATAGGGTGAGTCAGTCTTCAATAAAAACTGAATGAGAGAGCTTACGCATAGTCGGCGTGGTATACTTGAACAGTGTCGCAGCATCTCTCGATTCTCAACGTGGATCGTGACCACCAGTGGGCCGCGACAGCCACCCAGTGGTCCGTGGCGATCAGACCCAAATGTTCAGTAACCCTAATCTATCGCGTTCCCTACAACAAAGCGTTCACACATTGCATAATGCAACTCAAACAGACTCCTACACTAGCTTAACCACACATGCAGCTCAGGTCTGTGTTACACAATTCTAGTTCAACCACATTGCCACACAACTCTGACAGGTGTGGCAGAACAAAGAGTTAAGCACCAAGAAGAGCCACGTTCTGTCAGAAATCAAACTCCTCATGACCTGGTGTACAAATTGCACACAATGTCCCAATCGTTTGTGGCGTTACACGAACTAGTGACAAGTGTTAATATGCTCATTGGCAGCCTGAATTATCAGGCAATGGAGCAGAATGTAGGAGGTTCAAATGGATTTCAACGACATAATCAACCTCCAATCCATGGCTTTAAAGCGTCCAAGGATCTACACTGACTACTTAGTCAATGTTCTCTCATCTCATCTCTCATTATCTGAAACCGCTTAATCCTATATAGGGTCACGGTGAAGCCGGAGCCTATCCCGGAAACATAGGGCGTAAGGCAGGAATAC
>JAZEWT010000012.1:22590596-22603437 GCA_036362905.1 Mordacia mordax
TGTCTGTGGCTGGTCCCCTAATTTGCATCTCATGAAAGAACCTCCCACACACCTTGTGATCCCCCTCTGATGTCCACACATCATAGCTCAATATCTATGCATTACTGACTTCAATTACAGCCTCCAGGTTTGGCTAAGCTTTATATTCATTTCTTGTTTTTGGTTCAGTCTTCTCTGTCTTGTGAATCTCAACTGCATCACGAATTAATCTTGGACCTTCATGGCGGATGGCTGCTAGTACTCGTATCTTACACACAAGCCGGCACAAGTCGGAAGAGAGCCAACATCCCGGCACGACAACACTGCGCCGCATCACTTCTCCACGCCGGAGGACTTGAAAAACAATAAACCTTGATAGCGCGTATGGGGGTGGCGAGGGATGCGAGCCCCGTGACTCTCACTGTGAGCCCCGTGACTCTCACTGTGAGCCCCGTGACTCTCACTGTGAGCCGCGTGCTCACGGGTGTGCACCACGTGTGTGTGCATCACGTGTGTGTGTGTGTAAGCTCGCTGTACCACTTGAGTTCGCCAGTGAAAGCTATATTCTCTTCCTTACTCTCATTGGCGGTGGTTGTTGCGCAGAGAGTAGCGCTGTCGCATCACAGCAAGAAGGACCCGGGTTCGGTCCCTGGTTCGGCTGCCTTTCTGTGAGGAGTTTGTGTTCCCTCTCCTCGTACCTGTGTGGGTTTTCGCCGGGTACTCCGGTTTCCTCCCAACGTCCAAAGACACGCCGCTGCCTGGGTTAATTGGCCTGCTGAGTAAATTGCCCCACTGCCATGCGATATATTGGCATCACATCCTCGATATAATAATAATAATTGCATTTCTCGAGAGCTTTTCACCCCAGGGTCACAAAGCGCTGCACAGAGCTACGGAGAGAACGGCATGTTAACGAGATATAGCAGCGCCTTGCGCCCTGTGTCTGCCGGGATTTGCTCCGGCTCCCCTCGATCCTGTACAGGATTACGCCGGTATTCATAATAATCTGATGATAATAAAATTTGCATTTCTAAAGCGCATTGTCACCCGAGGGTCACAAAGCGCTGCACAGGGCTGCGGAAAGGACGACACGTCAGCAACAACACCTGAATCGATCGATTGAGTGAAATAAATAATACAAATCATTGAAACTCGTGATGGTAATACATATAATTTACTACATTACATCGTGGGAGGATGAAACTCCAGCCGTTATGTAATTAAACAGTAACAGAGCATTATATAGAACAAAGTTACCAATAAGTTAATAGACAAAAGTGTAACAGTGGGCGGCACGGTGGCCCAGTGGGTAGCGCTGTCGCCTCCTCACAGTAAAAAGCGCCCGGGTTCGAATCTCGGCTCTGGTGCCTTTCTGTGTGGAGTTTGCATGTTCTCTCCCTGTGTCCGCGTGGGTTTTCGCCGAGTATTCCGGTTTCCTCCCACAGTCCAAAAACATGCTTATGCATAGGTTAATTGGCTTGCAGACTAAATTGCCCACAGTACCCGGTGATGGACTGGCGTCCCATCGCGGGTATATCCCTGCCTTGCGTTCTGTGTCTGCGGGGATAGGCTCCGGCTCACCTCGACCCTGTGCAGGACTAAGCGGTTTCTGACAATGATGAGACGAGAAATGTAAGTGCGATGGGAGTACACCGACTAAGCCTATTGCATAACGAGCAAATACTGCCCTTGAAAAGACATCAATGTTTGAATAGCAGCAGGGCAAAAATGTGAATTCTAATGAGAATATCTTCATCTGTCGAGGAAATACCCTGCATGGGGGTTCCTGAGCTGTCGAGTGGAGACTCTTCCGCCCAACAGCGTGAGTGAGACGTTGCAGGTCTGCACCTTTATAATCTGTGATTCCATCTTTTCTCCGTAATCCATTGTGATCACGAATCGTTCCACCCGAACTGTTTAAGTAGTGGATTATAAGAGAGGCGGGGGGGCGGTGACTCGAGCTATATAAAGATATATTAAGACCCAGCAGGCTCGCCTTGTTTGCTCAAGAGCTCATTATAGGCGTCTTTTAGTGTGACAACCTCAGCATACAGAGTATCGACACCGCAAAGCAATGTAGAGATGTTATGCTGCATCATAGAAAGCTCAACGTGAAGGCAAACTCACAACGGCACATTCCCATGCCAGGATTCCAGTTCATCCACGTGTTCCTGCTCACGATCCAGAATTGATCAATACCATTGCACTCGTTTTAACGATACTGGAGGGAAAATCTAGGAAGCTTGGATTTTTTATTTTCTTCCAACAAGTTTTCTGCCAAATGAAAACAATGATTTGAAGAATTCTGTCCAGGGTTTCACTGAGTTGCCGAATTCCACTGTGAATAATTAAATCAGGCTTAAGGCCAGATCTGGGACAACGCTAACACCAGGTGTATGTGCGCTATTTAGAGGACTGTGTGTATGACTGACGTTTAAGAAATAATTAATAATTATTGCATTTTTATAGCGCCTTTCATCCGAGGGTCTCAAAGCGCTGCACACAGCTGCGGAGAGAACGGCACATGAACAAGGAGATGATAGAGAGAACGGCACATGAACAAGGAGATGATAGAGAGAACGGCACATGAACAAGGAGATGATAGAGAGAACGGCACATGAACAAGGAGATAGAGAGAACGGCACATGAACAAGGAGATGTTAGAGAGAACGGCACATGAACAAGGAGATGATAGAGAGAACGGCACATGAACAAGGAGATGTTAGAGAGAACGGCACATGAACAAGGAGATAGAACGGCTTGTCAACAACATCAGGAGAGTTCAAGTGAAAGTCAAATAGTTGCGACAAATGTTAGGACAAAAAAGAAGCGATAAAAAACATTTCTGCAACAATGAAGGAATAAATGTTCCCGAGCAGGCTCAGGTCGAAAGAGAGCCAACATCCTGGCACGGCATCACTGAGCCGCATCAACAGTCCTAGCGGGAGGACTTGAAAGCCTTACGAAACAAGTAAGTCTTGAGACGAGATGTGAAGATGCCCAAGGACTCAGCTGAACGAAGTGCGGTGGATTGATCGCGGCCAGATCTGGGTTAAGGCCGGCTCTTCTGCCTCTCAACATCAAGCGAGTGAGTGGCAGCGGGCGAGAGCGACCTCCCTCTCTCGGGCACGCGACCTGGCCGGAGTTTGCCTCTCCCAGAGTTCAGTACACGGGGAACTTCACATTATATATATATAACGGTGCAAGTGTCTGTGTGTATGTCCGCACCCAGGGTAAGGGGTTCAAATCCCTCGTGAGTGCAAATAGTATCTACACAACCACCAGGAGGCGGTTTATGTCTTTGTTTCAGCTTGACGTCGCACCAATTGATTAATCTTCGGAAACCTAAACACTCTTTCAACTTTGAACTCCCCACGTTTGCAAGAACACCCACCCCAATAAATAAATAAATAAATAAAGGTACTGTTACTGATTTGCTGCTCTTGTGTCGTTGTTGTTGCTGACAAGCCGTTCCCTCCGCAGCTCTGTGCAGCGCTTTGTGACCCTCGGGTGAAAAGCGCTCTGTAAGTGCAAGTATTATGACTGTGCGTGCCATGCACCGTCTTCAGCACTCATTCCTCTGTGTGCCCGCGTCACGGGGCGCTCCGCCCGCTTAAAAGGATGCCCGTCGAGCGGGCACTCTGCTACTAAGCGATCCCCCAATGCTGAGAGATCTTGAGATGACTCAGCAGGGATGACGCAGCAGCGAGAATATTGGCTCCGACTACAAACGGATGACTCAGCGAGACGCTCCTCCACAAACAACGATGTGTATATTTAATTTAAACCCAAATAAATGTTATTGTTGCTGATTGTCCGTTCGAATGTCGTTGTTGTTGGCGCGCCGTTCCCTCCGCAGCTCTGTGCAGCGCTTTGTGACCCTCGGGTGCAAAACCGCTCTACAAAATGCAATTATGATTACATGATTTAGTCCATACATATACAACGGCGAATCGTTTCCGATCAGCCTGATGATGCCTCTGACGTGGGATGCGAAACGTCGGAGAGGAGCGGAGGAGCCGCTCGACACGGCTCTCCCGAGGGAGCAGCTGCCGAGAGGCGGTGCCATCATCTCGATTCCGACAACACACGTCGCAGACGCATCCGAATTCGATTCCCTCGCTCGCACCGGGCGAGCGCAGCGTGCGCGTCGCGGTGGCCGGAGTGGCCGCGAACTCGGCGCGCCGCCACGAACCCCTTCCGCCTCGAACATCTCGCAGCGCGGCCCGCGCGACGATCAATTAAACATTGAAAAAGAACGACGCTGCCGCCAATTAATCGCCGGCGGCGATTCGACAGGCGTCCCATAGCGCGCGGATCGATCCCCCTCCGGCCGGAGCTGTCCGGTCGCGCGTTGATATCGGCAGCTGCGCGGACCCGACGCTGCCGCCGTCCCGGAGACGCCTGCAGCCCGGAGCGCTCCGCGGGGCCGGGCGGGCCGGGCGGGCCGGGCGGGCCGGGCGGGCGGGCCGGGCGCCCCGAGCTCGCGCGGCCGCATGGAGTCGCGCCGCCTCCCCCTCAGGTCGCGCCGCCACCGCCTCCTCCTCTCGACTCGCGAGTTGTCCCGAGTTCGCACGAATCGATTTCTCCACAACAACCGCCGTTTTCGATTCCCCAGGCTCTTTAATGCGCAGAATCGCGCGTGGTCGATTCGCGCTCTCGATTCCGGTGTTTCGGGTTCAGCTGGAATGAGCGGTTGCGCTTTTTAACAGTTGTCCCCAGCAGGGAGGTGTAAGTTGGTTACACCATGTCAGGGCAACGGGGGGGCGGGGGGGAGACCCGAGTTCAGGGTCCAGGAACGTGGGGAGGGGGGAGGCGCCCAGTTGTCCTGACACTGCTGATGAGACACTGAGCGTCGAACCTCCCCTCCCCTCCTCCACGGGGTTACGGCTCGGTGGCGCTGTGAGTGGGGCTGCTGATGAGACACTGAGCGTCGAACCTCCCCTCCCCTCCTCCTCCTCCTCCTCCTCAGTGTTGCGGCTCGGTGGCGCTGCCGCCTCACAGCAAGAAGGACCCGGGTTCGAGTCCCGTCTCGGGTGCCTGTGTGCGTGGAGTTCGCGTGTTTCCCCCCACGGGTCTCGGTACTCCGGTTTCTCTCCACAGTCCAAAGTCACGCTGCTGCCCACGTTAATCGGCCTGCAGGGTTAATTGCCCGCGGTGCCCGACGATGGACTGGCGTCCAATCCTGAGCGTAACCCTGCCTTGCACGCTTTGCTTACCCCTCTCTGCTGGACAACCTTTGTTTTTGTTTCAAGATAGGCGCTTGTTGAAGCAGACAGTACCCAGTGAGCTGTGCCTCCATCACCAAGGGGACATTCTCACCGACTGCGAGATGGATCGCGTGGACAAGTTCGCGCAAGGACACGAGAGATTAAACTCTTAACCTGGCTAAGCAGCGGTTAACATCTGCCGCTCACTAAAATTAAAGTGCTGCCGAAGCAGTTTGATGACCACCTCGGGCATATTTTGTGTGGAGTTTGTGTTCTGCCCCTGGTCTGTATGGGTTTCCTCTAGTTTTTACGGTGTCCTGCTACTAAATAAACCCCATTAATTAATTGGTCGATTAATTCATAACGTATAGGATGCAACGCTTGGACAATATTGGCGCCGGCTAACCGCGTGCTCACCTTCCCTCCATCTCTGCAGTTTCCTCGTGCCTTTGAAGCGTTCTCTCCTCGAAATCCGTCGACACTGACGATGGGCAGCGTCACAAGTTGTGTTTACTATTCATTTGTTCTCAAGTGACGATCAGCGCCACCCCCCCCCCGCTACCTGCGGCCCCTCTCTCCAGACACTCGCTGCTAGAGCTGCCCTGGGAGGACGTGCTCATCCCCCACGTGCTGCCCCGGCTGCCCCTGGCCCAGCTGCTTCAGCTGCAGCGCGTGTGTCGCCGCTTCTGCGAGCTCGTGCGCCTCTACCTGGGTGCCGCGCACTCACTCGACCTGAGCCAGGTGAGCAGCCGGCGCGGCCGCACGAAGCCACGGCAGCGTGCCCACGTGGTGCAGTTTGCCACGTCTCAGCGGTGAGAGGTGGCGGGGGAGCGATGGGGGGGGGGGGGCGGCTCGTCTTGAAGTCTTGAATTTAGCCCCAGGCTTCCAGAAAAGACAACCCCCGCGCTCGCATCAGAATTATCTCATCTCATTGTCAGAAACCGCTTAGTCCTGTACAGGGTGGCGGTGAGCCGGAGCCTATCCCGGCAGACACAGGGCGCAAGGCAAGGATACACCGGCGCAAGGCACCCACGATGGGATGCCAGTCCATCACCGGGCACTGCGGGCAATTTAGTCTGTAAGCCAATTAACCTATGCAGCGGCATGTTTTTGGACTGTGAGAGGAAACTGGACTGCCCAGTGAAAACCCACGCGAACGCGGGGAGAGAACTCGCAAACTCCACACAGAAAGGCACCCGAGCCGAGATTCGAAGCCGGAACTTTCTTGCTGTGAGGCGACAGTGCTACCCACTCGGCCACCGTGCCGCCCATCTGAATAATTAAAAACAAAAACTCAAACTTGTGCTTGGAGGAAGGGGACAATGCTTCCACAGTATTGAATTGTCAACGCGTCTCTCATTACGCGATCATTCACGTTCTTCACATTGTGCGTGTGGGGTTCAGGTGAGGTTTACGAACGAGACGGCGAATCGCGAGCCATCGCAGAACACGTGGCAGGAGCGCGGCGGCCACGAGCGGGCATTAACACACGGTTACCCTCGATTGCACGCGAAGGTAACCAGGATAACTTGCGGCGCGGGTTCCACCCGCACAACTCCGCGCCGCGTTCTTCCCGTTCAGGTGGCCCTGACGTTCCCGCGGGCGCGCTTCGCGCAGCTGTTCGGCCGCAGCTGCGCTCTGCGCGAGCTCGTGCTCGCCGGCTGCTCCGCGTGGCTCACCGACGCCGAACTCGTGCCGCTCGTGCGGCGCAACCTGCGCCTGCGTCGCGCCGAGCTCGCGCGTTGCTCGCGCCTCTCGCCCGCCGGGCTGCACGCGCTCGCCTCCAGCTGCCCGGCGCTGCGACGCGTCGGGCTGCGCGGCTGCAAGTGGCTGGAGCCGCCGTGCCTGCGCAGCCTTGCCGAGCGCTGCCCGCAGTTGGAGGTAACGGCGGCGGCGCAGTTGGCGGCGTCGGGCAGAAATTCTCACGTCGATCGCTGCGGCACCTTTGATCCACAGCTTCGGAAGCAAATGATTGACGGACCACGTGGAGATCAGTCACATTCTCACACACGCTGGGCTGAGTCAGTGCAGCAGGCCGGTTTGTGATCCCCTCTGGAGGCTTTGTAGTTTTATTTCTAGATATATGTGGAGTGATGATTGGTGGGTTTTCTTAAGATATTCCCAGTGTCTTCTTACATTCCAGTGAAACCGAATCATTAGAACCTGAAGCATCGCGAGCTTCAGGTTCTAATCAATAAAATAGATGTGCATGAATGTCATGTATAGAGACAGAATTTACATATTTTTATTGCCATGCCTTGCAAAATAGACCTCAGGCTTTTCCAGGATTATACCTTTTACAATAACGTTTTTAATATTTAGCTGGGTGGCACGGTGGCCCAGTGGGTAGTGCTGTCGCCTCACAGCAAGAAGGTCCCGGGTTCGAATCTCTCGGCTCGGGTGCCTTTCTGTGTGGAGTTTGCATGTTCTCCTCTTGTCTGCGTGGGTTTTCGCCGGGCACTCTGCTTTCCTCCCATAGTCCAAAAAACATGCTGCTGCATAGGTTAATTGGCTTGCAGACTAAATTGCCCGCAGTGCCCGGTGATGGACTGGCGTCCGATCGTGGGTATATCCCTGCCTTGCGCCCGGAGTCTGCCGGGATAGGCTCCGGCTCACCGCGACCCTGTACAGGACTAAGCGGTTGCCTACAATGAGATGAGATGCGCTTTATTTTTTTTTGGCAAGGATAAGTCCAGAGATATGACAGAAACCGCTGCCTTCCACGGCGCGATTCTCACTGTGTCTCTCTCTACTTCAGTGGGGGGTTATGAGCCGAGTCAACCCGTGACTGGGATTTACCAGCACCCATCCAGCAAGCGACTGCGTGCGACTGCAGTTCGGGGAATCAGTCGCTTTCGACGTTTAAAGTTCAGCGACTCTCGGGCCAATAGAATGTGCGCCCCCTGATGGTGAATTAACAACGCTCAGCGCGTCGGTGAGGATGAGAGGTGGACATCACTTGTTTGTTGTATGGAGGAGCGCGGGCAGGATTCTCATGTTGACGCAACAACGGGACGCAGTCTCGATGCTTGCGCCATTGTGTTCCCACAACAGGTTCATGTTGCGAATCGCGTCGTCTGCGCGGTCACGTCAGGACACCGTGGCGTGGCGGCAACGCCTGCGCCTCACGGCAAGAAGGCCCTGAGTGTCCTCTGCCCATAGCTAAAAATGAGTCTCCCCTTGGCCGATAAACATCTTAATGAGTAAAGGACGCAGTGACTGACAAATGTTGCCACCGCATTGGCGCGCGGCCGCCTTGCGAGCCATCCGCCTCTCTCTTCGCGGGTGAGCGGTCACCGCGCGCCGCTCCCGTCGTGACGATCGCTCGCCGACCGGCGGTGTCGGGCGCGTGCGTGGCGGCGCAGTCCTGCGACGTGAGCGAGTGCCTGGGCGTGACGGACGAGTGCCTCGTGCTGCTGGCGGCCGGTTGCCCGGGCCTCACGTCGCTGGCCGTTGCGCTCGACTGCGGCCTCACGGACCGCGGCGTGGAGGCCGTGGCCAAGGGCTGCCCTCGCCTGCGGCACCTCGACATCTCCGGCTGCTTCCGCGTCACCAACACCGCCGTGCGGTCGGTTGCTAACAATTCTGCGCGTGTGTGGCGTGAAGCGATAGCGACGTCGTTTGCACCCTGCGCTACGAGCCACCGCTGCACCAAGTTTCCATCGGTACACCTGGCTAATCAGCTGTCATTGGCATGAAAATTGCCCGAGTGCTGTGGCACTTGTTCGTTGCCACTACTCTTGTTGGTTGTATGCATTTGTGTGCTTGAGCACAGCACACACGCACACACGGCTAAATATAGAGAGTGGGTGAAGTGGTGACGCAGTGGTTAACGCACACTGCGCTATGAAGCTGGTTAGTCGAGTTAAATTCTGTGGCTAAAATCAGTGAACATCTGAACCAGCTTTAAACAAGTACCTCGCGCAGTGCGTAGACATCATTACCAGGCCCACTAATCTTATGTCAGGTTTGTTGTACAATACATCGGCAGTAACCCTAGTTACAGGCTGCACGGGACGCAGGGGAGATAAATATACCACAGCGATGTGAAGGGTGGCACGGTGGCCAAGTGGGTAGTGCTGTCGCCTCACAGCAATAAGGTCCCGGGTTCGAATCTCGGCTTGAGTGCCTTTCTGTGTGGAGTTTGCGAGTTCTCTCCCCGTGTCCGTGTGGGTTTTCGCCGGGCACCCCGTTTTCCTCCCACAGTCCAAAAAACATGCTGCTGCATAGGTTAATTGGCTCGCTGACTAAATTGCCCTCAGTGCCCGGTGATGGACTGGCGTCCCATCGTGGGTATATATCCCTGCCTTGCACTCTGTGTCTGCCGGGATAGGCTCCGGCTCACCGCGACCCTGTACAATGATGTGACTACATTGTTCAGAAAGTTTTTTTTTCTCTACGCGCGTGTGCAGGACGGTGGCTGAGTACTGCCCGGCGCTGCGCTCGCTGGCCGTGAGCGGCTGCCAGAACGTGACGGAGCCTGGGCTGGCGCGTCTGCGCAGCCGCGGCGTGGCCATCGACATCGCGTCGCCCCCGCAGCACGCCGTCATCCTGCTGGGGGATCTGCTCGCCTCCGGATACCTGATGCCCTACATCAACCTGCAGACCTGAGGCGGCCGCACAGCTCCGGGGCTCCGCGCGGCCGGCGCGCCACCGCGATTGCGCCCGGGTGCTCGTCCCCCGCCCCCCGTCACCCCCGCGGCGCGACGGGGCCGCCGAGCGGAGCGGGTCTAAATCATCTCAGTGCCATCGCCAGAGACTGCGCGAAAAATTGGTGATTTTATGTAATATATATATAAACAAGTTGTGCTTGCTTGCTTGCTTGATCAAGGGTAAACTCTGGCAAATCACAACCAAATCGCACGGGACCTTCACAGAACGACGGCACTCGGTCCCAGACGGGTCTCTGGTGCCGTAGTGCGTGTCGACAGGGCCTTCCCTGGCCACCGGGACCGCTTTCTGTGCTTAGCCGTGCCCTCACGGTACGGTAAGCGGCGCCGCCATTACAATTACAATCCCCAATTCGGATAAGCGGGGCTGCTATTACAATTCCCATCTATCTATATAAGCTCTGCTTGCTTCATCACGGTTAACTCCGACAAATCGTAACCACATCGCGCCGGACCTTCGTCCAACGACGCCACTCAGTCCCACGCGGGTTTTTGGCGCCTTAGCGCCACGCACCGCGAAGACTGCGGAGACGCAACGGATCGCCTCATTCACTTTAACAACAAGATCGAACAGTGGCCCAACGGTGCACAGAGGAGTAGCCGCTTACAAAAGGCGTCGCTCGCATAAACAAAGTCAACTTTATTTGTAGTCGTTATGAGTTCTAAAATTTTCCCGGACAACGCACATGGATCAAGTCATCAGATTTACCCGGGCAACGCGGGGGTCGCCCCACCTCGTTGCTCAGAATGCCGCTCCGGTCGTTTAAAACGGATGAGCGCGTGCGTCGTTTGCACGTGCGTCTGTCTTCACCGGAGTTGGTGCTCTTTACGTTCCGCGAGACGTGTCTCCGAAGCGTCGGGCGCGCGCGACGCGCATCGACTGTTCTTGCGGAGACGACTGGTGGACGTGGAGAGGCTCAGCGGGGGCCACGAGGACCCGGGTTTTCCTGGAATCCCGCTGCAGCGTAACACAAGTTCCTCGTGTAGCGCACATCCTCATTCATTCGTCACTCCCCCTTCAGAGACACGGAGCAGTGCCCATCGGTGTTGGCCACCCTGAAGCATCGGGGGTTAACGCCGCATCCTCTCTTTAGGACGACTGCTGTTCGCTTCCCATAGAGCGGTGCTCATTTTAACGACCCACAGAGGGGTGATGGGTTTAGCCAACACTTGCAACGGGATTTAAATGCTTGATCAGTGATGATGGAGTGAGCCGTGCTGTCATGTTCCACGGCAGGTGTCGGTTTCACCTCAGTTACATTATCCACATCAAGACTGTGAAGAAACGAGGGCTGAGTCTTCCGTAATGCAAGGGGCAGTGGCCCTGGTGAGTTCGTGCTGGAGAACTACTCGTGGTTAATAGCCGTGTCTCCGAGGGCGGCTCACTGTTTGAAGCTGCACGTGCAGTTGTTTGACGCTAATTTCCACCGCCTGCTTGGTGACTGCGTTGCGGACGGAGTGGTTTGTGGCTCAGTTGACTAAAGTGCGCTAAATCCGCCATTGCACATCGGTGGGTCGCGACCTTCCATTGTGCTGCGAGCGCCACTCAGTGGTCCATATGGACCAGACCTGAGTGAGCTTTGAGGAGCAAAAGGTTGAGAATCCCTGCTGTAGGGTGTGGGGGTACCGACTGTGGGGGTTTACACATGACATCGTATTGCTGCTGAGCCATTGCTCTGTGAAGTGGTCCTTTTAATCGAAGGCCTAAGATGTTATTACACATGCACAATATTCGAAGTGAGGTGTTGAACCAAACAAACATTTTGCACTGGTTCAGACTTTTAGTTGATTTGTGTTTTAATCAGCATGCCTTGACTCCAACATTTTAGCTCTCATCTCATCGTCAAAAACCGCTTAGTCCTGTACAGGGTCGCGGTGAACCGGAGCCTATGTCTGCAGACACAAGGCCCAAGGCAAGGATATACCCACTATGGGACGCAAGTCCATTACCGGGCACTGCGGACAATTTAGTCTGCAAGCCAATTAACCTATGCAGCAGCATGTTTTTTGGACTGTGGGAGAAAACCGGAGTGCCCGGCGAAAACCCACGCGGACACGGGGAGAGAGCATGCAAACTCCACACAGAAAGGCACCCGAGCCGAGATTCGAACCCGGGACCTTCTTGCTGTGCGGCGACAGCGCTACTCACTGGGCCACCGCGCCGTCCACATTTTAACTTTAGTTTATTAAAATGAAAATTCCTGGCGATGGACCGGCGTCCCGTCGTCGGGTGTATTCCTGCCTTACGCCCTGTGTTTCCGGGATAGGCTCCGGCTCACCGTGACCCTATATAGGATTAAGCGGTTTCAGATAATGAGATGAGATGAGATAATGAGATGAGATGAGAAAATGAAAATTTGCACTGTTTTTTTTGTCAGCAACTAAGTTGGAAAATGTTGAAATGCTTTGGCTGAGATCAAGAACAAGTGCCTCTTAATTGACATGTTTTTGTGCACACACGAGATAACGCCAATAAAATGTGTTTCAATTTGCACAGTGCTCATTGACATGTGGCTACAAAGAAACATTGGCTGAATGCATGTCCTGTATTTTTATAACAATTAGAAATGCATAACACCTCTCTTGACCCATTTGTGCCCTGAGTGCAGACGTTTTTGTACAGGTTTGTGATTGTTGGGTAAAATCACACTGACTGGTGTGACAAGCAAACGCACACACGATGGAAAAATACTCAGAAATACGTGCGTCATCAGCCTGCTTGCTGTACTGCCACCGACGAGACAGCTTCCTGCCCAGTCGCTTTTGGAGTCTTGGGCACAACGTGATGTGTGCGAGCTCCCATCCCTGCCGTTCGTAATGTGCCCCGGAGCCCAGTTGCCAGTCTAATTAACGAGGAGCACCGTGAGATAATCTAAATCGGTGCAAACCAGACGAGTTAATTGATGTTTGTGTTTTCTTTATCGCTTGCACCAAGACCTGTACAGAGTGCTCCGGATGTCTTGTGACCCCCCCCCCCCCCCC
>JAZEWT010000012.1:22622658-22636952 GCA_036362905.1 Mordacia mordax
CCCCCCCCCACGTCTCCCCGTGATGTAAATCGTCCGGGTTTAGAATTTAGCTGAGCTTAAATGTTTAGTGCCGCGTGGAAATTTGGGATGCGCGGATAAATCACGCACATTATGCTATTTTTTTTTTTACAACTCTGCGAGAAGATTATTTTAGCTTTCAACATTACCGCAGCCAAGAAGAGAGAGGGGATGAAGACGTGATTGATTATGATGCGCTTATTGTGACGCGGAGTCAATTTCCACGTAATAAACAAGTCGCGCTCAGCCACCACGGCGTTATGGGAATAAATGCAAAAATTAAGGAACGCAACGGCAACATTTACTCTCGCGTTTACGCAAAGCGAAACGCGGGAGGAAATAAAGTGAATTTAGCGCCGCGGCACAAATTCACTCAGTCAGTCGCTGAACGGTGAGCGAGCCCGAAATAATAACGCAAGGCAACAAAAAAAACCCCCCCACAACAACCGCTTTGACGTTACACAGCCCCGTATTTGTTTTATTTCTCGAACACGACGCAAGGCCGTTTCACTGCTCTCACGCGATTTTTTGTCTTTTAAATTAAGATAATAATTCCGCTCGAGGGCAGCGCCGCCGCAACGGCGGCGGGGAAGTTTTCGGGAGATCATTTCCTTGATAGGTGCCTGGCCCACCAGGTGGCTCGGGCGAGTAATGCAAACGCAGCGTGCGCCCGCGGAATTATTCCCGTCGCCAGCCGCACAGAGTGCTGCGTTAAGCACAACGTTACTGCCGCCTCCGTTAAGCACTGCCAGAAGAGGGAAGAAGAGAAAAAAAAATCACTGTACTGCGCTCCGACCCGGCCAGGTGGCAGCGCGGGAGGCGGGGGGGGGAGCCTCGCGGTCCCGAGGGTGTGAGTTCGCGTCCCGGCGGAGGCTGCTGAAGCGCATCGTCCCCCACACCCCGACCCTTTCAGGGTCAATTAAATGAGAACTGCTCCGTGAGAAGACACCGTGATTACTGCGCAGGCCAGGCCGGCCCGTGCCACGAGGGTGTGAACAACGCACACCTCTGGGTCACCGAAAGTGTAGAAATGCTGCACATGTGCAGCGGGCGGTGCTGCGCGGTGGGCATGTGCAAACTGCGTCACGTATTCCTTTCTCGCTTGTTGCAGATTTTTCTAAATCGCTTCTTTTATGTCCTTCTAAAATGTGTTACTACTGTTTGGCTTTCAGTTGAACTGTCGCCATGCTGTTGACATTGCGTTCTCTCCGCAGCTCAGATTTGTAGAAAAACGTTTCTGCTGATTTGCCCTTCTTATCTCGTTGCTGATGATGTGCCGTTCTCTCTGCAGTTCTGTGTGGCGCTTTGTGACCCTCGGGTGAGTGGCACGCTTGAAATGCAATTATTATTATTATTTCACCGAGGGTTTCATGAGCGGGGGAATCAACCTGGGAAAGCTCAGGTGGACGAGGGCACAGCAGTCAATGGTTCAACCACCTACTTGCTGTACTGCCATCTCGTGGCCGCCACACAACTCGAGTCGATTGAGAGTGTGCGACACAGTGATCTCTGTGCAATGCCCAGCCGTGCTTGGGTCAAACACTGCTGGCACGCCGGATCCTGGGGTGAGCGGGTGGGCGATTGGATGGGCGAGTGGGTGAGCAGGCAAGTGGCTGCGCAAGCGGGTGGACGAGCAGGCGGGTGAACGTGTGAGCGGGAGTGCGAGCTGCTGGGTGAGCTGGTGGGTGTGCGAGCGGGTGTGCGAGCGGGTGTGCGAGCGGGTGGGCGAGCTGCCGGGTCAGTGGGTGAGCTGCTGGGTGTGCGAGCGGGTGTGCGAGCGGGTGTGCGAGCGGGTGGGCGAGTGGGTGGGCGATCGGGCGGGTGAACGTGTGAGCTGGTGGGTGAGCTGGTGGGCGAGCTGGTGGGCGAGATGGTGGGCGAGCGGGTGGGCGAGCGAGTGGGCGAGCAGATGGGCGAGCGGGTGGGTGAACGTGTGAGCGTGTGTGCGAGCTGGTGGGTGAGCTGCCGTGCGAGCTGGTGGGCGAGCTGGTGGGCGAGCTGGTGGGCGAGCGGGCAGCGAGCGGGCGGGCGAGCGGGCGGGTGTGAACGTGTGAGCGGGTGTGCGGGTGTGCGAGTTGCCGTGCGAGCTGCCGTGCGAGCCGGTGGGCGAGCGGGCGGCGAGCGGGCGGGCGAGCGGGAGGGCGAGCGGAGGCGCGGGGACGACGACGACGGTCGCCCTCGTGCGGGGCGAGCGCCGGTGCCAGGGAGCGAGGCCCCTCTCGGGGCGCCGTGCTGTGACGGATACGAGACTCGCCCGCTCCGTAATGATGGTCAGGCCACCTGCCCATAGCTCAGAGTTAAAGAGGCTCTTCATTCCGGTAATGAAGTAATTACCACGCGGATCACATTAGCAGTGGGAAATGCATCTTCCCTCCCCTGGCTCCCCGCGCGGCCGCCCAGTGCAGGGCATTTCACGGCTGGCCGGCCTCGGCAAATATCGCCTCGTAAAATCTCCGCTTAATGTCCCGTGACTCCGTCCCCGTATCCCCGGCAATCATTGCCCGCTGCACCGCCCGCCGTAAATATACATTCGGGGGAATAAATTTACATGTTGTCTCCCCACTTGCCATGCCCGCCGGGCTGCCGGGAACACTTTAGTGTCAAAAGCGCGATGGGTTTCCAACTTTTATGTGCGAGGCAGATAATCAGATTTTCTAAAGACAGCAATAGGCCAGAAGGGCTGGGTGTTATATATGAATATACGGCAAAAGTTGTATGTTTACAAAGAAATACAATGTAAAAAAAAAGGAATTGAGACCAATAACCGCCCTGCCCTAAAACGTGACATTTGCCGGGTAATGTAAAAATCAGTGGAGGCTGGTGAGAGGAGGATGTGAAGTAATATTTAAGGACATTTTTTTCGGCGCGTTATTTAGTGCGCGATATGTTTTTACATAAGTCAACTTCGGCGAGCGCGGCTTGCTGTGCCGAGCGGCGTTATTTTTTAAATAAGGTCGTAAATTACAACATTTAAAGTGTGCGCTCCTCGCGCTGGCTCCGATTCATCAATCTGTAATGCGAGCGCTTAGCCGCGGATTTAGCGAATATGTATCGCGGAGCGAGCGGGGTCTCCGCGAGGCGGCGGCGGCGGCGGCGCGACCGGGGAGCCGGAGCCACGGGCTGCCAGGTGAGAGCCCCGCTCTGCCGAGGCGGCGCTCGCTCTGTCGAGGCGGCGCTCGCTCTGTCGAGGCGGCGCCCGCTCTGCCGAGGCGGCGTCCGCTCTGCCGAGCCGGCGCTCGCTCTGCCGAGGCGGCGCCCGCTCTGCCGAGCCGGCGCTCGCTCTGCCGAGGCGGCGCCCGCTCTGCCGAGCCGGCGCCCGCTCTGCCGAGGCGGCGCCCGCTCTGCCGAGGCGGTGCTCGCTCGCTCGGCGACACGGATGCGTGTGCAGGTGCGCGCACATACACATTCATACAAAGACAGAAATCGCCCGTACAGCCTTAACTGAGGGTGAGGGCAAGTGCCGTTTGCGAGCACCTATGAAGGCCTGCACAGCACACGAGGGGGAGGGGGGGGGGTGGGTGGCCCACGTCACGCACGGTCGCCTTTGTATCCCTCGAGGCGATGTTACGCACCGCACCAAACGCTCATTAGAGGCTGAGCGGACCTTACGATAACCGTCAATGGCAATGGTGATGAGCGGGAATCGCACTCGGGCCGCTGGGTTTGGAGCGCTCCCTTCATACACACGACTCCGCGCACGCGCAGGTAACATGCACGCGCAAACGTGCACGCACAAAGCGATGATTCTCCCCGCGACGCCAGTGCTGCGTGCGTCGCTGCTGGAGCCACGATCACTGCCGCCGCGCCACCACCGTTCGGAGACCTTCCACGGCGCGCTGTCCTCGCAGTGCACAGAGGCTGCATATTAACAGTGACTCCAGACCGGGGAAAACGCCGCCGCTCCACGCGGAAAATTGTCCCCCTCTCCCCGTGGCCTCTCCGCCGCTCCCCGCGCCCTCTCCGCCGCTCCCCGCGCCCTCTCCGCCGCTTCCCGCGGCCTCGCCGCCGCTCCCCGCGCCCTCTCCGCCGCTCCCCGCGCCCTCGCCGCCGTTCCCCGCGGCCTCGTCGCCGCTCCCTGCGGCCCGTCGGCTTCCGCGTGCGCGGCCTCCCGGGTCTCCGCCGAGAAACGAGACGCGTTGGGTGGATCGGCTCTTACCGGGCTCGACCGAAGCACCCCGATAATCGCAAGTCAATCAACCACGCTCCGGCCCGCAGACCGCATCCGTGAAGCTGAACCGCGACGTCTCCGGCGTCCCCAAGCGTACGTGCGCCGGCGGACCGGCGGAGCGGCGGCGCCGCGGTCAGCGCGCTGCGCTACCAACCCCGGTGACCCGAGTTTGACTCCGGCTCGGTGAACGTCGTCAGTCAAAAGCACGTGAACCACCGCCGGGATCCCCCTCCCCCCCCCAAGTGACTCAGCATTGACTGGTTGACTGGGTACCCGGTGCAGTGTTGCACTCTCAGTAGGGGAGAGACAAGGGTGGCCTTGCGTGGTGCTGGCGACATCACCGCATCATGTGCCCTGACGGCCTTCACAGGTGCTGCTTGCACACAGCCATTGGCCTAGCAGCGCGTTGAGGTTACACGGGGGATCTGTTGGCTGGAAGCACGGCTCTCCGATGGTCATACTGGATGACGTATTCGCTATCTGCCCGGCTGGTTGGCGGTATGACTGGCACGCAAACTCGAGGTCTCAGTGACTGACTTGGTGCCTGACAGCACGACTCGATGATTGGCTGGATGGGTGACTGGCTTTTAACTGGCTGACTGCCAGATTTACCGGCTAATTGACCAACTGGCTCGCTGGATGACCAAGAGGCTGACTGAGAGACTGAATCGCAGGCTGACTGAGAGGCCGGCTAGCTGGCCTGTCAGTCAGCGAGCTGGCCTGCTAACTGCCTGGCTGTCTAGCGCTTCCGGCTGGCGAGCGGGGAGGCTTGGCTGCTGACTCCGCGCGGGCGATAAATTTTGCTCGTTTGATGCGCCAGTTAGGGAGTCACAGGCGAGGGTCTCGTGCCTCACTGCTGCTCAAATCATGCAGCACAAATGAACGTCATTACCACCTGTATGCGTAATGATGTAGCGAGCGCCGCCCCCGCTCTCCGATGACGGAGCCTGACAACGCTGCCGACGCGTCAGGCGGCGCCGCCGCCGCCGCCGCCGGCACCGCGCTCGCCGCGACGACGCGGCGGACGAGCGCGCGAGCCTCCCCCGGTCGCCGGGCTCGCGGCGGCGATGGATCCTCGCTGCGAGCCGATCGCTCGCCGCCGATTTGACTCGCGATTCGATTCGCGAAATGGCGATTGCTTTCATTTTTTTTTTCTCACATTTTCACTGCCTTGTACGTTCTGCCTTTGTTGTGTCTCGTTCACGCCCGGAGCCCAGAGGCGCAGCAGCGAATGATTAAAAACGTACACTGCACGTCGTCGAACCCCGCAGACGTGCGCGACTTGACGCGTCGACTTGACGCGTCGACTTGAAGGGGCGAAGCGCGAGTCGCCCACAGTCCGTCGTCTCGAGTGGTCGCGCGGCGCGTGTGACAGCGTAACGACCATGCATGTCCCGGTGTCCACACCAGAGCGGTGACTTCCTCTCGTGCTACCTCTGGGCCAGACGTGAGCATTCCACATTGCTATGGCAGGGCTAGTCTCTGCTCGGGATGATAGTGGCGAATGAGCTATTCTCGAGAGCTGCGATTTCAGAAGAGCTGTATCGAGCGTTCCTCCTTGCCACGGCTATCCCGAAAGAGCAGTTCTTGAGAGCAATTCTCACACATCAAGCTCAAACACGCACTCAGGTGACAATTCCACTGCTGGTCCCAATCCGGTGATGGAAATTCCACATTCCCCTGGCGGGTGCAAGAATATTTCAAGGCATACTGGGTTCATCCTTGCTCTAGTCTTGAACTTGACCACCTTCTGCATATGAGCGGAATGGTCCATGAACAACGCACAGACAAAGCATCCGCGTACAAGTGCACGCGCTACATACGCTCTGCAGTATCTCGCGCACGTACACGCAGCGTACGCACGGTACACAAACACCGGCCCCACGTGACCGCCAGGTACCCAACATGCTTAGCCGGTGAGCCTTTCACTCAAAGGACTCTGAGCCACGTGGCTTCCAATGTGCACCTAGCCTGGCACGGTTGCCGTGGCGACGTTCGCACGCCGCCAACCCATCCGAGAGCCATACCCTTGAGCGGTGGAGACTCTGCTCTCCTCCGCTCTCCTCCGCTCTCCTCTCCATTTCAAACTCAATTCATTTGAAGACATTTTTTTGCATAATTAAAAAAAATTAATTCAGGATTAAACATGCACCAGAGAAATGGCTGTGAATTGCTGTTCATTAGGCATGCACTGGCGAGTACAGAATAGACTCCTCTCTTCTGTTCCCGTAAACACACATTAAACATTCAAATGTGAAACACGGCTCTCAGCGTACACGCTAATGACTGCCTCTGATGTACACGCATACATATACTCAGCCTCTCACTCGTGCGCTCACTCATACACGCAGGGTATATTATCAATTACAACACGGCACAAACCCAATAGATAATGGTGGAAGCACACACGAGTCTATTTTATCGCTCCTTGAATTTTGCGCTCCTATTTAGAAAGCGGACCTATATTCGTGGAAAACGTATTTATGAGCGAGCAAACTTTGACAAAGTTAATTCCAATTTTGGCCGCGTTATTTATTTATTTTATTTTTACACCAGAACGTGTGAAAGGGACGTGATGTGTCTGTCGCTCCGTGATACCACGCCACAAATTACCGAGTGAATGGTTTCATCGTTTGGCCGGCCATCTGAATAAAATAATCCACATTATTATACAGTTAAAAAAACATTAGCCGTGTTTGGCGTGTTTTTATTTAAAACTTTTACATTATACGGGCGAGGCTCAGTGGAGCAGAGTGTGGGATAGGTGCACAGATGGTAAATAAGGGCGATACAGCATGGAATCGTCCCCGCGATAGTGTCTTCATTTCCATGCTAACACAAGTACCGCCATTTGTAATTCAAATGGCCACGGGCTGACGGGTCGCCCTCTCCCGTCCACGTCCCCCGCGGACCCGCGGCGCGAGGCCTGGCGGTGCGCCGCCGCGGCGGCGGCGTTGCCCGCGCGGGATCTTGCGCGGCGGCGGCGGCGGTTCCGCGGGCGCCACCGCTACGCCGGGGTTAAACGGTGGTGAGAGTCGCTCTCAAGGGCCGCTCCGATTCAGACGGCTGACAATGCCTCCGATGTGTGGGGGGGGGGGAACGTTACGATGGAGAGAGGGAGAGCGCTCGACATGGCTATCCCGGAAGAGCAGCTCTTGAGAACAATTCTCATGACACGTCGAACTGTAAAAACCGACATCAATGGGAGTAACTGAAGCGCCAACATCTCTCCGCATTCTATGGAAGTTGCACAGTAGCCGAGTTCAAACACTAGAAACGTCCAACTCGTGCATTGCTATGCGTAGCTGCATATTGCCGAGCCATGAAATTCTATCATAGTCAATAGCTCGAGTCACTGATCGAGGCTCGGATGACCCGAGACCCTGCTTGCTTGCCCTACCTGCTTGCCTGGAGGACTGACACCAACAAATTCACATAAACCAGGCAGAGCATCCAGGAAAATAATCGTGGCCTGCTTGGTCATTGTTCAACAAATACAGGAGGAAAAAAAAACACACAATTCACACTGATGATTGCTTCGAAAAGCTGCTCTCTTGGGACAGCCGCGTCGATCGCTCTCCCTCTCTCCACCTGGACGCGGCTGTCCTGAGAGAGCAGCTTTTCGAAGCAATCATCACGCATCGAGCCGTGAAAACCGACATCATTACACAATTCACACCATAATTGTATTTGTTTAAGTTTTGATGGCTGGCTGGAGGGAGGAATGGATGGATGTCCAGAGGATGTTTGCATTGCTAGTGTAATGCAAGTATGACGATGCACCCTGTAAAGCCGCTATTCGTCAAGTCAGGCCGTGACAGGGGTCTCGCCGGGCTGGACAATGAGCGTCACCGTGTTGCGGATCGCTCAGGAGACCGTCGCCGCGCAGGCTGAGCTGACGCGGCGGCCGGGACGAGATCGGGGCCACATCGTCTCACCAAGAGCGCTCACCGAGCGAGGGGCCCCCAGGTCAGGGCGAAGAACCGAAACGGCGCAGACGTGCAGGTGACGGCAGCGGTGGAAACTGGGGTCGGGAACCAAACGCGGCCCTCAACCTCATATCCCAAGCTGGGAGGGCGGCGCGTGTGCGGCGGCGCGTGTGCGGCGGCGCGTGTGCGGCGGCGCGTGTGCGGCGGCGCGTGTGCGGCGTCGCGTGTGCGGCGTCGCGTTGGCGACCGCGCGGACGTCGAGCGTTCGGTCCGGATGCCTTCCGTTCGAGAATGGGTTGGCGGGCCTGAGCCGGGGACGCGACGCCGCGGGGGGCCCGTGGTGATCGACCCGCGGCGCGCAGGCGGGTGGACGAGGGTGCTCGGGAACCTCTCGGGGCCCTGCGTGGGAGGGCCGGGCCGGCGGATCTTCCCGGGGCGAGGAGATTCGTTTTCCTTTGTCGCGTCACAGGGGCCGGGCGCAGCCTCCAGCAGAGGGAGCTGGCGGCGGCGGACCGTACCATATCCCGCAACAGGGGCGACCGCAGCACAGGTGAGAGTTCGAATGGCACGCGCCGTGATGCCCCGCCTCCCCCGAATGGCCAGAGCACACAGCGATGCACATGGCAAGTGCAGCCGGTGCGCATGGCAAGTGCAGCCGGTGCGCATGGCATATGCAGACGATGCACATGGCATGTGCAGACGGTACACATGCGCACTGCCCAAACGGTGGGCGATTGTCAATCGGAGACAGAGACTCGGCTGGGAGTTTCGTAAAGGTGGCAGTGACGCGATGGGGAACAAAACAAAAAGTCTCTGGGTCTGATCCCAGGCGCTCTCTTGAGGACGTCTGCTGGTCGTCAGTTCCAAAATCGCTGCATTGAGCCGAGTCTGGTCCCCACTGGAACCCGCACGTGTTCTCTGTTCGTCACGGGCTCGAACTATTGCGCCAGCAATCACTTGCCGGAGGGTTCAACAACATCACGAAGGAGCAGCTTTTGGAAGCCATCATGAAAGCAAGTTCTGACGAAAGACATTCACACTGGGTGAAGGTAAGTAATTAAAATTACAACATTATGTATCACTACAATAGCAACTGTACTCTGTGGATAACTGTCTGGCGTGTGCTTACGCACACGCCAATGATCCGACAACGGTTCCAAATCTGGTGGTGAGCGGTGAGAAAATCTACGAGTGTCGGCCAGTGATGTCAACAAAACTATCCCATTCCTACATGCAGAGGCCAACACAGCACCACCATCCCATCACCTAAACACCACCACCAGCACCACAAGCACCTGCACCGCCCATACCACCACCGCTCCTCCTCCGCCAGAACACCCTGACCCCGCACACCCCTCCCCTCCTGTCTTCTCGCAAGCCGAGCTGTCCACGATGCCCCCCCAACACGACAGCCCCACACCCTTCTGTCCACCCCCCCCCACAACCGCGCACTCCCCCTCCCCCCTGCCCCCACCATCTCCGAGCCTCACGGGCGGCCCGGTAGGACGGTCACGCAGGGCCGCTCCGGCACGGTCTGGCCGTGGCACGATAACGCCGCTAATTCCGCACTCAAAAGCCACAGCCCCTGCCATTAGCGCTGAGTGTGGAAGCCGGCGAGCGGGCGAGCGTGTAGGCGGGCGAGCAAGATGCTTGCAGGTTTCTTCCTCCGTTAACCCCTTTGCCGGCGCTTGAGGGCCGGCGGCTGGCGCTCGGCGCCGTGCAGCCAGTGCGGGCTCGGGCCGGCAAGAAAGCCCGGCTCCTGTTAACCGTGATTTAGCAATCGGCTCTGTAAAACTAATGGCTCGGAAAATGCCTGCGCTCTGCATCCGCGTCCCCCGCTGAATTATAACGCGCGCGCGCGCTCGCTCGCGCGCCGAGGCCGCGACACAGCGCGCGCCGAGCGGTGCGCGCGGGCGGGGGTTAGCGGCTCGCGCTGGGATCGCGGTGCATTGTGGAAAACGCTCTCGTGCACCTGGAGCCGAGCGGTGGCCAGGAGTCCGCGGCACAGCAAATGACTTCCTGGCCTTGGCGTACGGATTTTATTTTCCCAGTGCAGTTCCCCTCTCGTACACGCGGCGGGTTTTCTCCGGGGTCCACCGGTGTGCAGAAACCGCACGCAGCGGGGCCCCCGTCTCGATGAGTGGCGGCCGAGCAAGGCCAGTCCGGACCAACAAAGAACATCGGCGCAATTACCCTTCGTCTGTTTGCGACCGCCCCTCTGCATGCAGGCGGAGGGACCATGCACTGACTTCACCCGCCGCCCATCCGCTGCCCACACGCACACAGACTCGAGGCGTGGCGAGATTCGTTTCGTTTTTATTTTCCTACGCCCCCAACGGCCACCCCCCCGCCTCCCCCCGACCCCACTCCCACCCACCATGCCCCCCACCGGCAGGCGGAAAGCGCTAACCTCGGTAACAAAAGGGCGACACCGCGTTGCCGTGCCCGGTTACTGCCCGAGCCCGCATTTAATTCCCAGTTTAATTCGCGGGGGTCGCGTTTTCCGGGCAGATAACGCACCCAGGGCGCCGCGCGCAGGCTTAGCATATTCCATAACATTAGGCTCGAGTCATTCTAGCCGAGCTGCGGCACTGAATGGGGGAAATGAGATTTGTCAGCCAAGGGCACGGGGTCAAGAAAGGCCGTGTAAGGCTGAGAGCCATAAAAAGGCGCACAATGGGCGCTCTCTGTTAAACCCGTGCACGCTTCTGAATGGCCGCCGCCGCCGCCGCCGCCACCGCCGTGGCCGTGGCCGTGTCTTGCCGCAAAAAAAAACGCGCGGTGCTTTTATACGACTCGGCGTCCTTGCAGGTAAAGCGGGCGCCAAAGTCACGAGACGCTCGTGTCCCCCGCCGTCGCTCCGCCGCATCGCCCAGCTCTCCGCCGGCCGCGGTCGAGACGGGGCTGCGTTGGGTTCGGGCGCTGCGCAGCTGCCGATGCCGTGAAGGAGCACGGAAGCTCCTGCACGGGGACGCCTGCTCGGCCCGCTCGGCCCGCTCGGCCCGCTCGCGAGACGCCGCCAGAGGCAGGGGCCGCGTCTCCGCGCTCCGACAAGCAGCCGGTGGCGGCGGCGGTGGCGGCGGCGGCGGCGGCGGCGCTCCACTCGGCGCCCCCCGACGCAGTTGGCGGACGCTCCTCATTCCCACAGCGCGGGGCTAGGTTTTGCACGGGACGGCCACCGTTGACTCCCCGCAGAGCGGCGCTCGATCTGATCGCGGGCTGAGCCGACCGCCGACGGGGATGTGAGCGCGTGTGACCATCGGACTTGTGAGTTGAGCGCACCGAGCCATCGGCCGGAGAGCCACGCGAACCCCTCCTCCCCCCCCCCCAAAAAAAAACGGTATTGTTGCCGATTTTCCGTTCTTATGTCATTCTTGTTCCACAGCTCTGTGCAGCGCTTTGTGACCCTCGGGTGAACAGCGCTCGGTAAATGCAATTATTATTATTGTCTCCAGTTCCGTTACCGCTCAATATCCGTCGTGGCTTTAAACCGCTCTGTACTGCACTGTGGAACGAGTGACGTTTTCGTTATAGTGTCTTGAAAGGTATCCTGTGCAGAGACATATCAACTGTCATGTGGTGCGAGTGAATGTCTGATGGACACGTCATGCAAAGTGTCACCTTTCATTGTCTTTCTCCTCTGTCGCCACCTCATCCGATTTGAAGCCTCCGTGTACCTGTTAATATCGAGTAACTGATTGCAGTGCAAAAAACAAGACTCTCACAAAACAGCACAGAAGTGAATTGCTTCGTTTGTGCGTTTGTCATCCACTCGCGCGGCAGCCACACTGCGATGGCCCCGGCGAGAGAGGGCAGCGCCGTTGTGGGGGTCACGCACAGCCGTGACCGCTCGCGCACGGGTTAGCAGCGGGCGTTGTTGTGAAAGACAAGACGTCTCACTGTAACGACCAAGGTGCTGCAGGCCACGTGGACCGTGCGCAGAGTCTCCCGAGGCGACAGCAGCTTCGGGAAGGAAGCTCTGCCAGGGAGGATGGGAAAGACATCAAGCGCTGACGCAGGCTTGTCGCGGCTCCACGTGTGTGGATCGCTCTCCAGAGCTTTCCGCACAGGCGTGCTGAGTGTCCCTCCTCTCTGCTTCATGACGTTTCACCTCCCACGTTCGAGGCGACACGTCGTGCAGGAGAGAGCAGGAAGACTCGACACGGCCAGCCCGGAAGTACAACCGTGGAGAGCAGTTCTCAAAGGACGATCCTGCTCGATGTCACGGCAGTCCCCTCAACTTCAAGCTAAGGTGGCTCCTCTCCTGTTGATGGCCCCCCAGCTCTGTTAGGTAATTCCACGTTGTCATGGCAGTAGTTAATTTACACATGGGATGGTCACTGACGATGAGTGTGAATATAACCAATTAGAACTAATTCAACAACCAAACCAAGCAGATAATCTGAATCCATGCCCAGGAACTGAACTTGCTACCTGGTGACAGTGAATTCAGCACTGGCTCCACAGTAATACCTGGGGTCGCAATGAATACCAGTCAAATCAACATTGAGGCAGCGTTTATTTACAGCCTCAGATAGCCGTGAAGATTCCATATTCCTATGCCAGGGGTGAGTCTACCCGTCGGACAACCATGGCTAACCTCCCCCACCGACTGTTAATTATTTTATGGACCCCAGAGGGATGATTGACTCAATTGGAACTCTCGATGCTCTAATTGCGAGCCACTCGCACTGGGCCTGAGGCTCAGGGCCACACAGAATATAATTAATTACAGCTGGGAAATATTCACCAAACCAGAGGAGAACCGATTGAGATGAATCATTTCATTTTCCTGAATATGAGCCGACAGTTGAAAGGTCAAACGCAGACACGTGTTGGACACTGGCACAAAGCGCACCTTTGCCGCGCAGGACACCGTCAGGATGCAAAGGCAGAATACAGTGCCAAGATTAAAAAAAACATATGCAAATTTAAATGAGTTCACTTCTTCAGCTTCAACTAAAAAAAACCCAATTACCACCACCAGAGGGAGTGTGGAACGGGCAGAATGAGGCTCACAAGGCCAAGCAGCCCACAAAACCCAATTATCATCTCATTGTCAGAAACCGCTTAGTCCTGTACAGGGTCGCGGTGAGCCGGAGCCTATCCCGGTAGACACAGGGCGAAAGGCAGGGATATACCCACGATGGGACGCCAGTCTATCACCGGGCACTGAGGGCAATATAGTCTGCAAGCCAATAAATCTATGCAGCAGCATATTTTTGGACTGTGGGGGGAAAACGGAGTACCCGGCGAAAACCCACGCGGACACGGGGAGAGCATGCAAACTCCACACAGAAAGGCACCCAAGCCGAGATTCGAACTCGGGAACTTCTTGCTGTGAGGTGGAGGCGACAGCGCTACCCACTGGGCCACCGTGCCGCCCACGGCAACGTTGCCACGGTGAGAAACTTGCTGGTGGAGGCCTCGCAACTCCCAGGTTCGTGGCGGGCCACTGAACCACCACAGACGGGAGGCACGAGGGATCAGCTGGGGTCAGGAGGAAGCCATGAAGTCCACAAAGCAAATAAACAAACAGAAGGGCGAGAGAGGGAACAAAAAACGTCGCTTAAAGGCACGGCCGCCAGCGAGCGCCTGAACTTCCACTCGATGTGGCTGATAATGATCTGCGAGGCTTCCTCGGTCCACGTGGATAGAGTGGGTGCGGCGCGTGATCGGGCCCCTTCCACCACGACCAGTCACCCCCTGCCACCACCAGAGCCGCAACCAACCCTGCCACCACCACCACCACCGCCCCACCTGCTGCTCGTGTTTACGCCGCCCCAGGACGTCCTGCCCGCGCGTTCCACCAACCCCGTGGCGGCGGACGCGCGCTCGCCCCCCAGCCCCGCGCGTGTTTTGGAGTCAACACGCGGTGAATGGGGTCAGGCGGAGGTCAGGTGGGGGGCTCCTGCTGATGATGGTGACGATAGGACAATACTGACCATGCTACGGGCCTCTTCTTCCTGAGCACGGCAGAGAGAGGCCAGGAGAGACTCGACAGGAATTAATCCAGCCGTACAATTTGCTTCACGAGTGTCTTTCAGAAATTTGTTTAAATGATTGCTATTAACGGGCTGCACGGTGGAACGGTGGCCCAGTGGGTAGCGCTGTCGCCTCACAGCAAGAAACATGGGTTCGAATCTCGGCTCGGGTGCTTTTCTGTGTGGAGTTTGCAT